>VZRU01010430.1:690884-872799 GCA_013398155.1 Pedionomus torquatus
AAAAAAAAAAAAAAAAAAAAAAAAAAATCAGGAACCATTGAGGAGATTAATTTCTGGTACTTAATGTTTCTTTATTTCTAATTGTCCCTGAGTTGTATACATCTCACAATAGGAAAGAAAATGCAAATAAATCCACTGAAATCATGCAATTTGGAAAGAAATGCACATCAAGGATGCTGCATGCATCTTTGATCTGTTCCACGCATGAATCAGACTTCAGCGAAATGATTTATGCTTTTTCTTACCCGGTTCCAGCAACGACAGTTCATGGTCACATCCAGCGTTTCCTCCAAGAGAAACTGCAGTTTCTATCTAGAAAAGTGAGATTTTCTGCCTTCAAAGTTGGGGTTTGTTGTTTTGTTTTCTAACGATCTTTTTTCTCCTTTGCAAAGTTGTCAAATAAAATATAGTAATTCTCATTGCTTTAGATAGAGCTAGACATCCAAAGGTAATTATCGAGTTTGTATTCAAGAGTCTGCATTCTGTGAGAAGATATATTGATTTTTTTCTAAAGAACGTCAGAGTAACATTTAGCTGTTTTTAATAAGGCTAACAGCAGGTTGGGGCTTATTTGTTTTGATAAAATCATTAGCCAAGGCACTGTGTGGAATAAACTGGGTGCACCGGGTGAAAAACGCTCTGTTGCAAAGGTTTCCCAGAAGATTTTAGAAGAGGCACCCCATAAATAAGCTGGTTTTCCAGATAATCATCGATTTTTTATGTTCCATCAGAGCAGTTGCTAACAGTTTTTCTCTCTTCTATTCTTTTTAATGCAGAGGAGATGGCTTTAGTTTTAAGCGGAATGGAAACAGAGTGCTGGCAATAAATAAAGAACAAGAATAATGCCTAAATGTGGAAACTCAGCAAAATTCAGAAAACACATAAATTCTGAAGACATACTACGGTATTTAGGAAGAGCAGTTTATCTAATCAGAAGTTCTGTGCAAAACTGTGAGGAGAGACTCTGACAGAACTATGCTGCCACTGGAAAAAAAAAAAAAAAAAAAAAAAAGCCAGAGCAAGTAACAGAACAAACTCATGCTCACTTTTCCAAGCTTNATACTAAATATACAGTTTTTGAAGAAAATGGATTTCAGGTGGTCATAAATTGAACGACAGAAAGATAAAAATGGAAAGTTGTAAACAACTGTTCTGCATCTCTGCCTCTTGTAACTGCTGGGTTTAATTACTCAAGGGAAGTATACCATAAAGAATTTCCAAGACACAAAAATGTATGGTGCATTACGAGGTCAACGATAAATAATCTTTAAGACTGTTCAATTCCAAAATTAAAAGGAAATAAACTATCCAAACAAACAACACAATTTCTAGTGTTTTAGACTACCTGGAAAGACTACAAAGAGTTCGACAATTATCTTAATTCAGGATGCAGATCCAGCCAACCCAGATGTACAAATGTGTGCAAAACCAATAGGGATATAAAGCTAGAGGATGTTCCGATCCCATTATACATATTAATCTTTTATTTATAACATTTGTAGTTATAGTTTCTCAATTTCAAGAATCGGGCTGTACAGGTCAGAAAATAATGAGGACAATTTCTCACTACACTGTAAAATCACTGAAGAGATCAAGGATGCTGTGTAAGAATATGAACAATAAAAAATAATAATATGGAGACTTTAGATAGGAAGTTCTGGTTTCCCTCTCTCAGTACAAAAATAGTTGCTGAAATAACTGAAGGGAAAAAAAACAATAAAGAAGTTTTGTGTGACAGAATGTCAATACTATTTTTGTATTAAGCATGTATGTACACTATCCAGACGTGGAAGAACTTGTATTTGCACAAACCAATCAGGTAATTTCCTGATTATATCTGTGCTTACTGATCTCATTTGAGAATGCAAAACCCAATATTATCCAGCCACTGTGTCAATAAAGAAAAGTTCTTCCACATTCTTTCCTTTCTTTTATTTTTTAAGCTAGGTGTTGCTTAGGCCTCGTCTGTGTAATTGATTTTCAGATATTTTGAAGCCAGAAAGGAGGAAAGTTTTCTTCCTTTGATTTGAGTTCTTTTTTTTTTCCTATTCCCAATAGCAGTATGTTTGCTAAGTTGAGCTTCCTAAGAAATGAGGAAAAAAATCTAAATATATATATATATACATAAGTTGATGGAATTTATAGCCTGGGGAAAAGGCCATGTTCAATTGCTGTATGATGCACCAACACAAATATTGTCCAGGAAGGCAAAAAGTGACAGAAATGTTACTTTGAGCACGCTGTGACAAAGCTCACATACCAGTCAGGCAAAAGAAAGACGAAGCTGAAGAAAGATGAAGAAAGTGAGGCAAAAGATAAAACAAGGTTCTTCTTTAGGTTTGGGGTATGTATTCTCAAAGACCCAATTAACTTGTAGGATTCAGAACAAAGAGTTGTGGTGCTGCATTACAGAAATGGTAAAGTTGAAAAGGAGGTTGGGGGGAGACCTTCTCGCTCTCTACAACTCCCTGAAAGGAGGGGGTAGCCGGGGGGGGTTGGTCATTTCTCCCAAGGAACAGGCGATGGGACAAGAGGAAACGGCCTCAAGTTGTGCCAGGGGAGGTTCAGGTTGGGCATCAGGAAAAATGTTTACAGTGAAAGGGTTCTCAAGCCTTGGAATGGGCTGCCCAGGGAAGTGGTTGAGGCACCATCCCTGGAGGGATTCAAAAGACGGGTTGACACAGTGCTTAGAGACAGGGTTTAGGGATGGGTTGTTGTTTTTTATCAGAGTCAGGTTGATGGTTGGACTAGATGATCTCAAAGGTCTCTTCCAACCTAGACAATTCTATGATACTGTAACAGCAAAATACCTTTTTTTCCTTGTCTTACTTCTGTTTAAGACTGTACATAGAGACAGTCGCTGCATCCCAGCAGACATACAAGGTAGCAGAGAAACTGGTTTCCTTTCTCTTTCACCTGTGCTCAGGTTTTCCCTCTTACACAGCCCAGGCTGGTTCACACCTTTTCAGGTGCTGCAGAAGTGAATTTCCCAACCTGACAACATTTGTCTCCCTAATTCCAATTGACATAAAAATATATATATATATATATGTTTTTGCGAGAAAGGATTACTGAAAAAGCAATAGAAAGTCAGGAGCTTTTAAACTGAGATGTACTAATCAATATACACCGTGTAACAAGTCTAACTCTAAATTGAATCACAAAGAACAAAGTTAATTACATATATAACTTTTTCCCTGAAAATACCTGCCATGCTGTCCATCTCCTGGAGTTTCAAAAGCCTCTGATCCTTGGAAGTAATTTTTATGTTTTTTTTTTTCCTATTAGGGCTAAGGAACGGCGTTCTAAAAGCTGACAGAAGGATGCATTGCCCTTAGGGGCTTTCCTGGCTCCCAAAGAACTACCTCCCAGCTGGCTCCCTCCCACCCTCTCTGCTTCAGCTTACAAGTCCTTATCAGAAAGTTGTCCCCAAACCAGAGCAGATTTTACTCACAAATATTTAAAAAGCTAATATGATACATCACACAGTAGTTGTTAGTGCTTGCGGTCAACTATAGTCTTTTTATTTCCTAGATCTGAAAGCATCAGCTGTGTCTGATGTGTTTTATGAACCCTTCAAATGCTGACTCTGCTTTTATACAGAGGACACTGCTCAAATGTCGTCTTAAGATAATTTTTGTCACACCGAGGTGATATAAAGAGTTCCAGTAAGAACTACAGGCTTGAATGACCTAGAACTTCCTTCGGAAAAAGGACTCTAGCGAGTCCTTTACATTTGCTTTGCAAATATATGTACGCATTTCCTACATGCCAAAGGAAGGAGAAGCCTTAACTTCTGGCTGAGGAGCTGTTCTCAGCTGGCCACTTGTATTTTCTTCCCTGAAGAAAAACTGTGGCAGTAATCCAGCATCATATTTTTGCCTTTCCACAGATTCAATTAAGATTCTCTGTCCTCAGAAAAGAAGGAAGCCAGCATCTACACAGCTCAAACCTAGTAACAGAATTTCCATGTCACAACTTGTTAAAAAAAAAACACGGTCAATTAAATGCAATAGCATTTTTTGTTGGGTAAATTGCAGGAAGAAATTGGTTGTTTGGGAATTATTCCTCTAGAAAAGCTGATTTCTTTGTATGCATAATTTCAAACACTTAAAAGTAATTAGGAAATATACCTCATAAGCAATTTTAAAATTAAAAAAAAATGCACAATAATTATTGCTTTAAAACAGTTTTGCAAATATGCACATTCTTATGATAACTGTACGAGGAAGTTTTTCTTCCAGCCTACAAATTCTGGGGCTTTGAACAGAGCCCCTCCATTAATTCACTCCAGTTTGGCATCATTGGGTCATCAGGTATTATGTTCTAAAGTCAGTGGAAAGAGAATTCGGAATTACCAGCATCTGCAGTTTGTTCTTTTGGATTGTAATGGGTGCTCAGAAAGCTGGAGAGCTTTGCAAGGTGTTAACTGCCCTTTGCTCATTACACTTATCTCTACTTGGGGAACTCCAGCACCACCCAAAAGCCACCTTTGTAAGAAGAAAATCCCAGTCAAATCAAGGCCTTGCTTGGGGTTGGGGTGAGGACAAAGCTATAGGAGGTCTGGACCGTTTCGGTATTGTTTAAGAATTGTATTCTTTGAATTTAGTCTCAGACTTTTCTTGTCTCTTCTTTTCCCAGCAAGAGCTAAGAGAAGTATCTGGTCTAGAAACCACCTCTTCCCCAGAGCAGCTGTATGAAGCCATCAAAACACCATGCCCAGACACATGCAGGTCTAATTTCTTTGCTCAATTACAGATTTATTTTTAAAGCTGCACAATTTCTCAATTTATCAAAGCTTGAGAAATTGAACATAATGAACATAATCTGTTTTGCTTTGTTTTGTTGTTGGTGGTATGAGATAGAACAAGAAGCAAGAGAACTAAGCTGAATTAGACAGTAGGAAAAAAACCCCACAAGTTATACCAAAAAGTAAGGTCAAATACTAGAACAATTTGGTCAGGGCAGCTTTGGAGTCTCCTTGAAAGTCTTCGAGACTCAAGTGGACCTGGCCCTGAGAAACCTGATTTAATTAGACCTGCTCTGAGCAGGCACTTGGACTAAACCCCCCAAAGGCCTTTTCCAGCCTCAATTATTGTACAAATCTATGAAAGCAGTTGCCTGTGTTTTCCATTACAAATTTCATCCACTTTAAAAGATCTGAAACTGCAGAAATAAGGAGGGAAGGAGAAAGAAGTATGACGGCAGCCTAGCAATGAGTCCAAGCCCTAGAGAGATTTCAACCCTTTCTCTCAGTAATTCCTGACTCATTCAGGACACAAAATACATAAGTAAAAACAAAAACGAAAGCCAGGCTTTCTACTTTCCCCCTGATCGGGAAGACAAGAGAGTCCAGCTCCCTCTCGTGAATCTTAAGATGCCCGTGACACCCAATTTCTGCATTTAGCTTCAATGAAGGTAGAATGAGATTTCAAGCAGAAAAACTGATTTGACCGTCTCCATGTGAAGCCTGGAAAAGTCTTCAGGCCATGAATACTAATTTCACAGACGCATCTAATACAAAGTACAAGATAGTTTCAAGTCCAAGTCAGATTTATGGAAAGTACCTTTCTCCAGCAATTTGGGTGATCTGGGCAGGTTACATTCAGTCTTCGAGCTTCTGCGAATCCTCAATCCCCAAGCAGTTTAGAATCAGATTTAAAACTGCGATCAAAGGCAGCACAGTGGAAAGAAACTTTCTGACTTAAACACAGAATCATAGAGGTTGGAAGAGATCTTTAAGACCTTAAGAGACCAGATCATTCATGTTTGGACTGAAATACTTGTCTTAGAAGCTAAGAAGTTATTTGAGAGCAATATCTAAACAAGAAGAAAATTCACATTTAAGTATGATTGGATATTCTAGCTTGGTGAAACATGGGTTTGTTTGGCTGTAGTTCACACACAGGATACTACACCATCTTCAAACCTTCTCATTTCACAAACCAGAAAAAAAAATAGAGTATTTGTTATTTTATTTTCAAAATGTATGCGATTCTTTTGTAAGCAAAATGGGCAAACCATGGTGCGTGTTTTCCCACAATATTGCGTGGTCTGTGCCAAGCTGCTGTTCTTTAATGACTGGGGGTTATCTGGACTGTCTCAAATTGGGGTAAGAACGTCTTGAGAGCACGTCTGGTGGTTGCACTTTAAGCTGTTATAATAAAAGTTAAAGCAAAATGCATTGGAAAAGGCTTAAATACAAATCGATGAGGGGGAATCTGATACACAGATTTTCCTCCATAGGGAGAGCAATACATCTGCTATCGTATTGTGAGAAAAGGTTTAATTCAAAACAAGCGAAATCATCCTGTCATTTGCAGAAAACCAAAAAGTAATGCTCAATAACAAGCTCGAGAGACGTGTTCTCAAATACCAGCGGCCAAGACAAACTGCAATGTAGCATAAAAATACGCAGACTGTATCACTTTATATTACTTCATGAGGTTTGTTAAACAACAAAGGGTGACATTACATCTTTACATCGGATCTTTCTCATACCAGTATTTTGAGAGGTGATTTTAAAAAAAAAAGAAAATATATATATATATACACACACACCACTTCCTAAATAACGTCCATGTACATCATTCAATTCCTTGTTTAAGGGCTCAAAGTTCTTCTAATTATGAAATATTTTAAGCAGTGCCATTGACAGTGAAGAGAGCTGCTTAATAATTCAAGCAGGACGCTGCACTCTGAATGTCACATCAGGGTATCGACATTTTCCTGGCGGCTGAGGTATTGCCAGACTCTAGAGTTAACATCATGATGAGGTTATTGCCTTATCACCATCTACACTGTAGAGTGTCTACAAACAGCAGTCCAGAGATTAGGAAGGTTACTTTGATTTAAATACAACTGATATACAGAAGACTTAGGTATTTTGTATTTCTGAATTACAGAAATGGTAAAGTTGAGAAGGAGGCTGAGGGGAGAGCTACTTGCTCTCTACAACTCCCCAAAAGAAGGGTGTAGCTGGGAGGGAGTTAGAATCATAAAATCATAGGATCATAGAATGGTTGGAGCTGGAAGGGACCACAAAGATCATCCAGTTCCAACCCCCTGCCCTGGGCAGGGACACCTCCCACCAGACCAGGTTGCTCCAAGCCCCTGGGGGGTTCACCCCTCCAGGGATGGGGCAGCCACAGCTTCTCTGGGCAATCTGTTCCAGTGCCTCACCACCCTCACAGCAAAGAATTTCTTCCTAATAGCTAATCTAAATCTCCCCTCTTCTAGTTTAAAACCATTACCCCTTGTCCTATCATTACGCTTCCTGACCAAGAGTCCCTCTCCTGCTCCCCTGGAGCTCCCTTCAGATACTAGAAGCCTGCAATAAGGTCTCCCCGGAGCCAAGCTGGTCTCTTCTCCCGAGGAACAGGCGACAGGACAAGAAGAAATGGCTTCATGTTACACCAGGGGAAGTTTAGGATGGATATTAGGAGAAATTTCTTCATCAAAAGCGTTGTCGAGACTTGGAACAGGCTGCCCAGGGCCGTGGTGGAGTCACCAACCCTGGAGGGATTTAAAAGATGGGTAGACGTGGTGCTGAGGGACATGGGTTAGTGGTAACTTGGCGGTGCTGAGTTAATGGTTGGACTTGGTGTTCTTAAAGGTCCTTACCCACCTAAATGATTCTATGCTTCACCTGCACTAACACATGTGCACTATGGACAAATATTCCCACCTTGTACCTATTTAAGCAGATTTTGAAAACTTCTCTTTATAGAGTCATGTATATTTAATACAAGGACGACCCATAGCTCGTTAAAAGCAGCTATTTAAACTCATCTATGTCCGTACACACAAACTAGGTATCACACGCCATGTAACTGCTCTTTGGGCCCAAAAGCCTTTTCTTCAGGACTGCTCTAAAACCCACCTAAGGCACAGTGGATGTACTGTACCTGGTAGAATATATTTTCAAGACAGAAAAAGCTTTGCTGCAATACCCCTAATTTTGGCTCTTCTAGCTTTCTAGGTAAACAAGCTAAGGATCAGTCCTCTAAGGAAAGGAATGTGTGAAGTACAAAGAAAAGGATGGCAATGAAAAACACACGCAGAGAAAAGAAACATCTTTCTGTAGGAATTAGCATGAATTTAAATAAATAAAAAAATAGAAAAGTCAAACTATCAACACCTCACCAACATTTATCAGTGCAGTATATAACACCTTCCACAGCTATACCAACAAAACCATATTTCAAGTTTTAATGCCTTTTATTTACTTGAAAGCAACAGACTTGAGCTGCAAACACGGATAAAAAAAGTGTATTTTGGAGATGGAAGTGCTGCTGAGGCAAGTTTATAATAGTGCCTTCAGTAACGCCAAGTGATGACAGGCAAAACTGAGCTGCTAATTTGTGAACCTCGATCTTACCTTCTCTTTACTCATGAGAATGAATCTAATTAAATACATTTTAAGATATTTTTTTAAAGTCGTATGTGAATGAAACAGTTGCCTCTACTGGTATTAGACTATCAGAATTCCTGGCAAAACAATCTAGCTTTGGCCAACACAGTTTCTTAAACTATTTGTGCAATAATCAAAGCTAGGACTGTAGGTCTTGCAGGTATTGTAGGTCTTCAACTTCTCCTAGCCTAGTTCTGCTCTAACAAAACTAGAGTTTCCTGACCTAGAAAAACACAACAGCCTGCTGGGTTATGAAAATTCAATTTCTCCAGGTGAAGTCCCTCACACACTGTAAGTCAATATATAATGCTAATTGCTGCTAATTGGATTGATCAGTAAAACTTCTCTTTGTGCTTCATGAAGTTCACCACATAAACTTTTAAATTATTAACTAGCTCCTCTGAGAACTGTTTTATTATAACCTTCTGACTAAGAGAGGAAAGAATTTTTATGTGGTTTGGTTATTTGGTTATTTCAAACTTAAACTTAAGCATCGGTTAACCCCGCCATCCGTACAGAGACACTATCTGTGTCTACAGACCTGAAAGATATAAATTTTAACCTTAAGAAGATGTAGGATCTGGGGTTTCAACATCCTAGGTAAATGCTGGAATCCCTGAAATATAACAAAAATGTAAACCAGTATCACCTCTGCCTTAATAGCTGCTTCATAAAATACACACTACACAGTTTAAGCCTTAAAGATAAAACACCTGCTAAAAACCTGGTTCAAACACAAGACATAAAATTTTGCCCTTCTCACATCTGGAAAGAGCCCTACTGAAAACCATTCAGCAAAGCTGGGCGATTACTCTGAAAACCTGAGGTGTGGGAAGCCAACACCCATTTACCAGAAATTATCGCAACTGCAATTGCATGAGGAAAACATTTTTGCCATGGTAATGCCACATAGATAGTATTTATTTTTGGATTAATTTGTTTAAAAGCTTATTTTTTCCTCTTGTAGGAGCACTGTTTGGGTCATTCATAAAGATAATGATGGATGGCTGATTGAAACAGAATGAATCAGGCGGAAACTAATTTGGGAGAAAAAGCCCAAATGTTATTTATGCTCAGAGCATTGCTCCCAGAAAAGATGATGCAGTTACGGGTCAGACAAAGGGATTTAGAGGTCCACAACTTTCCCAGTGGAGGTAACTGCCATTGAAGATGACTAATTTCAGTGAGAAGAAAGATAAAGAAAATTATATGAACTTTCAACATATTTCCAAAATATCTAGAAAGCTTAGACATGCCAAGATCTCAGAAATGAAAGGCCAATCTAGAAGATAAGCTAAGCCTGCGGTAAAACTATGAAAATACATATATTTTTACTTCCATTTACTAGTTTGTGCGAGTACATTATCAGTTCTAAGACAGCGAGACTGCAATAAACATCGGACATTTTGAGGATCAGACAATATCGATAATATTGATTGATGCTAATTCTCACATAGGAAAGAGCTTCACTCTCTCTGTAACATGTCAATGGACAAATGGAAGAGGGTTTCGTAAAGACCATTAATAGAATTCTAGCTGTAATTTAAATCTTGAAATTCCCTGGCTTCTTGTCCATTGTCCCATCACTGCTGTGGGAACTTTTAGCCGACTACGTGCATATATCAGTAGTAAGACCAGTTGCTCTCTGGGGCAGGGAGCAGAATAAATCCCTTGTAATCCAAGAGGAAATGGTTAGAGACCCGCTGCACCATGTAGACACACACAGATGTACAGATGGGATCCACCCAAGGATGCTGAGGGAGCTGGCAGAAGTGCTCACCAAGGATAGAAAAAAGACAGTTCTCCAACCTATATGAATATATAATTGCAGGAAACTATGTCAGGTGTTTCAAAACTGAACAGAATAGTCTTGGCATTTGAAATACAACCTCTTTCACCTTTCCAGAAAGTTCAGAAGTCTACTGACTACCATTCATGTTTCCTTCTGCTACTTGACCGTGCTTGCTGAGAACATTCACATTTATCTATCACCCAGGATATTTAAAACGTGTTCTTCCCCGGAATCTCAGCGCTCTTACATTACACCTAAGATAGGGCTGTGCCAGTTAAGGTAAGATTTGGACTGTAAATGTTTTGCTGTAAAAAACCCACAAATGTAAGGATAGGAAATATATTCCAACCTTCAAGCAAAAGTAGAGGGTTTGTGATGAATAAAAAGTATGTACAACAGAAAAGGATATTGAAACTCATAAAGGTTTGCCAAGTTTTTGAAATGTTTTGCAAAGCTTGTCAAATGTCATTTATTTTATTAAATCCGTAGTCCCTGTGCTGACAGCAATATTTGCTGCGCTTTGGAGTTCCAAAACACTGACTCGTGAGGAAAAGGGGAGACGAGTAAAACTCTTTCTCCTCCCCTCTCCTCTGCAGCTCTGGTGGTGGTGCTGAACAGGAACTTTTTGCTGTTCTGAATTATTTCTCTTCTAGATGCCCCTTAAAATCCACAGGAGACAATACAGAAAGTCCAGAGGATATAAAAATTTAGTAGTCGAGGAACCCCACTTTTTGTAAATAGCTTGATTTCGGACAGGAATAATTAAAAAAATAATTTTAAAAAGAGGAAGATAGTATTTGAACACATTCTGGCACTTCAGTTCTATTCCTCATGGGTACCTGTGGAACAGCCTTTCAGTAACAAGGCAGTCATTAATCCCATTTATATATTCTAGGAAGAAGTGTATAGGCCCTCCCATTTGGCCTCCACCCACCTTAGCAGCTAGTAAGTAACAAACAAAATCACAGGGTACGAGTTTAGGTTTGCTTAAGACGGGTAATTCGTTAGACTGCAATTTTTTCATCAAACCTTATTTATCCGTGACTATCCGGCAGGCTGACACCTGGGGTGGGCACCACCTGGCAGAGCTCTTAATGAGCGCACCGGTGTATCCACCAAAACTGCTGACTTTAGTGCCTGCAATCTTACATTTACTGAAGAAAAATGGAAAAGAAAAAAAAAGAAAAGGAAAAAAAAAGAAAAAGAAAAAGAAAAAGAAAAAGAAAAAGAAAAAGAAAAAGAAAAAGAAAAAGGAAAAAGAAAAGGAAAAAGAAAAGGAAAAGGAAAAAGAAAAAGGAAAAGAAAAAGGGAAAAAGAGCACAAACCTGAACACATTAAATTAAAAACGTCAATGAAATAAATGTTAGTTTTGTACTAATGTAGTTAGACTGTAATTGGTAAAGAGAAAGGAAGATAAATCTGATAAATCAGATAAAAGTTTTCACTAACGTAAATTCACAAAAATATTTATTTCATAACGCTTCATATCAGTTTCAAAAAAGGTACTTTCCACTTAAAAAGGAACTTTTAAAATGGTTAATAAATCGTAGTCAAATTAACTTAAACAAGACAGCTGGTTATCCTCTCTCTAAATATGACTTGACCTATAGATTCCTAGTCAGTAAACATTTTAAAATTATTTCAGGGAAAGGAGATTTTCACATCAGCCATAGGCTTGGAAACATTGGCACCTCTGGGATTGGTGCACCTTCCAAAGGCTACTGTCATCCTCAAACTACAGCAAGGCTTTATTTGCAGGATAGAAGAATTAACTAGAGCCAAGCCTCATTCAAATCACCTTTGCAAGGAACATGATTTTACGTGTCTGTGCCCACCATCAGTGCTGATACCACTTGCAGCTCCTGGAGAACCTCACATCACCAGCAGATTAGGACTTCTTTTCCCAGAAAATGCATTATTTTCTCATTTTTATGCATGTTGGAAACACTTGGATATCATTCTTTTAAAAGACCTACCCTGTGGAAGTTACACTTTTTACTGCATTTTAAATACTTGAATATATTTACATAAAATAACTGGTACAGTCATTAAACATGTTGTTTGTTCTGAAGGATTATCTACTCTGTTCTAAATGGCTTGTAAAATATATCAACAAACCTCAGTCACGATGGTAATTCCCCTGCTCCCAAACATATCTACGACTCCCCAAAGATGCCTAACTTTTTAGCCATGATGATAACTTTTTCCCCAAAGCACAGGAAAAGCAACAAGTAGTTAATATCTATTTCTAGATAACAGGCAATATGATCTTTTATAATAGTATCAAAAACAAAGTGATTAATACTAGCATCTATACTATGTATCACAAAAACATTATAAAACATCTGTCACACAGTTACAAATTGTTTTGGACCACTAACATGTCCTATAAATTTATTATGCCTTTTTTGTAAATTATGGAAAACCAATAGCTTCACATGAACATGAGAATAAATTCATGTTTCCAGTTGTCTTTTTCCAGCTGTAAGTGCCCATTCAAGATGGACATTCTACCTTGACATCATCAAGAAAGCGCCATTCTGCATTAGGGAACTAAATTGAATATACCCGACTTTGTGTCAGCAAAGAAAAATATTTTTGAAATCTCATGCAAAACAAACTAAAGACCAACACACGAAATCTTTTATCTTTAAAGGAACTTTTCACAAAATTTGAGTTCTATGATGAAAATTTTGATTGTTGAAGTTTACTACAAATATTTCCAAATTCACGAATATGCAGTAGAACTCAATTTTTTTATATTACAATTTAAAGATATCGAGAGCCTTGCTTGACACTGAAATTTTAAATAAAATCATAGTTCGTAATCAAGGGCATTTTCAAAGTCATTTTAGAACCAGAATTTCAAAGCATCATTTTACTTTATTGAACAGAATATTCATTTGAAGAAACTAAATATAGGGTATCTCTTTATTCTTCCTCATCCTAAAAATATCTTTTTTAGCTCAAAAATGCTCCATTTACTCTTAATTATCTTTTCACACAGTGTTCCCAGATGTAGGACTCCCAAACTGCAATCCCACTCATCTGCAGCTACTCTGAGAGAGTCTGAAACGTATTAGAAAACACGCAATAAATTCTGTATTTCTTCCTGAAGTATCTTTTGTAAACGTTTACACTCTGATTTAGCACTTACATAAATTACCTTAAAGACAATATCAAGTTTTTCACCAGTGAAATAAAAGGCAACTACTGTGATGGACAGTTTGAGGGATTTACTCTCCTAAGATAAATTTTTCTACCATTACACTTTTCTCAGTCTTTATCTTCAAGGAGAAAAAAAACACAGTGTAAAATCATGACAGATAGGCATGGCTTAGCCAAAATCTTCATACTAAAGGTCTACTTAGAGTAGGAAAGTAGTGATATAAAAGGAATAACATCGTGTAAAATATGGAAAACCAAACACAAGAATCGAGACAGCATTAAGGTTATGGCAGAACCACTCCCAAGTTGCTAAGGAAAATGAACACACAATTATTGTTTCCCTGCATCTAAACACCAGGATTATAGTCTTCCTTTAATTTCTTTTGGCATATAAACTCCATCTAAATGTCAAGTGCGCTGGGATCTATAGGTTTTTTTCCATTAGATTTTGCAGGTTTTGATCAGAGTCTGTGCTAGAAATGGCTTCATTAAAGTGAATAAATAAAAGAGATTGTACACCCGTCAGATTTACCTGAGATACCCCTGGAGTAAGCTGTGGGTCCCCCACAGGTACTATGCCACTGGAGATGAAGAAATTAAACCAAAAATAATAAAAATCACAGATCCTATCAAGTGTCATAGACACGTAACCTCATTCAGTAAAGGCAAATAAATAACGAAAGCCTTTAGAAATGGGGGAAATACCAAACAAACACGCAACTTGTTGCTACTCCAGAGAAAGAATTCGGATAGTCAGGATGCCAACCCTCTGGGTTTTAATTATCACTAGTTGAATACAAACGATTAGCAAAAGGAAGGAGTCAGAGTTAGTTTGCTTCCTTCTACCAGACAGCCATGGGAGAGGCAAATTTCATCATCTTGAAAGACAACTGGTTAGAACCCATTAATCACAAAAAGTATAGATTAATGTATTAAAAAAAAACCCACCAACCTCTTAATGGATAAAAATGCCTCAAGAATTTTTTTACTTTATAACTTGGAAAGAAAGAGCAGTGTTGAAATATCAACCAGAAAGTTAAAAATTTAAAAGCTTAGATAAATTAGTTCTAGGAAGGAATGAAAACAAACACTAAATAATGAGCAAGATCCTTGGCGGAGGTTTGGACGCAAGACCTAACTTGGGAGGGTTACAGCCCCTCCTTCGCAGGAGAGACTGACTCTGAATTATGTGGTAGTCATTAGGGTATCATCTAATTGCCTTCATTTTTATTTAAATAACTGTACCAGATCACCACATGGCGAAAATGCAACATAATTGCAGATTATCTTTCTATAAAAACCAACAAGCACAAAGGTATTTTGGCCTTAGAAGTTAAAATACAACTAAAAAATAGCTCATTAATTACAACACCTGATGCCATCTCTTGCTCCCCAGCAGGGGTCTGGTCGGCATGCTCAGTTGCAAAGTGTGCGTGTGCATTTCAGGTGCACGTTACGGATACTTTAGTCCAAAAAGAAAGCCAATTATAAACCTTGCTTGGTGCAAAGAAGCGGAAAGAAAAAAAAAAAAAAAAAGAAGTAAGTTTTATCAGTTTTGTTAGGATTTCTGTAGTGAGTGTATAAGGAAGAAGAGAAGCCAGTCAAAACTCTCAAACAGAGCGTGCCTGCTGCATAGAAAAGCCCAGCACTCACATACTGTATGTTAGAGTTTTCTCCTTTCAGAGGTTTCTATGAAATTTCCTAAAATTGGTTTTAGCAGGAAAGGATTTTCTGTACAGATCCACGGGGCGGGGCGGGGGATGAAGAAAACAAGTGGAGACGTCCCCAACAGCGTGTACCTGCATCGGGCTCGCAGCCCCTTGGGAACGACCAGGAGAGAAAAAGGTATTGCAGCAGTTACCTCGTGGTTAACAAAATTCCCTAAATGCTGGGGAATTCCTGAAAGCTTGTGGGTACACGCACAAGAAAATACTTGGAAAATAACACACAGAGTGCACAGAAACTTTCAGTACTTGAATTCAAGCTGCTTCTGGGTTTTTTTCACGGTGGTGTAAACTGAGAAGGAGAAAAAGGAGGTAGACTCATCTCATAATACTGGAGCTCTTAGCGCTAAATCTAACCATTTAGTTAATTTATGTTGGAATTAATCCGTCCCCACTTTAGGAAAGGTTTTGTCTGGATCACATGGGATTCTATTTGCAACTTGCAGCAGGAGAGGAGCTGCTCTTCTCTTTTGCTGCAAGCCCCAACAGCTCCATTATTGCCACTGTTCTTTTTCAATTCAATATCCTCCGGACTCTTCTTGCAAAACGTTTTGAAATATTTAGCTACTTGTTCTCAGAACATTCTTTTCAAATAAGATAGGAACGTGTAGCCCAAAAGAATGGGAGAAATAACAAAAAAGATGTACATTTTGTAAAGTAAGCCATCCTAGTATAGAATTAATGATGTAACAATCTCCCTTTTATGGGAGCATTGTAATTAACTCTCAGAAAACTGCAGGTGTCCATGAAGTCCCATTCTCCACCAAGAAAGTGGGGGAAAGCTCAGCAGCCATAAAGAAAAGCAAATATGACATGTTAAGAAGCATTTAGTAGAGCTGTACTCATAGTTCCCTTATCCCATCCTTCTTCCCCATCACTAGTGAATTTATGGCTGGAAGCCAGTAATTCATAGCATCTGTATATTTTGCATCAATTAGCGAGGTTCTGTTACAGATAATGGGAGACGTTTCCACATAGCCCCAAAAAGCCTGTGTCACAAGAAAAATAAGTGCAGCACAAAGCCAGAAGGAAATACTGCTCTGACACAGAGTGGAGGTAAAATATCACCCCTGAGCACTGATTTAGCCCCCACTTAAAAATAAAAATGTTTGTATCTGGTTATATGCGGTAACCTTAATTTCAGTCAAACCCTGTCTCTGGTTTGATATGAAAAATCTGGGAAAAGTGACTGATCTTATCCTGCCATCTCAATATTGTTCATAGACTCGGCAGTCACTTTGTTGTTTTCAGAATGTGTTTCTGTGTTGATAGTTTTAAGGTGAAGCAGTACTTCAGAGATCGTACCTGCATCTTGAATGATTGTATATTTAAGGGTTTTTTCCAAGGGCTTTCTTTGAGAAATAAAAGCAGGAAGACTTGGAGAATTCACACTCTTTATGCACAGAGTAAATCATTTAAATTATAGATGCTCTCTATGGAAAACAGAATATATTTAGACCTAAGGCATTAGAAAAGATAGCTACTTTAGATTTATATCCTCAATAGAAGATACTTTGAAATTTTCAAGCAGGACTTACTGCAATGTCTACTATTACATTACTGTTTCCTGCCAATGTCTACACAGGTTATGCAGTCTGTGCAGGATGAAATACTGGGTATAAGTGCATCTCCCCAGGAAGATGCTAAGATGTGGCCAACTTAGATCTCTTTCTGCTTCCCATTCACTCTCAAAGTTACTTTGCCTCTTACCTTCACATAGTTCACCTTTCCCCATTTACTAAATTCCTTCTGTCTAGATTTAGATGAGATCTCAGCAAGAAATTCTTTGCTGTGAGGGTGGTGAGACCCTGGCCCAGGTTGCCCAGAGAAGCTGTGGCTGCCCCATCCCTGGAGGGGTTCAAGGCCAGGCTGGATGGGGCTTGGAGCAACCTGGTCTGGTGGGAGGTGTCCCTGCCCAGGGCAAGGAGGTTGGAACTGAGTGATCTTTAATCTCCTTTCCAACCCAAACTGTTCTATCTTTTGATGATTCTTACTCAAGAACCATCTTGTGTTAGGAGAAAGGAGTGAGCTGTATTTCCATACCAAAAAGTTTGCACGGGTTATAAATGTCCATAAGGACCACCTCCCATCTCCTATGTACGCATACCGCCCCATTTGCAGGAAAGAGCCTTGTGCAAGCCTGGATTACAGATACCACATATCTATAAATGTCCCAGTGGCCATGTGAGAGAGTTTAGGAGGTGTCCACAAGGGGAGACATGGGACCGAGCGTACCTGCTTTGGGGTAGCCCTGAATGGAGCACACACGCGGAGCATTTCTCTAAGTTAGCAATAAGTGGGAGAGAATTGTACTGTTCTAACTTCCACGGGTGGAAAGACAGCTCTGGAAACATCAGTGCAATATCCTTAAGAAACAGCTAAACTTTAAGAGAACGAGGAGCAGCTAATTCCTCTGTTTGTATTACACAACACCAGAAGGGAAACCGTAGATTTTGCGAACAGGCTGAACCACAGTGGGCTCACAAAGGGCTTTCTCCACACGGGAACTTGGACTTGGTGTGGCTGCCGTGACTCGCATCAATTTGAGCCTTGGGAGTGTGGCAGGTTGAATTACACACTGCCGTATTAGTGAGCGATATATTTAGCTTCTTTCTCCTATAGCTCATTCTATACACAAGTAGGGGCGGGGGGGATGGGCTATGGATAAGATTAAACAACTGTAACAATTGGTAAAACCAATATTTTTTTGCCTCCAATTTCAGTAAGAACTGATAACTGTAATTATTTGCTCTCTCGGCCAACTATAGCCCTGATTCTGGTCTTTAATCTGTGAATTTGATAAAACGCATCTTTATCTACAGATAAAGGCGCTGAAGGTAATAAAGATTTAAATATACAACTTCTTGTATCCAGTCTTAAGAAGACGCTTTCACAGAGCTTCTGTGGCTCGTGAATATTCTTGGATACAGAAAATACTTTTAGCAAAAGGGAGTAATGTCAGTGCAGTGCATGTTAGTAAAGAAAGTTTTAAAAGTGCAACTATCTTGGGTTTCCTCATGGGCTACGTATCCCTGTCACCTCTTTCCTCTGCCTCCCTAATTCAAGACACTGTCATTTTAAGTATCTCGATATGATGTTCTAGGAGCAATAAATAGCTATACAGAGGAAAAAGATGATAGTAGGGAGATATCACCTGCAACATCCCTTCTGAACTCACAAGCTATTATTTTTGTTGTTTACCACTGTATTACACTTTTGATCTGATTTAGCCTGAATTTAACACCTGCCTTTTTCTTTGCTGCTTCTGAGAACAGCAAGAAAACTTTTCTGAGCCCCCTTCAAGCTCCATCACCGTCACTTCAGTACAGGAATCATGAAGTTTCCTAGCAAAAATGGAGATATATTTTATTGTTTTCAAATGAATGTAGAATTCATGATAGCTTCATGTCAGGTAGTGAGAATGTCAAAGTATGTTTTAAGGTTAAGGTAATTTAGAAGGCCAATGGTGAAAGTATCAAATAATGGCATCAAATTCTTCCTCGTGGTGCCTAAAGTCAAAAGAATTATTGCTGTCTCCCTCAGGAAGGGAATCTTTGCTGGGTTTCTTACAGCATCCACTAATCTCACCAGAGAAAACAAAATCCCACAACACTGAGGAAATTACCAAATATGAAATCCAAAAGCTTTAGAAATATCTTTCAAATAAAAGGTTTGCATAAAAGGGCAGTACAGTAGCAAAACCTACCCCCACGTTTTTGTATTACTTGGGGAGGAAGAGAAAGCAACCGTTTAGAGAAAAATATGAGTTCTGCTTAAGGCCACCCAAAATTATGGAGCTTTCTTCACATTAAAGCACCTTGTTAAAAAGCGGAGACAAAGATAAATAATTGAGAAATTCTAGTGCAGAATGTTAATCACTCGTAATAGTTCAATTTACTTACAGTGAAACTATATCTCTATAACCTTTTAACATATCTGGGACCACGGTGGCATTTCAGTCGATGTAAGTAGCCTGTGGCCAAGGAAGAGCTTTTATCATTGACAGACTCTTGCTAGACTCCAGCCTGTCCTGCTGCACCCTGACCTGCAGACCTGCTGCTCTGCCTCCTCCTTGCTGAACCCCACACAGGGGCTGCCCGCAAACCTCTTCTGCTTCCAAAGCGCAGAGATGGGATTCACTGCGGATACAGGATGGAAAAGAAAAACACCCAACAAACCCCACCTGCCACCCCTGAAGGAGTTAAATATTAAATTGAATTAACTCCTCATTCAGGATGTTACAGCAGATCTGGAAATGCCAGTCTTTCAGCATCTTTTATCTTATATCTTCAAGTTGATTAAAACATGAATTCTGATCTAATTTCACAAATAAATACAGTGAACAATCTCCAGACTTCTGGTTTGGAATATCCCATTGATTTGTAATCTGTTTTCATTTGATAGATAATCCGGTTTTAAAAGGAAAGGAGGATTAGTGAATTTGTTTCATACATTTATATGAGACTGTTTCTTGGTTTAAAAAAGCAACACTCCTCTGGAACTGAAATCAGTGGATTCCTATCAACAGCTTCAAGAGGCTGTAATGGTTTTATCATTAAACCTACATTTTACCAAACAATTATGGCAAGTCTGACAAATAAAAAAGAATTCAAATCTAAAACATTACAAATAAAGCTCTGAAATTGTATCAAGACAGTATAATAGAAAACTGAATGTCCAAATTAATTAGCTCCAAAAGGTTAAAACTGTCTAGACAGCTGGATGAATTCTAGATGCTGGAAGGAAAAGATGCCATCCAGAGGGACCTGGACACGCTTGAGGGATGGGCTGCTGTGAACCTCATGAAGTTCAACCAGGCCAAGTGCAATGTCCTGCAGCTGGGTTGGGGCAAACCCAGGCACAAATCCAGGCTGGGAGGAGAATGGTTGGATAGAAGCCCTGAGGAGAAGGGTGCTGGAGGACAAGAAGCTCAACATAACCCAGCAATGTGTGCTTTTAGCCCAGAAAGCCTCCACACCCTGGGCTGCATCCCCAGCAGCATGGGCAGCAGAGCAAGGGGGGTAAATCTGCCCCTCTGCTCTACTCTGGGGAGAACCCCCTGCAGTGCTGCCTCCAGCTCTGGGGCCAACAACATCAGAAGGACATGGATCTGTTGGAGTGGGGCCAGAGGAAGACAAGTTGATGCTGGGAGGGCTGGAGCCCCTCTGCTGGGAGCACAGGCTGAGAGGCTGAGGGGTTCAGCCTGGAGAAGAGAAGGCTCCGGGGAGACCTTAGAGCCCCTTCCAGTCTCTAAAGGGGCTCCAGGAGAGATGGGGAGGGACTCTTGATCAGGGAGGAGAGACACAGGACAAGCGGAAAACAGTTTTAAACAGAAAGATTCTATGATTCTGCAAAAAACAAACCATAAAGTTTGAGAACTACTGTATCCTACACAAGTAAGAAAGAGGAAAAAAATGTGTTTTTGATGAGGAAATGAAGAAAATAAAATGTGAAACTATCCGTAAGTTTATGACAGATCTGCTCTGCAATTCAACCTTGCACCTTTGGATACAAGCCGTAGGTGGCAAACAGTTTGCAAATTCAAACCAGAGCAAGAATACCAGCGTGACTATTTCGTATTAATTTCTCATCACAGCAAAGAAAAAGGTCACAATAAAAGGTGATTATACTATCAGCCTTACAGCTAATGACATGTTTATTGGTTTTTCTTTGGATACTATCGTATGAGCTGTTATGGTACCAGAAACAACATTAGAGCCTCTAAATGAAAGCAACAGATATTAAAAGGCAAACAGTTAAGACTATGACCTTAATTCCTCTGAAGACATAGAACAGCTAGATAACAGAGAACTGGGAAAGATAAGATTTGCAGTGGCATCATGAAAAAGGGTACCCATTATTGGTTTAAAAGTCTGTCCAGCCACAGGTTTAATCCAAAGAACAGTTGCTGAAGAGGAAGGAAATTAATCCAAGTGAAGCAGTGTGCTTTAGCACACCTCCCATGGAAAATGTAAAAATGGACACACTTCCTAGGTTTTGTGTCCTTTAGAAAAGCTGAGTTTTTTCAAGCTTTTAATGAAGAACCACATCTCTTGGACTCTGCATGCCAGTGCAACTGGCTTGGGTTGCTCAGGAAAGCTGGTAGTCTTACAAAGAGGAAAATACAGTGACGGAGGTTGCTTGCAAAGGGTTTTTTCCAACTACCATGCCTCTCGGGAGTCTCACCAGCATCCTTGGCAAGATACTCATGGTTTATGCACGGCAAATATTAATTTTGGAAAGTATGATCTTCATGGACTTCCATTTGTCTTGTGCTTGGCTCCCAAGTTTTTCACTGGGAATGACTTTTGACGACCGCCTCAGAAAAAGTTCTGATCTGAAGGAAGAAAGTGAGCAAACAATCACAGTGTCCAGAGGCTTTGGAATCCCTTGTGAAAAAAAGCCACCAGAATAAAATTAAGGTAAGATCAACCCATTAACTGCATTCACTAACATTTAAAGGAAGATATTTAAAGTGCAAAGTGAATTTATAGGATACACTAGAAGGAGACATTGCTGACCCAGGAATAAATAAGGACTGGTGAGGATATGAAGTATCTAGCTAGAGGATAGCGAAATATCCAGAAAAAAGAACCCCACATTTAAATTCCTTTCTTGAAGAGCAAGCCCAAGGGCACTGCTGTGTAAAGTCCAAGATACTCCACTCTTAATAAAAATCTTGAGAAACACGGATAATTAATTAAACAGATAAGCTTCCAGGCAACAAGAACAGAACAATCTTTTCAGCAGATGCCCACAAAAAATGGTACTAGAGGGGTAGCCTTAAATTATAGCACAGACTAGGAAGGTAAATGCCTGCATGAGAAGCACAGGGTCAGACAGTTGGGGCAGTGACCCATTTGTCAGTGGGCTAAGCCCATGAAGCAAAGCCCACAATGTCAAATTTACGAGGTTACTCTGGCCTTTGTTCACAAATACAAACATTTCATATCTTTATTTACGGGAGGCATAAACTACTTATTTCCATTGCCCCTGAGCGCCTGACAGCCTTCCTAGTCTTTTGAGAGAAAAGGGAATTATTTTTCCCTTACAAATGTATCCTGGAAAGAAATGAAGTATAAGTTTTCTATCACTTAGACTGTGATTCATTTGCTTACAGCAGATTTTGTGTTGCATTTCATTTGCTTAGGGCTAGTTTCTGGCACTGTCAATTACACTGAATCATACAGAAATACTCAGTTATAGAAATCAGACGATTTGTTAGAGCCCCCGCAAGTGACAACATCAGCATGCATAAAATGCTCTTGTATTCCTTCTGGTTCCCTCAAGAGAGACAATTTCATAACGTAAAGGAGCAGAACTACTTAAAGCTAAGCTAAGTTTCCTTCCTCCACTGATTGGAGGCTTTGCTGTCTGCGCTCACCACCTAAGAGCTGCAAAAAGTCACACTAAAGGATAAAGTAAGTGGAGATGCTGGAAAGGTGGGAACGGTGCACAATCAGTGATTTCTGGGGCATTAAGGTGTTACTGGCTTCAGATCTTGGATCCTGATGACCAGTCACCTTATTTAGATGTCACACATATTGCAAACGTTTAGGAATTGAATGAGATTCAACAAGGGCAAGTGTAGGGTGATGCGCCTGGGGAAAAATAACCCCCTGCACCAGGAAAGGTTGGGGGCTGACCTGCTGGAGAGCAGTTCTGAGAAAAAAGACCTGCGAGTCCTGGTGAACAAGTTGACCACGAGCCAGCAATGTGCCCTTGTGGTCAAGAAGGCTGATGGTCTCTTGGGGTGCATTAAAAAAAGCATGGCCAGCAGGTCAAGGGAGGTCATCCTCCCCCTGTGCTCTGCCCTGGGGAAGCCACATCTGGAGCACTGGGTCCAGTTCTCGGCCCCCAGTCCAAGAAGGACAGGGAACTACTGGAAAGAGTCCAGCAGAGGCTATGAAAATGATCAAAGGGACTGCAGCACCTCTCTGATAAGTAAAAGCTGAGAGGCCTGGGTCTGTTTAAACTGGAGAAGACTGAGAGGGGATCTCATCAGCACGCATCTTATCAATAAATATCTAAAAGGTGGGTGTCAAGAGGATGGGATCAGACTATTCTCAGTGGTGCCTGGTGACAGGACAAGGGGCAACGGGCACAAACTGGAACACAGCAAGTCCCATCTAAACATGAGGAAGAACTTCTTTCATCTGAGGGTGGCAGAGCCCTGGCACAGACTGCCCAGAGAGGGTGTAGAGTTTCCTGCTCTGGAGATACTCAAAACCCACCTAAACGCATTCTTGTCCAACCTGCTCTGGATGACTCTGCTTTGGCAGGGGGTTGGACTGGATGATCTCCAGAGGTCCCTTTCAACCCCTGCAGATCTGTGATTCTGTGAAAAGTTCAGAAACTTTGATGGTTTTTGAGGGGCTGTTTACATCAACCCAATGCTGCTAGGCTGCAGCTCCACTGCCCCCAAAACACATGGGAAGGTTGTTAAAGGCTGTATGGAGATGACCAAGCCATCTTTGTGGCACCCAGATATTGTCCGAGTTGGAAAAATCCATAGTTGTGTGACTAGAGCAGATTTACAATGGCTTTCCATTGCTTAGCCTCTAATTGTACAACAACTGGCTTAACTGGCCTTTGAAAATAAGACTATTGAAATAAAATAAATGCATATTTCTTTTAAAGAACATATGCATTTGAAAGATGACTTTCCTCATACATACTACGCTACTTGCTGCAAATCCCTTAGACCTCTGTTTACAAACAGTTCATTCTGTCTGGAGCTCTCAGTGACAGAAATATATTTGCTCTGTACACACACAGAAGAAATGCCAGGAAAATGAGGCTCCAGTCTTGGTATGTCAGGGTACTCCAAAAATTACTGCTAGTATATAACCAGGGATTCCATCTTCTCAAGGGGGGGTGAGGAATAGAATAAGTTTATCAGTTGCATTACTAACTCATTAAAAGATTAAAATATCCCATTAAAATCAAATTGAAGCCTATTAGGGTTCATCGGCGCACTTGGACACCCACCCTCACCTAAAGTCTAAAGACAAAAATAACATTCTGCTGCTGTTACAAGAAACACGTTGGCCTGTCCCAAGCTGACCAATGAAGAAATACAGCAAGATAACTGTTAGCGTGTCAGAACGTGATGGCCCCCACATAGAAAGTATCACCTTGCTCGATGACGGCAAAACATCAATCTTTCCACATCCCAAGAAGCAAAAAATCTGTCCAAAACCCACCCGAATTCTAATCCTTTCATTCTGCTGATCCCTTTATATAGGTATTGCCAAATCACATAGCTCTCTTTCTACCTGTATCGAACAAATTCGCAGGGAACGGGTAATTTAGACATATTGGGGTAGATAAAGCTGACTGAAACAGGGAACTTATACACCAGGTCGTAAAATGCCATAGCGCAATAAAATGAAATCAAATCATACCTGCTCCGTTAGAATAGGGATTTCTCACAAGTTTTGAAATTACGCAGGGTTCTTCTATTTGGCTGACTTTTAATTCTGAGGAAACCTTGGCTGGCCAAAGCTAGAGAGGAGGCACCGAGTTCTCAAGTAAAGAGAACAAGTGTATGACAAGAATGTCCAACCTTCAACCATTTTCTAAAGCAGAGACAAAATTGTCACATTTCACAACTTTGTCAATCTTGCCCATTCCAGAGTTAGCACCCTTTCATTTCAGGGTTCTCGGCTTTTGCTGGTGTTACTCATAAGGAGAAGATTGATGCCGCATTTCTCTTTGAGTACATTTAATTCTGCGTCATTCTCTACCTTCACACTACTGTCATGTATCTAGACAGCAAAACCACATCTCACCCCAAAAATATCATCTCTGGCTATTTTTATAATCAGAAAAAGAATATCTGGTCAAGAGATGGAACCAATTGTACGTTACATAATGGAAAAAAATGGTGACGTTGAGAAGCAATAACTTGAAAGAATAAGTGTACCATTTTATGTCAATTATGGAGAAATCAATGAAACTGAATCTGTGCTGTGCAAGCCGTGACACATAAAAGTGCAACTAATCAATTTATGGAGAATTTTCTATATATCGTTACAATTTGCAATCATTTTCTCCCCTCTGTGTCAGATAAGAATTTCCGTTTCTGCACAAAGTGTTCTTCTATCAGCTTCTCCTGCAGGATTCAAAAAGCAGGATGGATAAAGAGTTTAAAAAAAAAAAAAAAGAAAAAGGCAAGAAATAAATTGTCTCTAATTTTTTCTTCCTGTATTTTTTTACCTTAAGCTTGAATAGCCATTCCAGAATCACAGAATGTTTAGAGTTGGAAGGGACCTCAAAGATCATCGAGTTCCAACCCCCCTGCCATTAAATAAAGCTACAAAGCCCCAAAACAGCCATAACCAATGAAAAAGCAAGCCATGTTTTGGATTACATACAACATGAATTTGGCTACGTGTGTCACGTGTGTTCATAGACCCTGACTCAGAGGAACACCTACATTTACACACATAAAGTACATTTCATCCTTCCACCCACGGCCTATTATTGTGCCTCATTTTGCTGGGCCCAAGTGTTCTTCATGGAAGGAGATTCCTGTATGAGCACATCTGGAAAATGCAATCTACATTCAAGGTAATTTGTATGTTTCCTCCAGCTTTAAAAAGGTCATTAGTGAATCCTAATTTTCTGAAGTAATTGGAAACAATTACAAAAATATCCCCCAGTTTCTGTCTATTATCAGTAAGATAATAGATTATAATGTCTATTATCAATGGGAACCACTGAGAAGACTCCTTCAACCTACCCTTCAGATACTTGGAAGCACTGCTAAGGTCTTCCGTCAGCCTTCTCTTCTCCAGGCTCAAGAGTCCCAGCTCTCTCAGCCTTTCCTTATCAGGGAGATGCTCTAGTCCCTCCAGCATCATTGTTGCCACACACCTGACTCTCTCCAGTAGTTCCCTGTCTCTCTTGAACTGGGGAGCCCAGAACTGGAGGTGGTATTCCAGTTGTGGCCTCAACAGTGCAGAGCAGAGGGCAAGAATGACCTCCACAACCTACTGGCCTCACTCTTCCCTACACAGCCCAGGATTCACAGAATCACCAAGGTTGGAAGGGACCTTTTAAGATCATCTAGTCCAACCAATGGGAAAGAAAAAAATAAAAATAAAAAAAAAATCCAAAACAACTAACAACCATAAACAACACATTGGCCTCTTGATGACATGGGCACATTGCTGGCTCAGGGATAGTTTACTGTCTACCAGGACCCCCAGATCCTTCTCCTCAGAAGTGCTTTCCAGCAGGTCCACCCCTAACCTATACTGGTGACTGGCATTCTTCCTCCCCAGGTGTAGGACCCTACACTTGCTCTTGTTGAATCTCATTAGGTTTTTCTCTGCCCAGCTCTCCAGCTTGTCTGGGTGACGCTGGATGGTGGCACAGCCCGTTGGAGTGTCAGCCAGCCCTCCTAGTTTGGTATCATCAGCGAACCTACTAAGGATATACATGTCCCTTCATCCAGGTCATTGATGAATATGTTGAACAAGACTGGACTGAGTCTTGACCCTTGGGGGACATCACTGGCTACAAGCCTCCAACTTGACCCTGCTCCATTAATGACAACCCTCTGAGTCCTGTCACACAGCCAGTTCTCAATCCACCTCACCGCCCCCTCATCTAGCCCAAGCTGCCTCAGTTTCCTAATGAAGATGTTATGGGAAACAGTGTCAAAAGCCTTGCTGAAGTCAAGATAGCTGACATCCACTGTGCTCCTCTCATCCAGCCAGCCAGTTATAGTTAATAACATCCCCCTGAAGGTATTCACAACTTCTCTGTTTGATCAAGTCCTTGCTCATCAGTGGTTTAGTTAAATTTCAATTTTCCTTTCTACCATGAACTCCACTGCAGACGGTCAGTTATTTAAGTCAATAAAGCAAGCCTAACTCCTATAGTCTCTATACTTTGTTTGTAAAGGACTTTGCATAATAAATGAAAAGGTTTTATTATTTGCACTCTGTTCAGCAGAGAAAACGTTCAACTTAAATAATGCAATTAAAGGTGAGAAGAGAGCAATTTTCTACAAACTCTCTCTGGTGGTTTTATCAGTAGGAGTTCTGAACCTTTAAACACTTTCACAGTAGCAATCTGTTCATTTATCACTGCCGGGTTTTATTTTAGCAGTCATTACAACCTACATCAAGACAATTCTCCTAAATGTCATAGGCCTATAGGAGGCCTGACATACACCTGAGATACAAATTCTTAATTCCAACAACTTTAACAAATAGTAGCTACATTGTTGGAAGCCAGGGGGGTTCCACAATGTTTTATTCAGAGTTTTAGCCTGTGATATCCTGGCTAAGCAATGGTGGGTTTGGGTTTTATTTCTGAAATAAAAGTCACAGCTTTCAAAAAGCACCCAAAGAATATCCAAATCAGGATGTAAGTTTTATTTGCTGTCGTTAGTTCAACATAGGATGCTACAATCCTTTCTGATATATACAACTCTCGACCATTTATTGAGACATAGATACAAGTCCTATTGCAGAAAGTAGCTTGTCTACATCTGTGCACACTCTTCTTGGGGGCTGAAAATTTGATTTTCATTGAAAATACAAGGACGCACAAGTTACAGAGCAGCTACGGAAAGTCCTCCATAACAAACAGACCTCCATTCAGGTTACTGAGTGTTATACCCAAAAACCTGTAGATGCAATTAAATAATTTGCTTATATTTCTGTCATTTGTAAACTAACTTCAGAAGAGCAATAGCTTCGGTCCTATAAAGAGATTTAAAGAATAAATAAATGAATAAAAAAAATATAATAGGACAGTTGGATGTCTGCAATGGAGAAAACAGGGTATTTGAACAAACTCTCTGCCAAGACTTCAGGCTGTTATCCCCGTTATTTATGCCAGTTCCTGTGGAGCAAGTAGTAAAACACAACAAAACAAAGGAAGGATGAATCATAAATCCCTGGAACAAAAATCTAGAACTTTTTAAAAAACCAAACATGTAGCCATAAAAGAAAAAAAGGCTCACAGAAGTGCAATGGGCCTGAAAATACATCCAACTAAACAGACAAGACAAAGATATTTTTTTTTAAGTACCTTATTAACCGCATCAAGCAATCCAGAATTTTACATGTTGTTATAAACTCATGCTTCTGTATTACAGAACTATATATTGGAGAAGAGAAAAAAAATCCAATTTCCCAAACAGCAAGTAATTGGGAGGTTTGTTTAGTAATCTCATATTTGGAGTTTCTTATTCTATTTGAAAATCTTCATGATTTTAAAAAGTGTCATATACATGTATGGATTTCAGCCAAAAGTAGATTTGTTCAGCAACATGTAGTTTAAAAAAAAAAAATTTAGATATTATAGCAATTTAGATATTCTGCACAATTTCTTGAGTCTAGTGAGCTAAAGCTGATGCTGAAAATGGATGGACAAAAGAAAAATATATTTTAAAGAGAGTATCAAAAAGAGGAAACATGCATGCTGGGATGTTCACGTATGCAATGTGTGTTCTTCATTTCAGGATAAAACGTGAGTTTTAATTACAACTGATTGTTTTGAAGGAATATTTTCATTTTTTTATTTCCTTCAGGACGCAAACAGAAATGAAAATGAATTGTAAATAAAAAATAGATTTCTTTCTTCTGAATAAATTGTCAACATCCTTTCAGCAGCCTTTGGACATGCTTTTACCCGCAGTCAGTATCTACATGTAAAGCCTTCCTTACAATTTTATTCTTGAAATGCACCCACATTCTAGCTAGGTCACGCTCTTGCCCCTATCCCCTCCCATTCTGTGTTCTTTCTACTTCGAAATTCCAGCCAGACCTCTCTGAAAGTCTGAAAATCCTCTCTGTCTTTTACAGCCCTGGTTCTGAAAAAATACTGAGGCATTTTAGATTAAGTGAAAACTGAGAAGCTCTTTACAATAAAGCATTGTTTATTGTAAACCTAGAAGAAATTCACGTTCCTCCTTGGCAGCTGAAGGGCTTTCTTGATTGTGGCACACAAAGGGGGAGGCTTTTCTACAGAGCTTTAAGGACAGCTAAGGTGCTACCAAGTTTTCTTCTTCTCATTCAAAAACTTATTTTTGATGCAAGAAAGCCTACATGAAATCATTAAGATGGGTATGTATAAAAATACATATATTTTCTTTTCATTTTGCAAACTTTTCTTAATATCTACAAAGAGAAAAGCCTCAGAGAAACTACACAAAATATCTAATCTCAAGCATATGAAAACCAAAAGGGAAATGAGTTAAGCGTGTGTTCAGTTATTTCACTATTAGAGAACACTATTCAAACCCTTTAATCCATCTATTTAAACCAGGCAATAAAACTCAGAATTCTGAAGGAAACGGCAAAAGTCAGTTACGATTAATTTTGTGTATTTCTTGTGATAAAAGAATTCAAAGTGCACATAGAATGCTCACCTACTGGTGATTTCTCAATGAGGGTGCCCAACTTACGAAAGAGTAAATAAACAGAAAAAGCGATTTATCTTGCAGTGGTGTAATACATACTTACTAAAAATAATACAACTTTAACAACACTTTAATGAAAATTGGTGTAATTTCAGATGAAAAACTGGACAACAGTTATTTGTAGATCAATTTCTCAAGCATTTTTTACTAATTTCTCTTATAAAACTCTGTTGAAGTCAACAGAGATGTGTGGCAGCTGAGAATCTAGCTTTCCACGCATCTGGCTTTGAATTTTGTTTACGCTGTGATGTTTCCATTGCACTGTAACAACGTTAATGAATCTTCAATTAGACATAAGGTATGTTTGCAACATGTCCTTTCATTGCTCTCTGGCGATAGTATATTGGATTTATGTTATTGAAAGACATCCATTAAAGCCAAAAGCACGAAATGCGTGCATCAGTTTTTGCACATGTTGAAGAACTTCGCTAATTAAAGAGAAGTACATTCGGTTCCTTGCAGAAATGAACTTTTTAATTCAATATCTTGATCAAATATTGAAAACTTAATGTAAGACAGACAGTCCTCGTGGAGTCTTTATGGAGGGCTTGTGGTCAAACACCACGGAGAATCCGACTGTTAACAAATTTGGTATTATCAAGGCCCCAGGAGCAGGCTCTTAACTATTTACTTTCATTTTTGTACAGAATTTAGCCTACAGACAATAACACCGCAATTCGGATGTAATTCTTGGGTGGCTGACACTCTTGGGAAAATAAGAGTTTCACTGGACATATATAAGCTCTTAAAATTGGGAAATTACTTGTTTATTTTGTAGGATATAACTACTTTCCACAAACAGCACTTCCATTAAAAAAAGAGGTGATGTTTCCCTCTGTGTCCCCCCACTTCTGCCCTAAGTACCATGGATGGCTTCAGAGAATCATACCAGCACAGAACCAGTTACGCTGTAAAAGACCTTTAAGATCGCCGAGTCCAACCGTTCACCTAACACTGGCAAGTCCCTCAGCACTGCATCTACGCGTCTTTTAAATACCTCCAGGGATGGTGACACCACCGCTTCCCTGGGCAGCCTGTTCCCAGGCTTGATAACCCTTTTGGTGAAGAAGTTTTTCCTAATATCCAGTCTAAATCTCCACATGCACAACTTGAGGCCATCTCTTCTTGTCCCATCGCCTGTAACTTGAGAGAAGAGATGGACACACACACCCCGGCTACACCCTCCTTTCAGGGAGCTGGAGAGAGCAAGGTCTCCCCCTCAGCCTCCTCTTCTCCAGGCTGAACACCCCCAGCTCCCTCAGCTGCTCCTCACAAGACTTGTGCTCCAGACCCCTCACCAGCTCCGTTGCTCTTCTCTGGACCCGCTCCAGCCTCTCAATGTCTTTCTTGGAGTGAGGGGCCCAAAACTGGACACAGCACTCGAGGCAGGGCCTCACCCGTGCCCAGTACAAGGCGTAGAATCACTGCCCCAGTCCTGCTGGCCACACTGTTCCTGACACAGGCCAGGATGCTGTCAGCCTTCTTGGCCACCTGGGCACATTCCTGGCTCTCATTCACCTGACTGTCAACCAACACCCCCAGGTCCTTTTCTGCCAGGTAGGTCCAGCCACTCCGCCCCAGACCCATAGTTTTCAAGTTTCTTTCAGAAGTAAGGGAAAGCTACTTCAAATTAGCTGACTATTTCTTGCTAACGTAGCAGACAGGAGCCCAGAAGAAAAAGAACAAAAGAGAAAGAAACCTTCCTCCTTGACCTGTGATCCAGCTGCCATCGCCAGAGCAAAATATTGCAGAATGCAAGATCTGCCTGAGTTCTGAGCTCATGGGGAGCCTGGAGGTCACGCCATCCAGGAAAGATTGATCTCCCAGGGCCATCCCACTCCCACAACTCAGCAAGATGTGGGAGCTGAGAGGTCTTCCCTGTCATAGCAGCAAGATATTGCTGAGTTTCTAAGTGAAATCTTGCAATTATGGGAGGAAACTGCTGCCGCTCAGTTGAGGGAAGGTTTCAGAACTAAATGGTAGAAGTGAGGCAGGAACGTCTGCCTCAGTGTCCCCGCTGAGCTCAGCAAGATCCTTCCTTCTGTTTAGCTGCAGTTATCCATAGTCTCATTTCCCCCCATTTTTAGTTCCACTTTGAGCACTGTATATCCCCAAAAAATGAAAATTATTTGGCCTCCCTTTTGTGTTTTCATTATGTAAGTAGTGAAAATTAGTGCTTTAGACTGATTAATATTGCCTTAATCTGCAAAGACTGCTCTGGAGTAAAGACAAGCCAAGGGCAACACTGGTTGTAGCCTGTTCTCGAGGCAGAGGTGAAAGAACGATGCACAAGCTACAGTCACCCCTCAGCTCTCCATTTTAGTCGCAGGTAAAAAACGGTCAGCGCAACACACTTGCCAAGACAGTTGTCTTGGAAACCATGCTTTTAAACCGTGCTATTAAGCACACCTGGGGACGCGAAGCATCCACCTTCTCCACATGCCAAGGCCGCTGGAGAAGATCTGTGAGTGCCTTGGAGACTGTTTTGTGCAATCACGGCACTTCTAGTGGAAGTGTCGAGAGCTAGGGATTATTAAGGACAAGATATTCCCTTCCTTCCTGTGTGCTTGGTTGTAAACCAGCTCTTAAACGGGCCAGAATTTTAAGAAGAGGTAAAGATATGTATAGGTAAAGCTATATATCTTTAATGATACGTATAAACGTAAATATGCACCATTTAAACACGTCACTAATGCCTATATTATGCTTCCATTGTCCTTTCTCTGTTGCTGTCCCTACAGACCTGTACTGCACATGGTTTTATTTGGGTTTTGACCTCTGCGTTGAGCCTGTATTGATTAATCCTGTTTTATGCCTTCATTTCAATGTGACTTCCTTCCTGAAATAAAAGCCTGCAAATTGATCCGCGCTGCTTTGCTGAAGAGCAACCGTGAGTGAAAGGTTTGGTCTCTGGGAGGACCCCTGAGTAAAGCCAGCGCTGCTGCTCCTGCTACAAAACACGGTAAGGAACACACCTGATGTTTTTCACGTGTCCCCAGTTTTCACACTGCACGGTCAGCGAGCTCAAATACTGGCTCCACATGGAGAGGGATGCTAAATTAGCGACCGTAAATTACCTTTACACTCCAAATCGAACGGAATAAAATATTTTTGAAGGCCTTCGCAGAATTAGGAGCCAAAGTAGTTTTAGTAGTTAATTCTCCTCAACATCAGTTTCTTGGTGGAAGTAGCAGATGCGGCGAGGTCAGAAACGCTTTGCCATTTATTACTTCCACTGTCACTGGCAAAGGACACCAAACCTTTTCTTACAATTGATATCTAAGGCCAAGCCCAGTCTATTTCCTTAATATTTTGCAGAGATTCTTCTTTGTTTGCTACTTGATCATGGCAAGCCATAACACTGTGTAGTAAACTTTCATATTTTACCAGAAGACTAATAACGCCTCGCTTTCTCACAAATACCTCTCCTTGATCTAGCTGTCACCTTCTGTTTCCTAAAAATATAAACAAATAAAGATGCTTGTGCTTGTGAAGAAAAAGATTGAAAATACTAACTGAATATACTCCAGAGACTCAGAAGCAGGAAGGAAAAGAAAATAAACACTCCTCCTAATAAAAGTTTGTTGTTTTCACATAATGTCATTACTTTCGGGGGAATCGTGGATTCTTAATGGCCGAGACCGGTAATATGACAGAAACCAAACAGAATGATCCACCTCATAAATATAAGCTGGGAAAAACGGCACATTTTCTCTCTTCAGCTACGTTAATAGGGCTCCAAAAGTGTTCTGCAGTCGAAATGAAGCATGGGAGTATGTCTGATACAGAATATGTGGAAAGATAAGGAAATCAAGAAACACCTGGAACTAATAATGATGAGCAAAGAGCTATTTTAAAAACACTGGACGCATTTTCTTTTTTTGAGGACAACAGGAAATATACGTTAGAAGAAAAGCTACTTGTCTAATAATTTGTATAGATCATGGAGACCTTGTGTACTTACAGATTTCAGTCGTACACTACAGGACAGGTACGTGCCAGGCATTCAGGATGGGTATTAGGAAAAATTTCTTCACGCAAAGGGCTGTCAAGCCTTGGAAGAGGCTGCCCAGGGCAGTGGTGGAGCCACCATCCCTGGAGGGATTTAAAGCCAGGCAGACGTGGTGCTGAGGGACATGGGGCAGTGGCAGTTTGGGCAGTGCTACTGCAATAGTTGGACTGGATGATGTTAAAGATCTCTTCTAACCTAAATGATGACATGATTTTATGAAGCCACTTGTGTTTGAATAATTAGGATGGTCATTTTTTCACATCTTTCACATAACAAGTGCATGTTGCATCAATATCAGTAGATTTGATTCAGTTTATTCCATCAGATAAAAGAAACTTATTTAGTACTAGTACTAGTATTTAAAATAATCCCAAGTTGCAAACTATTCTGTTAGCTCAGCATAAGCTCAACATAAATCCATAACTGTGCTGATTCACTGGGAAAGCTGACTTAAAAGTTTCTTTCTTGATAAATATTTGTAAACTCACTTTTAGCCTACAGAAAGCATTTTTCCCCCAATAGTTACATTGTCATGGTATCTAAATCACGCTTTATGTCAAGGAAAGCTTTTCTATATATCACGAAGCCTCAGTGAGAATGTAGCTTAGTCAGGAATAAAGCACTCTCTTAATGCACTATGATATAATTAATCACCTAAAGTTCAAAAAATAGACCATCCCTTTTGCAAAGAAAATACATGGCCTGGCAATTGAAGCTGTGGTAGAGTGAACTCTACATTAGAGAGGGATGCGAATTTGGCCTTTTATTTCCCTGCACTATCAGGAACTAGGAAGCAATGTTGCGAACCATTCAGTGATGCAGCAAGACAAAATAAACTGCTTCATGCTAACCTCATCCAAGTGGTAAAAAGTGTTATTAACTTTAGAGGGAATATATGTCCATTGATTTTATGTCAGGGTATCAGGGACTTCAAGGAAATGGAGAGAGCTGAGACCTTCTCTAAAAGCGAACTGTAAGAAGCAAGCTAAAATGTGAATAACAGGGAATAATGAGGACAGAGCCATGAATAATTCTTATTAAGTGGCCACCTCTACATTAGTTCCATAGAAAGCTCTGAAGAGATCGGTAGCTTATTGACTGTGAAAACAAGGAACCACTGTTTATATCTTTGTTTCTAGCTACCCTACCTTCATGGAAAGCAATTCTTAAACCCCCTCCTCAGAGATTAGAAACTTATATCTGATTTCCAACTGAAAATAATTTACTTTTTTTTTTTTTTTAAATATTCTCCCTCAATGCCCAGATTTGTTTTCTCTGTGTTGCTAGTGGAAACACTTTCGCAGTTCCCACAGTGATTCCTTTTTTTTTTCATGGCTGTTCATTGATATCCTCTGACTCATAAAGATGGGTCTTCTTTCTTTTCTTCTTTTATATTCCCAAAAGATAAGGCTCATAACAAGTTCTAACAGAAATTCCTTAGTCCCTCAGTGTGTAACATTGCACTGCACAATATCATATTCCTGTGCAAAACATTCCGACAACAGTGTAAAGAAAGAAATAATAAATGTTCCCTCTGTTGCTCGCTGTCCAAATTTTGATACGAAAGCCTAGAGCATCACAGTTTACTTTCCCTTAAAAAGAATTCTGCTTAGAACCAAAGCTCTGAGAGAAGTTCTGTTAGCCCAGGGCTCTCCAACCTGGGTATCCCACTTACTGAAAAAACTTCTCCCACCGTGAGAATTAGACCCAGCACCCAGAACGACATCCATGTGGTGATTTCCCAGGAAAAAAACAAGTTCCTGCTACAGTCACTAATTATAGAAGCTGAGACCGACCCACTCTCCTGCTAACTTTTCCCTTGCCAGTAAAGGGGGGAAACCCTAGAAGGCTTCTTTTTTTTCCAAGAGTGGTCCAAAGGCAGCCTGATGCCATGTGCTCAGGGACCGGGGATAAGAACATTGCCCTGGAAACTCATTCCACCTGAGAAACCCCAATTTTCAAATGTATCAGTCTGCACAGCCCGTCTTAAGGGGAAAACATGGAAGAAAAAGCAATTCCCCCTCTAATTAATAATTTAGATTGGGAGCTGAAACGGCAACGTGTTTAAATTGGTGAAAGTATTGTGTATCAACATGCTACACTGCATCATCCCCTGTAAAGAGGAAAATTCAGTACAGATGGATGCACATGGGGATTACTAGTTACTAAAAAAGTTCTAAATTATGCTAAGAGATTTAGAATCAGGGTACGTTACAACATTCACACTTTATACAGTACTGCTCTCATCGTTTAAGCTGCTGTCATGACATACTAATCCAGCCACAAGCCTAACTGAAAAAGGGGGCTGAGAGCAGACTGAACCACCCTAGTTCTGAAAAGGGTATGAAAAATTTTGGTAGGACAGCAAAAAAACCTGTTCCTTTGAGTAACACCACTGGAATGATTCACATGGAATGAGGAAGCGCCATCAGAAGGGCTGGAGGAGTCTTTTTTTTATTGACAAAAATAAACCCCGATAGAGTGAAGCAAGGAGAAGTTAGAGATGTGGCACAATGAATGGAAGGAAGCAGAAAGTGAAAGGAGGAGGAGGAGGAAGGTAACACAAGGAAGAATCAGAGAAAATTAACAGAGAGAGATAACCCAACAGGGAAATCACAGATAGGAAGAATGAAAACTGAATGACACAGAAGAATTAAAAAAGCAAAGTGAAACAAGCCAAGGAAAAAAAACAAAGTGTTAACAAGTGTTAATTAGGAATAAGAGAGATGAAAAGAGTATCACAGGGAAAAAAAAAAAANGAGAGAGAAAAAGAGTACCAAAGAGAAAAAAAAAAAAAAAAAAAAAAAAAGAAAAGAAAAAAAAGGGAGGCAATATGAGAATCAGGAGATGAAGAAACATGGCCCTGGGCTCACTGCTATTAATTTAATTACTAGTGATCTTCCAGTCTCTGACTTCTCTGCCACAGGGCTGCTCCTGCTCATCACAGCCCTTCTCCGCGTTGTGTCAGCTTTCTATGACTCTATGGGCTTTTTTAGTACAGGACCACAAGGTTTGGGATTGAGCAATTGTTCAGAATAAATTGTATTTTAATACAGTTCCAATCTTCAGTCTGGGTGGATCAACAAATTGGGAAAATGACCCCCCAAAAAATCACTTTTTCATATATAGTTATATATTTTTAACTAAGCAAATGCAAAGTTTTATTTGATGCTTTTATTATTATTATAATTATCATTCAAAACCACTGTTTACAATGGCTACCTGAAGTGCTTCTTCCAAGACCACATTACTTCTGCACCTCAAGTAACGATTACTAGAGATGCCTCGAATCAATTTGTGAAGGGTAAACGTTGCCTTTAAAAGGGTGGAGAACGCAGGTCCAATTTGGAGCCTTGTTAAATGAGACTGCAAGAGTTTAACAGACGGCTAAATATAGTCTTACACAGCACCGGAGCTCATTTCAGCTGGAGTCCCAGCCATTCAGATTCTATTACTCATAATTTCAAGCAAGTGGAGGGAAAAAAAATTCATTGACCTTGAACAACCTCAAATAAATTTGGTCTATAAACTTTGATATATCCTTCCTTCAGCCTGCAATACCTTTTTCAACGTGCAAGTTCTCTTCTAATAATAAAAAATGACCATTCCAGCAAGCTTTTGAAATGACTGAGATTGAATCTTTAACTGAAAAAAAAAAAAAAATCCACTACAGTGCATGGTGACTGGTATTAATTACTAATTTTATGCAAAATGACACGTCAAATTAATTGGCGATGAGCTATTTTAGTGGATATATGCCAAACCTCAGATTGTTTTGGGCAGAAGTAGCACGGTATTAAATATTTAACATGCTGTGGGATGTTCTGGTTACACTGGTCAATCATTAATTTCCTTTGATCCCTAGAAAGTAATTTTTGTTGCACTCAGCTGTAACTGATTGCAAACAGCTTTTTTATTCAGGCTCGTAATGTACTTTTCCCCAGTTGCTTTCCTCGGATTGAAACTATTTGTAGATACACACTTTATCACACTGCACAGGACCATTGCTTCCCTGCGACTATACACTAATAGCCATTTAATATTATATGTTAATATGATTTGCATTTATAGTGTTATTCTGAAAGAAATTCTAGAAGTAAAGCAATAGCAAGTATCTGAAGCGGGCGAAGGAAATTGAGGGAAAATCACAGATGGGCAAAATATTTCTTTTTAATCTATAGTAACTAAGAGTAATACTAATATTTTACACTTTAAGCAAAAATATAGGTATTAAAAGCACACTTTTTTACTTCGGTCAGAATATGCATGCATTCTGTGTTCATTTGTATTACCGCATCGTTATTACCACATTATTACCATTTTATTGCTTTGATTCTAAATCTGGGGAAGAGTTTTTCTTTAAAGAACTCCTCAACCTCACTGCCACTGGAGGGGAAGAAAAACAGTGCTTCATAGCTTTGTTTCGCTATTTTTAAAAAATTCTGTTATTAGGGAAATAGAACTATACAACGGTTTAAAAAATTAGTTAAGTCTCTAAAAGCAACTGTTTTGAGTATTAATCTGAAATATAAAATCAGACAATCACAGAATCTTTGAGGCTGGAAGGGCTGAACCTGGAGATTTTGCCTGGTCCAACCTCTCTGCTCAGAGAAGGGTCAGCAAAGCAGGATGCTTAGGGCTCCGTGCAGTTGTTTTGAACACCTACAAAGCTGGACGCTCTTAAATATACTCCCTACATATTCTAGATTTAAAAAGCTAACCCAAATATGATTTTTGATATGTAACTTCCATCTTATGCCTTTTTCATTTTTCAAAGTGAAAAAAATGCAGAACATTATGATCGAATCATTATTATTTGATCATCAAAATCAACTCATTTTAGTACATTTCTAAACAGTAACCTAAAATTTCACAGGTAGTTAGAAGAAAAATAGTATTTCCCAAATATTGGATGAGAGGATAAATTGTTACTCATTTTATATGAAAGATTATGCACATTTTTGTCTGATATTGCAAAAAAAACTCTGTATCAGAAAGCATGGGTTATTAACTTTTTGTGAGTTTAAATATATGTTAATTTTAGCTTCTCATTTCACTTAAACCCTAATTTAATAAAGCTTTAGTTTAACAAGTGCTACATAGACGACAGAAGGGAAGAGGAGAAGCCATCCTAAAGAAATGACTCCTTTCCAGTGCTTGCTACCATCAAGCTGGGTGACAGGGAGAAGTGATCAGTTGGAATAATGAGCTTTTCTTCTCTCACTAGTCACATTCAAGTATGATTTATGCCCTGTGACAATTTTGGAAAGACATATCATCCTGGAGTCAGCATCATCATACTCTCCTTCTGTGAAGAAAGTATACCTCCTAAATTTCCAGGTTCTGACACTCTAAATACAGTTTCATGAGTCTTCTGATGAAGCCTTTCAGTCCGATGAGCCTTCGATAGCTCATAACCACTCCCATCTTCTTCTATTAGAATAGATTGTTTCCTGGAAATTATTACTAGTTAACTTTCCACTTTTTATTTCAGCCTCACTGCTTTACTTTGACCTTCAGACTTCAAAATAATGCATAAAAGGATGCACCTATCACTCAATCTTTTCTGTTCTTACAGAAAAAAATAAAGTTAACATGATGGAAACATTTTTTACTCCTGCTTTTAAAGAGCTTCAAACTCTTGTATAAAGCAGTAACATTAAGTGTTGTACACAAGAAAACAATGGTTTTGCTTTGGATTCTCTGTCATTTATATCCCCCGTCTCTCAGATTATTTCCTACCTAAACTAATATTTAAATTATATGGAACTTGAGACCTGACTATTTCATGTAACTGTCCCACTGTGAAAATGAATGTATTTTACTATTTTTCAGATCCAAATAAGAACTGGCAGGGTTCTCAGTAAGTATGATCTTTCTGGGCACTTAATGGGAAGGAATGAAGAAAAACTGAAGACATTTTCAGTTTCCAAATTACTTCCATACCTTGAGAAGTCTTTAACTCTCTGATGGCTCCAAGAGTTGAATGGACCACCATGTCCGAAATGTAGAAAACCCTCTAAATACCATGTTCACCAAAGGAGTCCACTTGATTTCTTTATTTTTTTTTTTTTTTTTTTTTTTGTCTCTCGTGAATTCTTGTATTTAATAGAAATATCGATATAAGCAAATAGATGGCCTGACAAAAATTCTCTTGACTTAGCAGAACAGGTAGTGGTAAAGGCTATCGTCGGTGGACTCAAATGTACCGCTGAATTTCTTGCATATTTTATTATAGCAGCTTAGACAATACATGCACGAACGCATTGTATTGCCTTATTTAAACATCAACTTAATTAGAAACGTGGTATATTTTAAAGAAATAAATGTCCCTTTTTATTGTGATGCACATAAAATCGTCACTGATTTGTTAGCAATTTGACATAACAAGATGAACCCAGGAAGCTTCATAAGGACAGTGTGAAAATATACATGCTATTTGCTATCGAGGAAATTCATTTGTGCAGTATTCATCATTTCTCTACTCGCCCATAGCACAGCTCTGCAGTTACATGAAGATTCTTGAAAATACTTTGGTGTAAATTCTGTTTTATTAGAAAAGGTTCTAGAATTATTTCTAGAAGGCATAGAAGGAAACACGCCAACGTTTTCTGTTTTTCCTGGACTTCCCATCTATCGTTTGAGCTTCCTCTACCAGTTCAGCCTCCACACTCAGATGTTTAAACTTCTCCGGCTCTGAGTTTATTTCTCCCTATTTTATTCTATTTGTCCTTTATTCATTTCTCAATTTGGTAATTCACCAGGAGGCTGTGAGATATGTAATATGTCCCAGCTCCTGCAAACTACTTGTTCAGTCATATTCGATCCCTTTGGAGAAGTTCCAGACTTTGCCAGCCTGGAATTTCGCTTTTCAGAAGTCAAATCACCCTTTCCTGTCACTCTGCTCCCCACATTCAACTGGCTGTGATGAGGGGTACAGTCCTTTGATTGCGAATTCTCCCAGTTACTTTTCTTCTAATATCTTTCAAAGCCATATTGGGAAAAATCAGGCAGTAAGGAAGATACTTTAAACCCTCCAAAATCTTTGCCTTTGCACCGACTGTGTTTTCAAGGAGTTACTAAGTAAGAATAAATAAGCTAAAAAAGCAGGAAGAGGTAACATGCTCCCCTCAGTGTTTTCTGTTTGCCACCAAATATTTTCCCCATTTCCAGTCTTGCAGACGTTTGTAGAGCGTTTAAACTCCTAAGTGAAGAAAATCATATGAACATAACAGATATATTGCACTAAAAGAACATCCCTTGGTACTGACACCACTTTAGTGGGGGTTTTTGTGGTTTTTTTTTTGCCCTCAAAATCCAGGATATATTATACTTGGAAGAGAGGTTTGCCTTTCCTGTGAGAATAAGGAGGTTTCTTTAGAGCCTTGCTCCAGAACAGCTGAAGGACTGACAGAGATACTCAAACCAGTTTTCTCCTGCATGAGAAACACCAAGTAGATGAAACCTTTGAAGGCAGCTTTTTTGTTAGTGATGAAAGAGTAACTTTCAGTGAATAATTTCATAGAATCATAGAACCATAGAATGGTTGGAGTTGGAAGAGACCTCAAAGATCATCCAGTTCCAACCCCCCTGCCCTGGGCAGGGACACCTCCCACCCCACCAGGTTGCTCCAAGCCCCATCCAGCCTGGCCTTGAACCCCTCCAGGGATGGGGCAGCCACAGCTTCTCTGGGCAACCTCTTCCAGTGCCTCACCACCCTCACAGGAATTTACTAAGCAAACTGAGGTGATTGTTCTCCTTTCACAATATAAACAAGCAGATCATGATTTTCTCTCATTTACTCATCAGCTGAAACCAATTGCCAAATTCTCCTATGTGATACTTGTAACTGACCGTTGAGTGGGAGGGGACCTCTTCAAGCCCTACACATTGGAGAGGGGCTGTTTTTGTGAGACAGCTCATGAGGTAAAGCTTCCTCACTGAACGGACGAGTGCCTAAGCATTTCTAGCAAAAATACGTATGTGGATTTCAATTTAGTTTTGTACATATTTTTACGGCAATAAGATTGTAGTTCACCTTTGGTGAACTTTATGTTTTGGAAAATTCAGTGATTCAGTGTACACTGAGGATAAGAGCAAAACACTGGAAAGAGCACAAAATGAAACTTCAACAGCTGCTGAATTGTATTGCTTTTCTTTAAAGTGATGTTGGGGTTTTTTTACAATTAATCAATGAACGAAAATGCAGATGAAAGCAAAGTAAAACAGACAAACCCCACCCCGTCTCACGTTCCTCTAAATGGCATTTCATAAATGGCATCTGCATCATACAAACTCCAGAGACATCTTTAAGAAGCTTTTCCATAGATAATCCCTAATTAGCTAATTATATTATAAGCTGATTTCAAGGTGTGGGTTTTTTTTTTATAAAATTGCAGATCTTTCTGATGAAGCCAACTATTTATATACAATACTTCTTTGTAGAAATAGACCTTGATTATATCAATTCAAGACTGGGCAATACAACCATGGAATCAATTCAGAGCTGCCAGATATCAAATCAGAGTTGTTGTCATCAAGAGCAACATCTTTAGCTCAATTTTGTGGCACTACATCATAATTAAACCACCAGACTGAGGCTATGCTATATGGCTTGCTCATGAATAATTTGTTATGAAATGCAATGATTGAAGCAGACTAAAAGAGACACAATGAATGACCAAAATGAGTGATGAAAAAGAAACAATTAGCAAAGAATGTAAAATATTAAGTACCAGTGCCCATGTGCTGGAAAGCAGTGATTTTTTGATTCAGGCCAAGGCAAACCAGTGCACCTGGAACTGCAGAAAAACAAATTTTTAAAAAGATGTATAAAAGGGGATATGCTTAGACCTATCAGTGCATAAAAAACTTGTGAAACTAGCACTGTCCTACTGAATGCATATCTAATATTGGGAATTTAAACCTAGATAATCTGAAAAAAAACCCACAGAAGCCACTAAAGGACAGAAAAGCTGCTTTAGAATGAGAGAAAACATTAAAGGGCTAACTTATTCAGCTTATTAAGGAATACAGAGGTGTTTTTCCTTCCAAAACAAACAAATACAGCCTGTATGCCAAAGAGCATTTTAACCTAATTAAGGTTAAATTGTCTTCTTGGAAAATAAAGAAAGCAGAGATGCAGTTAGCCCTAATATCAGCGTGATCAGGACCAAAGTAACTCCTGTAAGAGCTGCTGCCAGTGGTAAACTTCCAAATGATCCTCAGGGAACAATTTTTAGGTTGGGATGTGACCCCTGCCCTGTTCTGACTTCACTGGAAGAGGAGGAAGATGTGGAGAAGTGATGTCTTCTGAGGCCACCAGCTTGCAGTCTTCCCATCAGATGGGAGCCCCCAGGATTCCCCCAGGAATTGCTGGGGTGTTGCTGTACAGTGCTGGCCACTAATTCCAGTTCTTTGAAGGAAATTCAAAGATAGCAGCTGGCATAAGAAGCAACACAACTGTGGTGATCTGGCCCTGAGCCTATAATAATAAAGCTTTCCAGGCTCGAGCAGAAATAATTCTAACCAAGACATCTAGCCCCAGACGGCTGAAAGCTGAATGTAAAACACCAACTTCAAAGTAAGAATATTTGACCACTGGATCAAATTACTGAAAAATTGGATTCTCTGCCTCTTCAAGGACTCAAAGCAAGACTGGATACCCCCTTGGAAAATATTTGGGCAAACATGTTATGCTTTAGTGGAAAATATGCTATTACGCCCAGTTCAGTGTTTGGCACAAAACAGAAATCTATGAAAGCGGTTATACTACCTGGGCAATTAACACTAGAGCTAAATAAGAGTAATCTATTAACTTCATTTCGTTGCCGTGTCATTTTTGTGTCACATGCTATGGTCACAACTGTGGTACCCGCCCCGTAAGATGAGAGCTGTGTCTGGGCGTGAATCTCACCCTGACTGCACACTAATCCCACAGGAAATACCCACATCATCGAAGCCACCAGTGGAGCTGAAACCAGCTTCCTTACTGCCCCTCCAGCCCTCCGTATCCCCCCTTACGAAAGCCAATTCCTCCTTATTCTGCCCTTACGAAAGCCAAGCAGGGCTTTTCCCTCTGAATTTCTTTCTACACAATACTTTTTCTAGTGCTTGGTCAGTTCTGACTGTAATGTATAACATATATAGACTTGTTTTTATATATATATCTATATATATACACATGTATTTATATGTACATGGACTGAAATCACTGCTTTGCTCTGGGAAAAGACAATAACTTAGTAAAGGTGTCACCATAATAAGATCTGAAGTGACAATAAGATGTAGAAAACATAAATGCAACGCAACTGAGAGGAGCTGTTAACATCCAGCTGTGGGTGAAACACATGGGCATAAAACAGGAGTAAAATACTGAAATACAGAGTGAAAATGTAATAGAGACACACCAAGAGTGTTAAAACAGTGGCTTATGTAAAGTTGAAACAGTTAAAATAAAATAAAAAACAGGCTTATTTAAGGTTAAAACAGGTCGCAGGAGGTGATTCTCCCCCTCTACTCTGCGCTCATGAGACCCCACCTGGAGTCCTGTGTCCAGCTCTGGAGTCCTCAACACAGAAAGGACATGGAACTGCTGGAAGGGGTCCAGCAGAGGGCTACAAAGATGATTATAGGGATGGAGCACCTCTCCTATGAGGACAGGCTGAAGGAGCTGGGGCTGTTCAGCCTGGAGAAGAGACGGCTCCAGGGAGACCTTAGAGCAGCCTTCCAGGATCTGAAGGGAGCTCAAGGAGAGCAGGAGAGGGACTCTTGGTCAGGAAGGGTAGTGATAGGACAAGGGGTAACCATTTTAAATTAGAAGTGGGGAGATTTAGATTAGATATTAGGAAGAACTTCTTTGGTGTGAGCCTGTCCCAGGTTGCCCAGAGAAGCTGTGGCTGCCCCATCCCTGGAGGGGTTCAAGGCCAGGCTGGATGGGGCTTGGAGCAACCTGGTGTGGTGGGAGGTGTCCCTGCCCAGGGCAGGGGGATTGGAACTCAGTGATCTTCAAGGTCCCTTCCAACTCTAACCATTCTATGATTCTATGATTATTTGACAAAGGAGAAAAAAAAATCTATGAGAAATAAAAAAAAAATCCAACCCACCATCTTGTGGGAGTTGCTGCTCAGCTTTGTGACACTGGCTGTAAATTAGCTGTAAACCAGCCTCCCTGAAAGCCAGATTCTAAGGGCAGATACGAAAGTTCAGCACGATCATACAAGAGAGAAACTTTAGAAGCGCGACATATGAGTTTAGAGCTGACAGGCTGAAACAGAGAGTCCAGGAAATCTTCACAGACAGCAAAGGGGCTTAAACCACCACTTCTGCCTTTCAGAAGAGCAGACAGAAGGCTGATATATGACAGTAACTTATTTTTTTAACCTCTGAAGTGAAATTACATATTTAGTGGGATGGCCACAGCAGAAAGGTTTTGTTTTGTTTGGTTTTTTTTTCAAATTTAAACAACAACAACAACCAATCAAAAACAAGAAGAAAAGAAGGAAAGAAGAAAGATGTGGAAGGTTGTTAAAGCTGGCACAGGTTTGAGAGCTCCACAACCAGAGCAGCATGAACGACCCAAACCAATTCACACCAAATGACTTGCAGGAGCCTATCACAAACCCCACTTGGGCTCCTGGCGCACCACCACCACCAAGACAAGTCCATTCTGCCACCAGGCCAATTAAATTGTATGATCATTTGTGATACTTGCAGCTAATTAAGCAAGAAGATACACGTCTTGCCTCAAACACTCATTGTTTATCAGCCAGAAACTCTCCTTCAGTAAGAACAAACAGAATCTACTTCAGAGGCTTCACACACCAGGATACAACCCCCTCCTCTTTAAGAGAAGATGACTCTACTCCTCAAGGGAAACATAACAGAACTTTTCTGAACACAAAACCAGAAAATACTAATTTTGTTGAAAGGTGCCAAAAAGGAACAGCTCAGATCTCATAACTGTAGCTTGCGTTACAACTTATTTGCTCACCTTTAATTTTGTGCTGTCGCAATTTGCTCATAGGAAATTACCAAAGTGCACCACAACCTAATATGAAGTCTTCAGGTCTTACACAGACTTCTACAAGAACTGACTGAAAATTAAATTTTCTTTTTGCGACGTGGCAGTAGATGGTAAATATATGCATTAGCTGAAAAATAATGACCAAACCGAACACAGTGTCCTGGTTTGAGGTCAAAACCATGAAACACAGGAATGAAAGCAATAAAAAATTGCAGCAGTACTCCTGGAGAACTTTGAGTGCTATAGAGCAATCTTGGGATTAATTACATTATTACTCTTCCACATGATAGAGAATTCAACATATACACTTGCAGGTGATAATGATCAGAAATGTGATTCCAGAAAATCAGCATTTAAGGGTGCCTGTTTTCTGACTGATAAGAAGAAACTTTGTATTTGCTGAACAAAGAAAGATTCAAACTTTGATTTTAAATCTGTTTAAGGCCTAATGTTATAAAACAAAATAATAATAACGTTCAGGAATGTAGGCAGTTCCTATTTTAAGCGACTCAGGAAGTGTAGAAAGATTATCTGGTGTCACAGATGGGATAGTTGAGATAAAGTCCTGCAAAGCCCCTTATGCGCAGTCCATTGCCAGAGCTGGAAACGGACCCAGGCTTTGGTGAATTATTTAACTGCAATTATTGTTACTCTGAAGTCGTATGCAAAACCAGTGCAAACAAAATCCAGCTCTCCAGGCTTTTGATGCCATGCGATTTATGTTAATAGATCAATTTTCTCTATTGCCTTCTGATTTCCCGCAGACTTGGTAGGACCAAAATGTGAGTTGAATGGACACATGCTTTGGATAGGCAGTGAATTACAGATGAGAAGATTCTTGTATACGGGAGAGGACATTAACTTCTCCTCTAAGGTCTCCCATTCCACCTATCTCCATCCACCCACAGAGGAAAAGTAGTGTGATATTCAGCTGGGAATAAAAATACTACTTATTATGGAAAGTTACTATGAGATTGTCTATCTTAGAAAGTGGGTAGTTAGAAAAAAAAAGTCTATTTAGCTTTCTTATAACAGTAAGTGCCAGCCAAATTAAAACTCACAGTTAAAAATACCACAGGGTGCCACATTTGCAGTCTGGATGTGGCTAGACGTGACCACAGAGTAGTAACGTAAAATGACATTATAGTGCAAGGAAATGTCTTGGATGAGAATAATTAGCCCCTCTAGTTGATAAAATGTAAAATAACTACTGATATTCTCATTCAGATGTATCTATGATGTAACAGTGATGTTCCACCTCCTTAGTCCCGGGTATGGGGTGAAAACCAGTAGAAAAAAAAAAGCAAATGTAGTTGACAACTGGTTTGGTCACTGCTTCAGCTACAAAACGAGTAATTACTTGCATGCCATGTCATGACTAACAATATGTGAGAAATTATTTGCTTAGGAATACTTTTAATGGAAACCTCCTATGGAAAATATAGTACAGTTCTTTTAAAAACTTTTTTTCTTTCCTAGTGAAATATGTAAAGGTATAGATGTTTATGCTTTCTTCAGGTTTGATCAGAAATTCACCTTATTATCCTAGAATATACAGAGGTATGTTTGCGTGTCCATCTACTGTTAAGAATTGCTTTATTTTATAGATATTGCTTTATTTCTGCAGATAACCCTGCATATTTAGGGAGTAAAAAGACATTCTCCCAGGCAGATGTTTTCGCTCCTGCTGTCTGGACAGAACAAAGGACTTGGAGGACAAACCATCTTCTGAAAGGGACATTTTCAATAGATTTTGAAATGTTGGTAACAGAAAATATCAGAGAAGCACAAGGAGGTTTTTCGAAATACTGACTGCCGAAAACAAGAATATGTTTTAAAAGTAGGTTCTGAACTCTCAAAAGGACTTTTTGTGCAAGGAATTATGAACCTTGACAAACATTTAAGCCAAACTGTAATGCTGGATATTTATTACTTTCTTTTCGTGTTCATAAAGTGTATTTTTGTAACCATAAGTTAAATAATGTTTCCTTAGTGTTATTGAGTATCAGTACAATTTTTGAAATATCCTTTTTTTCCCCTGAATAACACTTCCTCTAAAGAAAAGCAGCATCCTTTCTAATGCTGGTGCTTCAGGTCACATCCTTGTTTTTCCCTCTTCCTGAGCTCCTGTTTCTGTTTTGTTCCCCCAGCGCAGAATTTATGCTCGTATGATGAACCGCAAGCAAGAGGCAGCAAAAGCTGGAAACCTGTCCTAGCAGAGGAATAATGGCACTGTCCGGAAGGTATTACAAATCTCTCCAATTAACTATTCACACGTTATGCTAGCTTTTAATTATTCAAAATACACAAGAAATAGCAGAAAGCGCTATATTCATCAGGTACGAAATGAAATAGAGCAGCTGCAGCTTTGTCAGTGTTGTTTTTATTTGCATATGCACACCAATAATAATTAAAAATTAAGTAAGGCAATGCTTTCTTGAGACTGGTGAAACTAAAATACGAGATCAAATTTACCTGAGAAAAAAGAGTGCAGCCACTACTCACAGTCTGAACTGGAATGATGACTGGAAGCCAAGAGAGAAGGTTTGTTCTGTAGGTTGCTGTACTTAAAGGATGTGATAATGATCCTTTATTTACCCTATAAAGTAATCATCATGCATCGTTATCAGCCTTTAAGAGAAGGTGAACATTAGCAGCTGTTTGACATGCTATAGAGATTGAGACTCTCCTCCTTCACTTGGTTGAAATAACTAAGAAATAATTTTTGAGGGATATAGCCATTCCCTTGGGACATATTCTGTCATAAATTACAGAATGTAAATCTGATCAAAAGTGCTGAATGAAAACTCCACATCATAGAAACTCCATTCATTAAAAAACAGAAACATTTCGAAATATATGTTCTATCACATCACCTCCTTCACTATTGTTTTGATTGTTTCATTCGATCCCTCAGTTTTATTTAAATAAGCAGCGTAGTCAAATTGTGGAGGATTTGGATAGTTCAACAAAAAGTACATTCAGGCCAGGAAATTAATGAGGAAAATGGATGGAGATATGTTCTGGATCCTTTTAGCTTGGGAACCAGAAGCAGCTGAAGTCCATAGACCTGCCTTCAAAACTTGGTATAGAATCAGAGAAAGACTTCTGCTTTTATCTTGAAATACGTATTCTTACTGAGATATGGAAAGGGTGGAGGACAAAGAGAAGAGGTGGAAGATCTCCGAACAGTCTTTCCTCCTTTTCCTTTCCCTCCAGAAAATAGAGGGCTGGCCAGCACGAGGCTGGGCTCAAGAAACATTCTCACGACTAGCAATATGTGAGAAATTATTTGCTTAGGAATACCTTTAATGGAAACCTCTTGTGGAAACTTTAGTACACTTCGTTTAAAAAACTTATCTTTTCTTTAGTGAAAATATGTCAAAGTATAGATGTTTATACTTTCTTCAGGTTTAATCATCAATTCAGCTTATTATCCTAGAATATATATATGTTTGTGTGTCCGTGCTTGTGTATCTATTTGAAATTTATTTGACATTTCACCCTGCCCCAAGACAGGCGCAATAATAAATCCAAGGTCTAAGCAAAATGATGGGGCAAATCAAGTCCATCAGAAGTTTTCCTTGTTCCAGACTAAGCGCGTAGCAAGCTTAAAGTAAGGAACATGGAATAAAATTTATTTATACACATCTGCAAAGGGCAGCTTAAATTTTAAATTTTTTTGGATATTTGGTCTGGCCTACCTGCAATGTTTTTCTGGTATTACCTTTTGTGCATTTGTAGTAGGGTACTGGATTAAAATAAGTTTTCTGCATAGAGATACTCTCAGCCAAATCCTTTTTTGTACACTGTTATTTCCAGGCAGTTGCTGTCAGAATAAGGCTGCTCCTACAACATGAGCATCACAGCAGCTGAAATTTCAATTACAATTACAAATATGGGTAATGAAAAAAATAGAAAAGAAAAAAACTAAAAGAAGCGTATGGATGTGAATGAGCCCTTCACTGAAAACCCGTCCTGAAGACACAAAGCAAAGATATGAGAGAAGAGGACGGAGTTCAAGAGCAGCACGCACTCTCCTGATCATGCCAAAGCTACAAAAATCACTTAATCAAATCTCTTTTATGCACTGCTCAAAACTGCCCACCATAATGAAAAGACAGAGAAGATGATGATATTAGGAAATCTCTAATTTTCATCTCTGAAGGTCAAACTTTTAAAAACTATTATTGAAAAGGCCATCTTAAATTTTGCTGCCAACACCCGTTTCAACAGACAGGAATACAAACATTGCAAATACTTTTCAGTGCCTGCTTACTGCAGCTTGCCAGATTATTTTGCTTTCAAGGAATTTTCAGGAAAGCTTTTTGTTTACACATTTATAATTCCACCAAATGCACAGTTCGCTTCATAGCAAAAATCTTGATTACAGAAATGAACATACCATTTAAAACTATTGCAGAAAGATTTTGTTCGGTATTTTACCTTAGGTCCTATGTTTTACGGTATTGTAAATTTAAAATACTCTACCTTTCTTTAAAGATAACTAAGGCTAAGTTGTAAAGCCGGTAATAAAATACCAAACATAAAAGGGGCCGCTCTCTATTGGTTTTCATCTCTGTTGCATTGCTCCTCGAAACACCTGACTTTATGAAAAATGCCCACTTCATTGCACGCTATTCCTCATTGTGTCACTGCTCTTAAACCAGAGGTCTCACCCATTTTTCTAGGTCAGATCATTCTCAAGATAGAGAAAACATGAAATAGCATGAGAACTATCTGGAATATTGCTTCGTGGCAAGAACAGGTTAATCGTATCTTTCCAATTCACTTATTTTTCTTCTTTTCTTCCCCTACCACTTCCTTTTATCCGCTTGTCACTGACACAGAAAGTAAGAGGACTTAAATTTGTATTTGTCTCAACGAAATTTTTATTTTTTTAATTAGGCCACCATTTGGCCAAACCTAAAATATTTCAGAGGACTATTTAGCTGCACTTTCACACCATGATCCGATAGTGGAGATTCTAAGCCATTCCAGACCTTATTAGTCTTCAAAAGAAAAATATTTTCTTTATTACCTAGATAAAATCACCTTTCAATTCCAGACCACAATTTCTCATCTCACTCCTAATATAAACAAAAATTTCCTTACAGAATCTCTTTATGTATCTGAAAACTGTTTCTTCTGCCACCCTTTTATCTTCTCTTATCTAAAGCAAGATTTTCTTCCGTATCTTCTCTCATAAGACATATTTTCTGACCTCTAATCTTTCATTGTGAACACAGAAAGTGCTACATAAATACCTAGCACTCCTGCTCATCAGGAAAAAAAAAAAAAAACACAAACCCTTTTTGCTACTTACATTGAATATTTAGTAACTGGCAAACGACTTCATGTCAAGGGAATGCCATGCTATGCAGTGAAATTCTGGCTTCACTGAAATAAGTCAAAACATTGTCATCCTTCCCACCGTTGCCATCACACACCATATGCAATCACCCCCCCCAGTTTGCCCCTCAAATACAGAAGGTGCTTTTCTTATCTCATTTTCCTTTCATTGTTTTAGATAGATTTCCTTATTCAAATTAGGTCACAACTGTCAACTGCAATAGTTGACAGAATCATTTGATGATCATTAAAGAAAGAAAGGAAAAGAGTGTAAAACGATCCCACAGCTTCTTAATTACGGTTATGAGATTTTAGAAGAAGGAAAGACACCAATTTGTTTTGAAATGCTGCTTTGTTAAATATATATATAGTCAAGAAATGAAACCTGGGCTGACCGGCTTCAATTAAGTCTCTTCAGGAATTAGAAACAAAATAGCGTAGAAAATACTACTTTCTTTATGTCCAAGATCATACCCATTCTATACACAGGCAAAATGCCTCTGCTCATGCAGAGCATCTTGCAGGAGCAGGGACAAAATTAATGACTGAGAGTCACAGTTCAAATCAAGGAAAAATAGTTCTTATTGTACTTTGACTGTTATAAATGGGAGGAGAAAAACGCTTAAAAAATGAAAATGTCTTTTTAAACAATGTAGTGTTCTGAAACCCAACAGATCAGAGTAACAAGTCAGCTCTGGAAAGAACCGCGGGAAGATGGGAGCCCACTGAGCTTTCCATGTCACTATCAAAAAGGAAAGCTCCGGATCCTATCGAGGGGAAGGTGAATGCAGAGGGAATGTTTCCTGCGGACACGGATTCACAAGGAACTCTAGACTTCACACAAGCTTTGATAAAATACTCTTTATACACCACTCTGCAAACAAAACCAGCTACTAATGTACTTCGGGATCAAGCAGCTGGTCTTGGTTTCAAACTTTTTTACTATTTCATAAGTTTTTGCCAGATCGGCCATGGTTCCTATCATAGAGCATATTAAGAATAAACCCTAACCTAACATCATCATTAACACTGGTCAATATGAGGTACAGATATACCTCAGCTGTAAATTTCAAGGTCAAACGAGAATTTCTTTATTCCATAATCTCTTATTTAGGACTAATTGAAGCAGCACATAATTGCATTAAGGTTACAGATATGAGCGTGACTCCTTTTCTGCCACTTACTGTGTCCTGACATCGCTACTTCTTTGGAATTTCACTGCCATGATCTCTCTTCTACTTCTTCACTGGATTCCAACTACTTGCTTTTCATATCCCCTGTAGATTATCTCATCTCCCATCTATATATTATCTTCCAGACCTTTGGAAGCTTTTCTTAACTTACATCTGCATGGAAGGATGTATGAGAGCAAAAATGCTCAGTTTGACAGCAATTGGTTTTTCGTTCTCTTATCGTTAATAAAATCCTTATAAAATTGTCCATGAGCATTGCTAGATAAGTAGCAAGAAAGAAACACTTATACTTTAGAAAAGATAGTGTTTTAAACTTGTTTTCCTTGAAATTAAATATTCATATATATTTAGACTGAATAAAGAATAGGTATATATTTCTGTGCATGGGAGAATGTGGTTTTCTTCCTACTTTACATTCGGTACCGTACCATTCCTCTCAAATCTCCTTACTCAGTCGGTTGTTGTGCAATTCAGTAGTATAATGACACTATTCATGCTACAGTAGCTAAAATTACGTCAGCCTTCCTTTCATAAACCATTGTCTTTAAGTTTTGATAATTTTTCTCTAATCAGGAAAAAAAACAACAAACAAAAAAACCCCTAAAACTAAAACCAACCGAACAAGTATAATTCCAAATTGAATCTAGCTCCACAGAGTCTAAGAATTTAGTCTGAAGAGTTAATTTATTCTTAGAACACTTGAAAAGAAAACAATTCATCCTTTTTCAAGCAATTTATCCTGGAAACGTTTCTTAATGGTCTTCTGTTTATAACGTCTTCTCCTTTCTGTTTTGATAAACCTTACAATTCAACTGTGCCTCAATTTTATTTTTTTCTAATCAGGTTTCCATTAACAGCCCGTCTTCTGTTGACAATTTCCCCTTTAGGAAAATTCAGCAAGATTTCAAGGGAAATTGAGTGAGGTAGAAGTTTGGAGAGACTGAATTTTCATAGGCTTCTACCTGGTCTCCCTAGAGCTCACTCTCCAATGTTGTTCCCACACAGTACAAGAAAAGAATGTTTTCTTTTATTTGTACTGTCATCACCCGAGAACATTCCTTCGGTGAGTAGGATACCGGTTTATCACAGTCTTCCCCAGAAGTATTTTCCTAATACTTCTCCTTCCTTTACGAACAGTTAATTCCATTCCTATCAGAGGGACTGGATAGAAAACGAAGGCTGACTGCAAAGGGTAATGCTACAACTAACCACAGCACTTCATTAATAGCTCGTGATACTCTACCAAAGTAGATACCTGAAAATATTTACTTTTATAACCCTGATGGAAGTTATTTGCATTGAGTGACCTCAAACAGATCTTCACATACCTGCTGAAAAAAAAAAAAAAAGACTGCACATTTACTGCCAGTGAATAAATGCCAAAGTCAAGTATAAATTCTGCTTTGCACTTTCCTAGTAGTGGGTTTATTCACCCAGATACTGACCCCAGTAATTTGGGGCTGTTTGCAATGGAGAGCGAGAAGGACAGGGGCTGCTCTACACCTCACACGCTCGTTGACTGCCATCAGAAAGAGCAGATGACATTTTGTGCTGGGCAGCAAAGAGCAAATCAATTGTCAGTTGTACTTTGGCAGCTGTAACCAGATTAGAAGATTAGAAGGCTAATTTGCAGCTTGATTTGTTGTCTGACAACCTTGTTTGTGAGTTTAATATCTCGGTCCTTTCAAAACGCATTGGGCTGTAACAGGCTGGAACTTCATATACAAGCTGCTGGCACAGATACATTTTTCCTTAGCAAAACCCATTTCAACCCATTAAGTTATTTTATTTTTAGGCCTATAGCTTCAAAACACTAATTTGCAAATGTAATTTGGCTGAATGCAGTTGTAAACAGCCTTGTTCTGCCTTTGACTGATACTCCTTCAGATAAGTATTTCAGATATTTTGGGGCATTTAGTCTCTGCCTGGCAGTTGTCGGCGCTTTTCCAAACACACTTCACTGGCCATGTGGCACTTCTGAAACTTGTTCCTCACATTGCAAAGTCTCAAAATCTACCTTGGACGCAACCACTGACATGGGGATTTTGGAGCTCTCTGCATGGAAGAGAGCACATCGTAAAGGATGTCTCTACTTGGCTTTGAGGGCTGGGCTCAGCAAGACATTTTGAGACTGTTTCTGCTTCATTACAAATAGGAAGAGACGGGGTGGAATCTTCCAAACTCAGGCTGTCATAAATATCATTCAAATTCAATAGTTAACACTCCTCTCTACTGTGCACTCCCCCCACCTCCCCCCTTTTTTTTTTTTCCTAATTTCTTCAGACTTTAGGGAAACTAATGAATAACAGGGAGCATACAGGAGAGCTGGAGAGGGACTCTGTCAGAAGTGTAGCAATAGGACAAGGGGCAATGGTTTGAAATTGGAAGAGGGGAGATTTAGATTGTATATTATGAAGAAATTCTTTGCTGTGAGGGTGGTGAGGCACTGGAAGAGGTTGCCCAGAGAAGCTGTGGCTGCCCCATCCCTGGAGGGGTTCAAGGCCAGGCTGGATGGGGCTTGGAGCAACCTGGTCTGGTGGGAGGTGACCCAGGGCAGGGGGTTGGAACTCAATGATCTTAAGGTCCCCTCCAACTTGAACCATTCTATGATATATATTCATACATAAAATATCTGTCATTAATGATGGTTTTTAGACTTTAAAAATGAAAGCTACAAGTCTGTAAATTAACTTAAAAGAGTAGCGAACAAGAAGACGATTGTCAGAAGGTTATTACCAACACACATCTAATGATGCTGAGTGTTGTCACCAACCAACTACTTAGTTTTAATGCTGACTATGCCAAAAAGGATGAACAGGTCAATATTTTATTCTACACCATCTGTTAACAGAACATTAACAGCATTCTATTACTACATATTTCAACAATATTAATTATGTTGAAATTTCCACTACTCTCCAAACCATCTCTCACCGATTTAAGCATTCCTTGAGCCACTTTTGCTCTGGACACAATTTCGGAGTTGTGAAATCAGGACAGAAAATACTGTCAATAGACATGGGGACCAAGAAGAATATCTGCAGAGATTCACAAATGACTTTGGGGGCTTAGTTCTTCATAAACATGGACAAGGTACAATAGAAAATGTAGGGAATAGCCAGTTGTCACAAACTGGTGATGCGAAATCTGTCTCCCGTTTGAAACCACCTCCTGCTACACACAGCAATAAAACTCTCCTCATGAGAGTTACCTGAATATTCTGCTGATGGGACTCTCAGGTTGTTTTCAAGATTATTGTTTTATAGGTTAAGGTCCTTTCTGGAGTTTGAGGATAAAGATCTTTCTGCATTTGCAGGTGGATTATGCTGATGTGGAGTTCACCTTTTTTCTGCTATTGAAATAAGAAAAATGCTACAGTAATCAAGGTCCTAATAAACTAAAACTCCACCCCAAAATCATTAACTTTTGATGACAAGTTTGAAAACTTGAGAAATTTGAACTTCAAAGTTTACAATGACTTTTCACCTTCACGTATTGGAACCGCCCCAAATCGTTCTCACCACTTTCACACATAGTGAAGAGTAGGTGGGACTTAAAAGGTATAATCACTCTGTTGAACAGTGTGTAAAAGCACTTAACGGCATTGCTTTTCATCCCTACTCACTATTTTTCAATAGCATTGTGCAGTCTGCTTCAGAGCTACAAACAAGAAACTATCTGATCTCTTTTAAAGAGTACTTGGCTAGTTTATTTCACAGTCTCTACGCTCAACGCCAGTGTTGATTGCTTTTAATGCCATAATTCAAGTGGTAAAATGATGCTGTTTACACTCCAGGTGCAGAACAGACTGTAAAACTTATTTAAGAAGAGGGAATATCCATGTTCAGGATACTCTATCTGGTGTTCAGCCGGAATCGGAAATTCCCAGTTGAGCAGTAGCTGGAATGATGAGATTTCACGGAGGTAGATGTGATGATGAAAAAGAGACTGGGCCAAGGTGACACATGTGAACTCAAGTCACAAAAATGAGTTACTAGAATCTCAGGGAGGTATTAAATTATTTAATTTGTTTTGCCACAGTTAATAAAGCTCTGGCCAGTTTCTACCACACTTCATTAAAGTATGTGTTGTTTTTTCATTCACGGGTGACCTTCACATATTCTTGGTCATATTATGGCAAGGATGTATTTCCCTCTTGTCTTACTGCCCACTAAATTTTTCTACTGGAAGCTAAAAAAAATTATATGACTGTTATTCTAAAATATATGCATTTTATTTGCTTAATTACCATTTATTTTCATACTAAAAAATGCTCCCTAACACTATCTGGTAGCAATAATCTTTCCCAATTGCACATATATCACAGATGGGGCTGGTTGGAACCACATCATCTGGATCCTGCTCTGTATCCAAATTTTGCAACTGAAAGCGCTGAACTGATGTTTAGTTCCAGATCATTATCAAAACATGTCAAATCTACAAAGCTCCTGTGTTAGAAAGAATAAAGAGAAGTTAATTCTCAGTTGTATCTTTTAAAGAAAATAAATCTGTCTGCATCTGATTTGATGTCTGAGTACTAACCAAAGGTTAAAGCTGAAGTTCCAGTTTAGGACCAACTCTACCGCAGACCAAAAGCATCCAGTATTTTCTCCTGGTCATCAGAAATGTTGGAGGATTACACAGATTTATTTGGACTGAAGGAAAAAGGCCGACACATGAAAACAGCTGATTTGCGTTTCTCCTGGGGAGAACAGAACTCTAGAATCATCAGAGAAATGAATGTGATGACATCTTTCAAACAGCAAGGATATAAAGCAACTTTGCTGGTTACGTGATATAGAAAAGGACTAGGTTTAGGAACTGTAACAGCAGAATTATGTAAAGCCAAGTTTGATAAAGAAGAGGAGGATTCCTAGTCCAAAATCCCAAGAAACCAATGCAAATTGTTCGGTCTACTTCTATGGATTTTGGAACCTTTTTGCCTTTATTCTATTCATCCATTCCGAAAGTCTTCCCAAGTTTCACTTGTTATTTTCACCTCATCTCACAGTGGTTTCTAAAGCTTAACTATAAATTCTGCAAATTATATAAATTTATAGCAGACTTTGAAATCCTGGCTAAAAGGTGACACATCCCATTTCATGTTTCTATGTGATTACTGAAACTAAAAAGAATAGTTAAGTGGAGCCTGAAGGAAGAGCTAATACCATGAACTTGTAGTATCGCTATGAATGCAATAAAAAAGGAAGCTTACAAATGTTAAAAGCAGCAGAATAGCAAGTGTTTGACACCAAACCATGTGCTTTAAAGTTTGTGTTTCTTTTTTCGGATATACAAAGCCCTGGGAAATGTCTGTCTATGTATTGTACAAACATCCATTTATGAACCTGTATGTACATGAAAGCACAATGTGAATCTATGTGTAAGCAGGTCGTTTAAAACTCTGTGAATCAAGATTATTCTTTTGTTCCAGAAGGAGCGTGGCTGGATTATCCACTCTTTTACATGTGAAATTTAAACTTGGTGTGATATAAGGCTTCTATTTTACAGTATCACTTCTTTCAGCCAGCACTGGCCCAAAGACAGGCTATTCTACAGCAACACCACCAAATTTTACCAAGATCTAGCATGTGCCTGCAGAAGGCATAGAGTCTGTGTAGCGAATAAAAGACTCATTCACTTTTCTTGCCCGTGCTACATTCCATATCCACAGCAGCTTCTCGATTTCTAGACAAGCCATCTCGCGGCATATGCAATAAAGAACCTGTTCTTTATGAAGCCAACAAAAAGTCAATTGTACGTCTCTGTCTGAAATGAGGGTGAGTGTTCAGGAGAGAAAAAAGAAGTTACAGATATGCCTGAGGTTTTTCAGCATCAAAACAAGGTCTGAAAAAAATATATCACAAGTGGTACCCAACGAGCAATAAAATATTCTCCCACTTCTACTACACCCTCACAATTTTCAGCCGTAGAAGGCTCAGATAAGGTAAAACAGTGTTTTGAGTAAAACAGGGTGTTCCTCATCAACAGAACTAAGATATGGGATGAAGATCTCAAAATGTGGAGCAGGAGAAAAGGGACTCTGACAGTTCATAGCAAACGTGCAATCTTTTTCCTTTTTAAATAATACATGAGAAATGATGCGATCTATACATGCTGGAACATGATGCAAATACCTTTAAATTGAGTAATGAGATATAGTAATTTGGTAAGTAGTTATGAGTTTTGAATGCAGCCACCCATTTCCAAGTTGTCTAGAATAATTACTGCATGTCTAGAATAAGCCCACATGTGAAGAACACACATATATATTTATGCAGACTGACATAATAGCTGTTTTAAAATATGAATGAGACAATTATTGCAGCCCATGCAACTAATTAAAAGCAGTGTCTTATTATAGTACTTCAAAGGGAAAACTCTCACATTAGATTATCTCTTTGTGTATGTTATTAATTGCAATGGCTTTAAAAAATCCATAACAAAGCACCTGCGCCCAAGTGTCTGTAATCGTACTGCAATGAAAACAAAAAATAAATCATAGATGAAAACTATGGACAGATATATTTTAAGTTTTAGCTCTTAAAACATTACCAACATTTAGTTAATGTCGGTTCACTGTCCATTTTCTTTTCACTTTTCTAAAGTGCATATAAAAATGACAGTGAAAGCAGCCGTATTCATCTACCTTCCAAGGTAACTCCTTCACAATTTCCAATTCAGGGAAATAAAATCTATATTTCAGCTATTTTTAGCATTTGGCAAGTAAATTCTTTCCTGTGAGGGTGGTGAGACCCTGGTCCAAGCTGCCCAGAGAAGCTGTGGCTGCCCCATCCCTGGAGGGGTTCAAGGCCAGGCTGGATGGGGCTTGGAGCAACCTGGTCTGGTGGGAGGTGTCCCTGCCCATGGCAGGGGGGTTGGAACTGGATGATCTTTGAGGTCCCTTCCAATCTGACCATTCTGCGAGTCTGTGGTAGCAGTTCACAGTACTCTGGCATTCATTTGATAAACAGCTGGCAATGGCAAATCTAACTTTTCATAATTTCAATTCATTGAATGACAAAAAACTTTCTTGCATGTAAATTCCTAGCTATGGAAGTTTTCATATAAGAAAAGCGCTATTTTCTAGAAATACCTGATATTTTTAAAATTCCCCACACCTAATATGACTTCAAGTTCAGTTGGCCACCTTTAGCAAAATAATACGCGGGACAGTTTTCTGTTGTTTCTAGAAATTGTTAGTGATCAGTCTCAACCGCGCTTCTGACATTTTTACCCTCAACTTACTAACATACACTTCAGGGCTGCAATAACTAGATTAAAGTAATAACCCACCAAGTGCGGCTTCAGGCTACAGTTTTAGCTGACACAAATCATCTTTCACTGGACACACTTTATGATTCCTAACATAAAACGACTGGACTGCAAAGCCAGTGCTTCCATATTACAAACTATGGCTATCCTGCAGTGCTGGTCTACCAGCTTTTGAGCATTTCTGATAAGATTGAGCTTATCAAGCTAAAATGCTTGACTTAAAATTGTGGTATCTCATCAAAATTACTACAACTCCAAGAACAACAGTTCAGCAAATCTTGCTCGTTACTTTGTGCCTGGCGCACCGCATTTAGAGAGAAAACATCATGGATTAAGAAAACTACATATATATAAAAAGCCAGAAATATACAGGGCTTCTCTGACCCAGCGGTGAAAACAGTGATAACAGTAGCAAAACATGCAATAACAAGTTCCTTTCTCTATATACGTAGCAGAAAACTAGCCTAATAGGCTACGGTGCTCATTATGTACATCTTTTTGATAAAAAAGTTGAAAAAGTTATTTCCTGGTTAAAGTTCCTGGTAATTTTCAATTAGCATCATCATCATCATAATATCAACAACAACAATAATAATAACAATTATTATTGTTGTTGTTATTATTATTATAAAGAAACTACAAATACTAAATTGAAAATGTGACAACATTTAATAAATATAATTATCAGCAAAAATAACTTCGTAGAATCAATGGCGGGGGGGGAACCCAAACCAAACCTTTCGCAAATAATACTGGAAAACTGAATAAATTTATTGCAACAACTGAAAATTCTGTACCAGGAAAAATAATTTCACACCAGGAAGTCCCAAATGTTATACCTCAATGTTACATTTACCATCTTATATATCACCATATCTTGTTTTAAGCTCAAGGACAATTCAGAAGAGTACCGATATCAACTCAGAATGCAATGATTTTATTACACTTTTAATAATTTAAATAGTTTCAAAGAGCAGGCTAGATACTGTTTCTGACAACGCACTGGAGTACAGTAAACTTGATTTGTCCAGCCTTCGAGTAAAATCCAGTGAATTACTGTTGTCATGACATATTATTGACCAAGTAAACTCCAGCAGCTTCAAGGCATCCATTAAGGACTCAACACGTTCATCCTGAAATGACCTGCGGTTCTTTCGCAAGTATTCTCAGACAACCTGACAGAGTTACCATGAATGATGCAAGATCATCATGCAAGTTGCAACATTTTTAAGAGGACTTCCAGCATCCACGCCATTCCAGCCTACCTAGTCGAGCATGGGAAGCAGCTGGAGACAGTTTGTTAAAGGATGTATTGGTATTCATAGCAGCGGTCACCAGTAAACCTTTATCAAAGACTTGTCGAAGCTAATTGGCACTGGTGAGGAGCCACCTCAAGTGCTGTGTCCAGTTTCGGGACCCTTATCACAAAAAAAAAACCACTGAGGTGCTGGAGCGGGTCCAGAGAAGGAGAACGGAGCCAGTGAGGGGTCTGGAGAGTAAGTCTTGTGAGGAGGGAGCTGGGGGTGTTCAGCCTGGAGAAGAGGAGGCTGAGGGGAGATCAACACCCTGAATGGAAGGAGCGTGGAGCCAGAGGGGGTTGGTCTCTTCTTGCAAGTCACAGGTGACAGGACAGGGAGAAACAGCCTGAAGTTGTGCCAGGGGAAGTTCAGATTAGATATTAGGAGAAATTTCTTCACTCAAAGGGTTGTCAAGCCTTGGAACGGGGTGCCTAGGGGAGTGGTTGAGGCACCATCCCCAGAGGTGTTTAAAAGACGGCTTGATGTAGTACTTAGAGACACGGTTTAGTGATGGGTTTTATCAGAGTTAGGCTGATGGCTGGACTAGATGATCCTAAATGTCCCCTCCAACCCAGACGACTCTCCTATGATTCTACCACAAAACAAGTGAAGCACATTTTTCTCTCTGCTGTTTATAAGTGCTCATAAATTTATGTGTTGAATTTGCTAAAATATATCTTTCTTTGGGTGGAAAACAAGTCAGTAATATCAAACCCAGACACAATGAATGCTGTGTTCCGCTGGTATTACAAAGAGGTGGACAAACGCATTCGAGGTATCTGACAACTCCCATTGAATTTCATCCTGAACTGACTCTACTCCGAAACTGTGATTAAAAAGCCACAAAAAGTCAGTTTCCCAGTTTCAAAATGTCGTGTGGTTGTGAGGCAAGATTGTTTTGTACATCAGAGGTATTTAAATATAAGAATAATCTTGACATACTTTATATCAGGAGCACATAGATCTCAAAACCTCATGGTCAGTGGTACCAATTAGGATAGAGTCAGATTAAGTCAGGAATTTAAATACTGCAGATTTAGTAATACTGATAAAGGATTAAGCTAATTAATGCATGATATTAAATTTATTAAAATGTCTTTGCTTTGAAAGCAATGTATTTATTTTCATTTTTAAACAAAAATACATGAAATAACTCTCACTGCTTGAAGTCCAGACAATTCTTAACATAATAAACTAAAGAAATAGCATTGTTTAAAAACTGGAAATGTTAAGAAGAGACCACCAAGAAACATCGAATTTTGATTTGGTCAGCATGGTTGCCCTTCACAAGAAATCCTACTGCTTCCCACTACTGGTACATTAGGTCAAAATAGGTGTTATCATTTCTTTCCCCTAAGGGACATGGTAAAATAAAAAGAAGGAAGAATTAGAGAAAGAATATGAGCCACAGAAGAGGACGCTACTCTGGAAGTCAAGAAGTCCAGTTTCTGCTCCCGGTGCCACCACGGATGTTGCTGGTGACTTTGAGGCAAAATCAATTCAGTTTGTTAAGCGACAACTTTGCTGTCCATAAAACCAGAGAAAATATTTCCCCTTCTTCCCACAAGGTATTGTATATAATATCACACTACACGTTGCTGAGCATATCCATGTTTTCTTTTGTAATTAGCACCATTTGGCAGGCAGGAAATATTATATGTAGGTGTTTCCCAAGAAGCAACTCCTCAAAGACTATGGAAACTAAAAACAGTCTAAGAGAATCATAAAGGCCATGACTCAAACAACAGTTTGATGTAGATTTACAGTCTCTATTCCCCCCCCCCCCAAATAACAATTATAATTTGTTAGTATTCCATTTTAGAGATTCTTGATTTCAATCCTAATATAAAAGAAAGACCCCACGTGTGGCAGTGCTCTGGTAACACCATACAGCACACCCGGAGATTAATATTAAGCAGTTAAATATCAGTGTTACAAAAATCATTTAACGATAGTTGAAACGTTTTGAAAATAAATTTTACCATTAGCTTTGCTGTGTGATGAAATCAAAGCTCTGCTTTCTAAATTAAACAGTATTTTAAGAGCACTAACAGATTTTTATGGCTGATTTACAACATTCCATGTTAATTTTACATACCCGTGTGCAGTCAGGAGACCTTCTTTCTACTAAAGCTAAATCCCTTCTCTTTAAAAGTTGCTTGAATATTTATACGTGCAGAGACTTTCATCATTTATATTTCTGACACTAAGTTATTATACGACCCACTGAAGAGACTTAATTAATTGGATAAAAATGTGTCTGTGTAGATTCACAAATTATTCTAAACATGCTTTAAATATTTTAAATTAGAGCTTCCAATTAAAATTGTACATGTCACATTGTCTTATGTAATTCTGCTGCGTGTGTGAGAAGACGCAGCCTCCACTGGAAAGGCTGCATTGATGTGAGCCGAGCTCAATTAGTTTCTGATGTTCTGCCAAATTGCCTCATTACCTGTCATACGAACACGCTACTGACACTTTCAACGCTGAATTCTTCCCATCCGCATTATTCTTGTTCTGCTAGAAAGTTTGGGGAGTGAAAATGCAAAAATCGGAATGCAATTTCCTCAGAATATTGGCCTCATGGAGAATAATCTAGATTAAAATAGGTAAGAGTAATTTGCACCCCGTTCTCTCATATTTAGAACTTTTCCAAGCAAAGTATTTTAAACAGCTGCAGACAAATGAGTTGCTCAGCAAATTAAGGAGTATTTAAATAGAAAGGGAATCTCACGGGTGCAGGGATTCCCACGATCCCAACTGCTTTTCCTCACTTCAGTATCCCATTTGAAAGACCAGAGACACGAGACCCTTCCTTGTCCACGGCATTGAACTTCCCCAAAACAACCCTGGAAAGGCTGACAAACCTGCAGCTCTTTGAAATCTCAAAGTCAAAAAGACTAGATGTTCCTGGCTTTAGGTATTTACGGTGTTTTGCTGCTCAGCATGTAGACAAGTGCGATGTTAAATGGGCAGTTTGGCAGAATTACCTTCAGTTCATTTGGGTTTGGCTGGATCGATAAAATAAGGGCATTCCATTAGGAAAACAGGCTGATAAAAGGTCTTGGCAATGTACTCTTCTGCCTAACACATCGTGCATTTGTTGAATGCTACCACTTAAAATATCAGTTTTCTCAGACTCGACTGTAAAATTCACTGTGCATCCACTTCCTTCCTGGAAATATTCCTAAATTTCTGAGGATACGGGCACACAGAGAATATCTGGGAACATTTATTTAGGTGGGTTGGTTTGTTTGTTTGTTTCCTGTTTCAATTAATTCCAACTTCTTTTGATAATCTGCATTTCATAGCAAGACACTCCTATAACAAACCTCTTTTAGGGTAGGTCTTGCAACAATTTAAGAACCCACCCAGCTCTGTCTTACAGAGCAAAAACGAAGGAGAGTGATGACCAGTGGTCTTCTAATCTGAATATAAAGACATAAACCCCATATTTTAGACATCAGATGATTCTGAATTACCTCTCTGACCTTTTTATTCTGATCATGCCCATGACGTTTTTATATCTGTAAACAGATCTATAAAATAATAAGCACTTCTTGTGAATTAAGAAAAAATAAGGCCGATGTGTTTTGTGTCTAGATTGACACATCAATAAATACCTCACAGGAATATGGCTTGAGGAATTTCGCTTTTACGAGTTGTTGTCCAAATTTAATAGGAAAACCAAAAGGGATGAACCAGACAACAAACTTTCTCAGGGCACCTGAAAATATTCCCAAATGCTACAGATAAAGTTGTGAAATAGCGCACAGACAGGAACTACACAAATACTGCTTCTTCCTGCTCTTCTTACTACTCCAAATTTTAAGATCTGCCTAGGAAATCAAGATCCCTAAGTTATTAGCAAAAAACCAAAGACTGGAATGTGAACCAGGGATTCAGAAACAGGATGAATAAAGTGGTCTTTTAGGCCATTTCCATGTTTATGATTTTTGGTTACTATTGTGGGTTCTGCTAATGCAAGCAGCTTCTTGCAACAGCTGTTATCCTTCCCATAACATTAACTGCAAATACTAAACTGAGTAGTAATACCCCATCAATGTTCTTTGCTGCTACTCTAAATAATTACGGCAAAATTTCTAAAGCCTCTAAGTATCTTTTTACTCAATGCCGTCACCCTTCAAATAGACAGGAGGAACCTATTTCCTCCAAAGGTTTCTGGTTTAGTTTACCATGAATACTGGTCAAAAAGTTCTTCCCTGAAAACCGAGAGCACTTCTTATGTACCAATCAACGATCTCACCATCTAATTACAGAGGATTACAGCAGGATTAAATTACCAATTGGGAAACAGAGGAAATGCATGGATATATTTTCCTCCCATTCCCAGCTCATGTTCCCTCACACCAGTGAGTATTCTGGCTTCTGTTGGGGTAGGGGGAGGACCAGACCCAGTTTGTTTAGTAGAACTGGAGTATGACATAGCTTTACGATTTTTTCCAGTGGAATCCATACCAATTTGGAGCATTAGTGTATTTCAACACAGATGTCTCACTAACTCTCTTGTTTATTTATTTTTAAACCTCCATTGATTGTAGCATCTAACTGGAAGCTTGAAAATAATCATTTTCCCAATACCCTTTTTGTCTTTTTCCATTTAGCAAATATTAGATTCTCCCCAACCCTTGCATTTTGAGTAAGCTGACATTAGAACTGATGGTTTTGCTTAAAACAAATAATAAAAAAAAAAATTCCAGCTAGGTATAGCACCTATCTTGTCAAATATCTTAGCACATGGAGATCAAACACAGCAGACTAGCTATGGGAATAGCATCTGTTAATTAACTGCTGCTGCAAAGCCAACACGAGGAGCACCAAGCATTGTGTATTTTATTAGCGTCTGAAAAACTTATGGCTTTGTTTGTCTGTTATTTTGAAGAAAATTATTGGAGATGGAGTGAGAGATTAAAAGAAGTATATTAGGAATTTGGCAGACTTTCACCATAAGAAAAGAACAACTTTAATTTAAAAAACCATCCATCATTTTCAAATGTGATACATTTGTAAGGCAATGCAAAAAAAAAAACGAAAAAAAAAGGTTTTGGCTTACTCCAAAACCACCACAGTTGATTTTATCATTGAGTGAGTGTGTGAATTAATTTTTTTTTTCAGATATATACTCATTTTACATGCTTGTTTCTAACATTCATAACTATCTGTATGTGGATGGGTTACACCCAGATCTCCTAATTTTCCTCAGTCCATGCTTTGGTCCCTACTTTGGTCTTACAGAACTATGCCCAAAATGCATCTCCACAAACATTTCCCAGAAAAGGCACATATCTACTCCCTGTCTAATCTGAATTCGGTTTTGATGGCACTTGCCATAAATACCCAACAAATTGTCTTTCAAGAATCAAGATGGGAATCTGGAATTTTAGACCTCTACTGTGTGCAGAATTCTGCACTTCAGTTTGGATGAATATAACCCCATCAGGGGCATCCTGCTGGGCTGCGGTGACCATCGGATGGTGGACTTCAAGATCCTGAGAGAAATGAACAAGGCAAGAAGTAGAATCACAGCCCAGGACTCCAGGTGACTTTGGCCTGTTCAGGGACCTGCCTGGGAGAATCCCATGGGATACACTCTGGGAGAAGAGTTCAGAGCTGGTTGTTTTGTAAGTATCACCTTCTCTCCAGGCTCAAGAATGGCTGATCCTGATGAGCAGAAAAATCAAGCAAAGGTGACAGGAGGCCTGCACAGAGGAACAAGTAGCTCGTGAGCAAACTCAAAGATTGTGAAAAGAGGTGGAAGAAGGGACAAGCAACCCAGAAGCAATGTGGAAACACTGTCAAAGCCTTCAGGGATAGGCTTAGGAAACCCCAAATCCACCCGGAGCTGAAACTGGTGAGGGACATGAAGTGCAGCTTCTGCAGGTGTATCAGCAAAGAAAGAAAGAAAGACTAAGGAAAATACAGACTTACTGTTGACCAGGTCAGGATGCTGACAAAGGATGCAGAAAAAGCCAAGGTGGAATTTACTAGCAATTCAATCTCCCTGAGACAAATGAGAAAGCCTGGAGCAGTGAAGACTCACTCCCAGTTGGAGAAGTATCATTTCAGGGAACACAAACTACTGGGCACAGACAACTCCACAGAATCTAATGGTATGCTCCCACCAGCCCTGAGAGAGCTGGATCATGTCACTGCAAGGCCAATCTGAATTATCTTTGACAGATGGTGGCAATTGGAGGATGTTCCCAAGGACTGGGAGAAAGGAAATGGAGGATGTTGCCTTGCCAAGGACTGCGAGAAAGGAAACGGCAGAAGGACAAGGAGGATCCAGGAAACTATGGGCTAGTCAGCCTCCTATCAGTTCAGGACGATGTTGGAACGCTTAGCCTTCAAAACTGTATCCAACCACATTAAGGACAAAGATGGTAATAAATCGAAACCAACATGGATTTAAGAAGAAGTCAGGCTTGACCAACATGATAGTTTGCTATAATGACATTAGTTGCTCCAGGGATGATGGGAGAGCAATGGATATCTTAACTCTGGTAAGGCACACCAGCTCCTGTAAAAAGAGTAGTCAAATATGGAAACAAACAAAAAAATCCATTTAAAATAAGAAACATCTTGTTTTTACTAGAAGGTTGCTCAAACACTGCAACAGGTTGCCAAGAGAGGTTGTGGAGTCTCCATCCTTGGAATATCTAACACCTGACTAGACATGATCCTGACATCACAACCTGCTGTAGTTGATCCTGCCCTGAGGAGGGGGGTTGGAGCAGACGATCTCAAGGGGACCTCTTCTCTTCTCAACTGTTCCATGACTTTTTGATTCTGTGAATGGTAGAAAATATGGATGTGATACCACGTGTTATTCAAAGTGTGATAGGTGTCCTACCTGTATTATGATGGGACCCTACATGATGGGACCCTACAGCTGCATGGGTTAAAATGTCACTGAAGAGAATGGTACCAAAAGTTATGATATTTAAAGAGACATTTACCACCGACAAAAACCAACCCACTTCACATAGACACAGAAAACAATTCTGAAACATTTCCAGGACAAAAAGCATTGTTTAAAACCCTTAATTCAATTTCTATTGGAAGACCTATTAAAGACATTGAAAAATAAAACTTAAAAATGGAGATTTCTCAGACATGGGAGTGAGAAACTAATTGCAAAGTGAAAAAGCAAAGTAAAAGAACCCCAACAAATTCGAGTGTGAGACAAAATAGAGACATATAGAATGTACAAATCTGTTAATAGGCTTTTCAGTTAGGGATACAGTTTCAGGCAGCTGAAATAATTCCTTTAACATTAGACATTTGCCCAAAAGAATGAAGAAAAAAAATTACAGGTCAGTCACAAAAACAAATTAGGATGCCCTAAAAAATTAGTGTCACAAAGTCACTATTTCTTTTAGTATTTGTCTCCTTATACTGAAATGTTGACTTAGTTGGAAAACTTAAGGAAAATATTGTTTAAAATAATTATTTTACTTAACATTAATCCATTTTCGGTTTGGTTTTCATGTTGCCAAGAAAATTAAAGCATTGTTCGCTTCTTGCATGCTTGAAATAATTTCCCTGTTTGTTTTACTTTAGTCAGTAACAAAAATCCAATTACTGCCCCTCATGTCCCTAAAGCCTGCACAGAATGTTTGTGGTCATCAAGAGGCCTGGGATGGCATCACTCGCTGCCCAACGTAATAACTTGTCACTGGGCAGGAACAGGGTGAATCAGGTCATTGAGAATCTGTAATTGTGTTTGCAGCCTCCGCAGGAAATGGAGATTGTGAATATCAACCTCATGCCCCAAGTCGACAACAGAATGAGGAATATTCCGGTAATGAGGGATACATTCAAGCTTCTTTCTAGCAAATTCTTGCTGAATTACCACAGTGCAGAGACTAGTTTTCAAATCCAATATTCTGGGTGAGTTCCAGATCCTTTGTTTCTTTAAAGTATTAAAATACCCTCAGAGCTTCAGATAAGAAATTTCTATTCACTTCATGTCCTCAGTCATTCAAAAATACTTTTGAGAAGCACCAGGTGCTAAAACCCATTGCATTTTATGATGGCATGATCCTACATAACATGATGATGCTACTTTACCTCTAAGGAAAATAAATCTATGCCATTCGGTATCAGGAGGGAAGTGATTTCAAATATAGTTTACTGTAATTTCTCATTATACTATAAAAGAGGCAGCACAAAAGAATTAATACTCATTGTGACATAATAGTGACTATTGAAAATAATAAACAGGGAAGTTACATGGAGAGCTGTTGAATTTCTTACTGGCCACGGTGGGCATGCCTTCCCAGATCTCCACCATTTTCCAGTTCTTTTCTCCTACCCATAGGGGACTATTATAAAGTATTATGTGGAATTCTTGGAGTAGAATTATTACAATGTTTATCTAACATACATTTTTAATATAGAGTGAAATATAGAATGCAGACATTTAAATACTACATCTTTTGCTTGGTTTTGTCTATAAATGAAGTCCGTTTGTCGTTTATAGCAACTTGAAAATATCAGACTCTTGAATAACTTCCGTTTATTATTTGTGAGAGTGTTTAAATGAAACTTATGTTGGTTACGAAGAATATGTCAACAGCCCACTACTGCAAAACTGAAGTTAAAAGGTCAAAAGTGCACTCTTTTCATTTTTAACTCTTTCTTCTGCTAAAGTAAAGACATCTTTTTAATTATTATTATTAAATCTTTGAGAAAATTCCTACAAAAAGGAGCAAGTTCTGCAGTATTTTAGAACAAAACAGAAAGTATATTTACGCCGGACTTCCCATTCCCTCCCACTACACTGGGCAGTGTCTTTTTTTGACCCTACCTTTATCTTCAAGTGCATTCTAGCAAAGTCCTGAACTCAAAAAACAGTCTTCAGATGGGGAGAGTCATCCCTATCTGTTGGTACTTATTCTTATACCCCAAACAGCAATGTAATAAATTTAAAACATCACATTAAATCAATAAGACCCTTGGAAGGTCAGGAAAAAAAAGTGTGGCATTTAAAAGCCAGAGCAGGAGGACATTTCATTGACATATTACTCAAGGTTTATATAAATGTGTGTTTGCAGAAAAAAAAAAACAAAAAAACCCAAACCATTAGCAAATCATTCTTCTGTCTTGGAATACCATTCTTTCATTTTGGCCAGTCGCTTCCTACTAAAATAAAGGAAGCAGAATGAAGACTCTGTAAAAAGAAGGAAGCCAAACAAGAATCCTACAGCACTTTAACAGTATTTGGTGATAAGTGTGCCGTGAAAAAAATCACAATTCAATTGTAAGCCAACCCCAGAGCGCTCCTCTCTTTAATGTTATAGTTGCTCAAACCCATTTTCCCATAGCGATGCTGAATTTTCAAAGACACTGAGGTGGCCGGGGTATAAGACAAGGAGGCGTGCTGTAAAAGTGCAGAAAGCAATTCTATCTCTCCTGAATCAGTGTAAGAAGCATTTTTAAGGCTTTTCTCACATACTTGTGCATATGAGTTCGTGCCATTGTTCAATTTATTGTATGCCAGAAAGAGAGCAGAAGGAAGGACGTGATTTTTTTTTTAACCTGATCTTGAGGGCACTCAACGTGCCAGAGCAAGTCTTAGCCCTTGTTCCAACTTCAGGACTTTCAATACCTACTGAAAGGGATTCCAACTCCTACTGTAAAACTTAAAAAATGCTGTGCTTCAGTGCTGGAATGAGCTTAAGATTGAAATATAAGTTGGGTCCTGAAATATTTCTCCGAGGACTGAGTAACAGTCAAACTATTAGAAACCTCTGGTGAAAGCAAGACCACGGAGATACAGGGTTAAAAATACAATCTGTGCTGCAGGTGAAGGTGGTAAATGATGCTCAGAGGCTGGCAAATTAGAGTTTTGGTAAACATCAGAGAATCAACATTCTACATTGAATTTTAAGCCAAAAACTTACTTTCGTAAAAAATTCAAGCAAACCAAAGTGAGTTTTCTGTATCCCCATCACCTTCATTCTGTACACATTAGACTTCTTCCAAAGCACTTTGTAAAGAGCACGCAGCTGTAGGTGTTCTTTTCTACAGCTGAACACTCAAAGTGGTAAAGTTCCTGTAAGCAGAGCGAAAAAGCCGTCCCCTCATCATAATCAGCTGAAGTCCTGGCGTAATGGAGCTGTGGTCCATTAAAGGGATATTATAGACAGGAGCGGAGGGGAGGAAGGAAGAGAAAGGAAGGAATAAAATGAAACAAAACCCAACTAACCTAACTATCAGAGGTAAAATTTAATTAAAATTTGAGAATCAATTCCTTATCGAGTCCCGAAGCCAAAAATGCAGTATAGATTCCTGTGTTAAAATCCATTTTGCTTTTTCATGGTTTTTGGTTGGCTTTTTTTTTTTTTTTCCTCCTGTGTGTAAAGCTGAGAGTAGTAAATACTTTGTCTATTTTAAAAGTAGGATATTGGTAGAAAGCAGGGACTTATTTAACACTGAGAAGCAATTGGTTGTCTGAGCAATGATTAAAGCCCAGGCCACTCCGCCTTGTTACCCCTCCCCAGCACAACAGCGCTGCTATTATTAGGAGAATACATTCAGCAACTTTGCAGTGATTTCAGAGGGAGATGCCGAGTACTTAGCACTTCTAAATGCAAGTGTGGTTATTCTGGCACACAAATAGAAATGTAAGGATGTAGTTTTAAGCGTCCTTTTTTCTTTTTTTTTTTTGTTTTTGTTAACCAATCTTGCCCAATCCAAATCTTACCGTGCAATTACCACAGTGCAAAAAAATAGCACATGTTCCCCTCCCAGCACTGCTTTCATAATAAACTGCCACGTGCTTTTAGCTGGAAAGATTATCCCTTTATTAACACGGACCTTAAACGTCTTCTGATGGCGTGAATCTTCCAAGCAGGCATGACCAGATTTTATTTAATTGCATTTCTCAGGGGCATGTTTCAAAGAAGGCATAATTTAGAAACGTGTAAAAAAAACCACCAGCGGGAGTCAAAAGCACACAACAGAAGGGTCAGAGGAGACAGCGGTTTTACAAAGCAGTTCAGCCTATCAAATTTACCTGCCGCAATAGGGAAATTATATTGTTATGCTCTGAAAATGTTTGTAAACCTTAAAGCAAAACCAGATTATAACATGCAATGAAATCACACGCGCACAAAAAAAACCAAAAAAAACCAACCAACCAAACAAAAAACCCCCAAACACTAGATTGTGACCAGTATACTAAATATGAGCCCTGTCAGGCTTTGCCCAGCCTTGGCCTGGCTTTCTATGCCTCTGGGTCAGCTTGTTTTGCTGTAACCAAAATTATCAATGACCAAGCGGCCGTTACCTTCTTTGATCCAGCTTTGGCTTTGCATGTGCAGTTGTGACGTGTGATGCCTCAGGCTCTAAATGCATTTTATCTAAGAAATAATAATGTCAAGTCCTTGTTCCGTGGTAGAGCTGTCTACAGCGCTTCGTTAAAATGCTGACTTGGGGAGTACGGACACAGGGTGACAGCAGAAGCCTTGAAGCAGAGGCACAAATTGACACCAGCAGGTTACGGACAACTCAACCACAGTCAATTGCTGGCTATTATGGAAATAAAACCTTGGGAGAGAGGCAAAAACAGCTTCAAGAGTGACAAGGAGAGCAAAGAACATGAATCAGGCCAGGTTGGACGGGATTTTGAGCAGCCTAGTGTAGTGGGAAGTGTCCCTGCCCATGGCAGGGGGTGAAACTGAATGGTCTTTAAGGTCCCTTTCAACCCAAGCCATTCTGTGATTGTAGGAACCCAAGCATGGAAAACACACCACAAACATACAGTGAATATTACAAACTAATAGCAACAGAGCAAGACCCAGAGCATGCTGACAAAAACATGATGCCCCCAAGAGACCCCGAAGAGAAGAAAAAACATCACAAGCCTTCCCTTCAGACCAAAGCCAGTGGTCTCGGGAAGGGTGAACATCACTCCAGAGAAAGAGGTAGGTAGAAAAGGCTTTGTTTATTAAGCAAATCTAATTCAAACTAAAAGCATTACTATCATCATAAGTGGACTAATTTTGTCTTTAAACAATGTTCTAGGACTTAAAGAGACAGTAAATTCTCTGCTTTGCACAGAGGGTGTGCTACGTCGGCCTCACACAAGCTGCAGGAATTCTCACACAACCTGGTCTTGGGAGACAACCAACTGGTTGTGAAGCTGTCAGAGACAAATTCTGCAAGGAAGGAAATACCAGCTTGTGGACAAAGCCCAGGTATAGCAGAATAACACAGAAAAGGGTAAACTATGCCCTTACTACTCACAGACCGCTGAAAGGAAGTGATCTTCAGGCTATGCACAGAACCCATGTGATATAAGCGGATTATACCCCTGAAAAGATAATTTTATAAAGACTAATAGAAATCTATCAGAGCCTGAAGAGATTACAAGATGAAAATACACTCACTAAAATATTAAGACCACAAAAATAGCAATGTTACATGCAACATTTTCCCTTAGTTCCCAGAAGTAAACACCAGAGAAGGCATCAACAGCAAGAGGTTCTTGGCAGGAGCCAACTATAATCAAGTGGGAAATTTAATACAGACTTTGATGACCAAATCTCAAACCCCAATATTGATTCCAAAGCCATATGTCTGGGATATCAGGAGGTATGAAAGACTACTTCAGAAGCTAGAATGATTGATATTACCATTTTGTGTCTGGGGGTTACAGAATTAGAACCATGGGGAGAGAAACGGGAGGAAGAACCAACAGCAAAAAGCTAGACTAAGACTCATTCTCAGGCAATATGGGAAAATTCCACCCTATATATGGAATAAGCAACTCCCTTCAAAGAGAAAGACTTCAGTTCTGCTTTTCTTGCCTTTTCTTTGCTACTTAGATGTGCACTGTGGCTCCACTTCTTCCCGACAGACACTCCTGACAGCTTGTATGCTAACCCTCCCCTTGCTCTTAAAACCACCAGTGAACAGTTTCTGAAAATTTGATGCACCACACTGAAAAGAGGACCTCCAGGTACTAACAATAAGAGAGAGAAAAGCAAACTTCCTTTCAGCTTTAATTTGCTTTGCTCAATTGAAATACGTGATGGAATGAATCAGGAAAGATAGGGTAAGAATGAAACGTCAAAAACCTTTAACAAAAACGCGCAGGCGTATTTCTGAACCCTCCCTCGGCTGCTTGACCAACTCAAAACTGGGGCTGAGAGGAAGAAATCACATCTGCAGAAAGAAGTTGAAGAAATAAAGTGAAAAATGTAGAGGTTTTGAAATGCAGCTAAGTAAGTTTTGGATGCTTCATTACCTGTGTCGTTAAGCAGTATCTAGTTACATACAGTGCTGCTTTGGCAATAGCAATTCTGATCTCTGTTTTTCAGAGCACCAGAAGTCAACGTTGTCAGTTGGGTATATTATTCTATTTTCCTAAATCACTTTGACTGGATCACAGCATTTGGCAATAATAATATAAATACTTTCCTTTTTTTTTGTTTTGTTTTGTTGGATGGAAGGTAAGAATTCACATTTTATTGGACACAGAAAGGGAATTAAACTTGAGTCCTCCAACATTCTTGGTGAAGTACCACATTCTGCTCATGAAGGAATACAGATTAGGGGATCTTTTCTTATAATATTTTAAAATCACATGAAAGTTACTAAAACCATTTTCCAGGGTCCTGATACAATCACCTATGGGATTCCGGAGTACAGTAAGTAGAATGCATCTTAACTGTGCCCTTCAGGGTAAAACCACCTATTACATTTTTTAAAAGGTAATTGCCATTCTAGTTCCTAAAGAAAGAAACAAGAACAAGGTTTGGTCATTGGAATCACTTGGTAACACTACGCCTAAACCCTGAGAAGATCACAAATCCTCTCTTCACTAGCACTTGCAGCATAGCCTAGGATTTCCTAATGACTAGCAGCAGGTAAACCTCTGCTACCTCTTCTTGACTGTGGATCCCATTAACTCTTTTTGTGCACAATATACAGAATGTAGCTGTCTGCAAGTGGTTCTGACCAACTGAGCTGTGTCCAGCTTTGGAGTCCTCAGCACAGGAGGGACATGGACCAGTTGGAGAGGGGCCACAGTGGGCCACGGAGATGCTGCATAGGCTGGAGCCCCTCTGCTGTGAAGGCAGGCTGAGAGAGTTGAGGGGGTTCAGCCTGGAGAAAAGAAGGCTCCAGGGAGACCTTAGAGCCCCTTACAGTCCCTAAAGGGGCTCCAGGATAGATAGGGCTGGACTCTTGATCAGGGAGAGGAGCCAGAGGATGAGGAGTAACGATATTACACTGGAAGAAGGAAGATTTAGATGGATATTGGGAAGAAATTCTTTGCTGTGAGGACGGTGAGGCACTGGAACAGGTTGCCCAGAGAAGCTGTGGCTGCCCCAGCCCTTGAGGTGTCTAAGGCCAGGCTGGATGGGGCTCTGAGCAACCTGGTCTGGTGGGAGGTGTCCCTGCCCAGGGCAGGGGGGTTGGAACACAAAGATCTTTAAGGTCCCTTCCAACTCTAACCATTTCATGATTCCACAAATATTAGGCACTGTGATGCCCAAGATCGTTTATGGACCTTGCCCAAAGTTAGCTGTCTGCTAAATGACATCTTCTCCTAAGTCACATGGATTTTTTTTCTTGAAACTAGGCTCCCAAGTCACCTCAGTCCTTCAACAACCACTATGTAAGTCTGTCAAGAGATTCTTAGTTGCTAAACCGCAGACCCATTATGTCTTCTGCATCACAACAGCTATTTCTGTCTTAAAGAAAGAGAATTAGTCACATAACTGAAAGTGGCAGTGGCGGAAACCATATTTTTTCCTATTACAGAAATACCTGCTTGGCAAATGAGGTTTTAAACAAAATAGACGGTACATACTTAGATTCATAATTCTTCCTAATGCATAGGCAGTAAATAGCAAGTAACTGAAATGCTCTAGTACTTAACGTATGTGCCTTTAGGGAGAAAATAAACTTTGTCAATAAGCCACGTCATGAATAAATATTTAGCATATTTGCCCTCAAGGCACTTCTATCACATTTTACCAGGAAGAGCAGCATTTGAAAACCTCACTGTGGAGAGGTTTGGCCCAAAAAGGGGAAACTTTTGGTTGCTCAATTGTGCTCTAGACAGCAGGAGTAAAATTAGTACTCACTTCAATTTTTCAATTTTGTGCTGAAATTCAGAAAAAATTTCCACCGGTACTTTTTTGAGAGGTAAAAAAAAATACTTCCAAAAACTGTTTCATATATCAAAATGGCTACAAACTGCTTCACTATGCTAATGGAATTCAGAAGGATAGAGAGCTCTCTTCTTCGGAGGTAATTGCTCTCAGGATTAAAATAGCATCACCGAAGTAATTCACTGCAATGAAATTTATTCATTATGCTTTAAAATTTCTGCAAAACTTTGCATGCCCCAGAATTACTGAAGAAAGGGAGAAACCCACGCTGCCGTAATGACCTTTACAAGATACGGTGTACCCATCCTTACATTCCATGCACTCATGAGATAATACGAAAGACAGAATGAAGTGATACTTGCCCTTTCTCATCCCTGTCTTTATTTTATAGCCCTGCTGTCAATAGTAGTCTTGCTCAAGGAAGACAGTGTTTAACTCTCTTTTAAGCACCTCGCATCAGGCTTGAAAGGCTCCATTCCTTGTATCTCTCGTCCCCATTTCCCATCACATACATGTTGAATACATGTGTTCATTGTGTTTGCGTGGAGAAATATATCCACGTGTCAAAACTTAAAGGGATGGAATAAAACTGCTTTCCACCTAAGGACTTCATAGAAACAGTATAAATTTAAAGCAGACCCTAAAATGAACCCGATACTTGGGAATTAATACGATGTATAAATTATAGTCACGCCTTAAATATACAGGGTAGCAAGAATAATTCTCTCCCAATTAGAATAATTTATAATATACAATATAACCTGTCAGGTACAATGTGCTGACATCTTTACACGAAAGGACAAAAAGACTAATATATAACAATAAACTCCCAGGACAGCATCAATTAACACTGCCAGACTAAGCATTTCTTCTTACTTATCTTACTGGAGTGGCTTATTTAATAAACAAAACAAGACTTCTCAAGAGGATTGTAATGTCATTACTTTTATTCTTCCCTTCACCTCCTATGCTGAATAGGGCTTTTTTTTTTTTTGTAGTTAGCCGTACCTGTCAGAAATGTGGCATGTGTTTTCTCATCCTGACACATTATGTCCTTTAGGGATGTTTCTCCTGGACATCCTTAGTGGCATTCGAACAGGACCTTGGAGTATGGTACCCTCTCTTTTCCCTCCTTCACTCTTCTTTTTTTATTTTTTACTACATTTTTTTAATTGTTTTCATAACCATCTCATATTTATATTTTTCACTTCTACATTTCTTTTTTTTTTCTCCCTACTTCCACTGAAATATTTTCACTAAGCCAACACTGTTTAAATTTTGCCATGATCAAAGTCTATCTGAGGTACTTGGGAAACTAACAAATTACCTCATCAATTATATTTCTATATAAAGACAAGATCTGAAAAGAAAAAGCGAAAAATAGAACAAACTTGGCAACAGGGCTGCCTTTTTGTAATATTATGATTTCCTTCCTAATTTCCAAAGTATAATAGACTACTGAAGGGTTGGAGTTTGCTGAGGAATCTACGCATTGCAGGTGCGTTAGAAGAATAACAGGGGGTGAGGTAGCACACTGAGGTAGAATGAGAATGGCTTCCCGTGTCTCACAAGACTCTGGGATTTCAATCAAGATGAAAAAATGAATTTCTAAAACCCTTTTTGAAAGAAAGTCTAAAAAACCTATAAAAAATTAATAGGAGTACTGGAGCCAGAATAGCAAAAGGCTGAATATTTCAAGGATTCTCCTGAGACATGAGACCAGGCTTGAAGTCCTTGGTCTGTCAGAGCCCTTTCTGGGAATACAGCATGTTCAGAGATGAGCCTCTGACTTTTTCACTCGGAAGAGACACTCCACCCTGACCATCAGCATTTTCCCTCAAGAAAAGCTCCATCTACGCGGTTTTGTTCCGTAAAACGTCTGGTTCCCAGGTCACACCTGGCACGAACCCCAGCACCTTGAGGAACTTTGTCTGAACTTCTCCCTTTCCTCCATGATAATGTCTGTAATTCAGAAGCTGTATTTTTGGAGGCTGGGGTAATTATGGAAAAGTTTTGGTCTGCTTTTTTTTTTTTTTTTTAGAAAGGCAACGCTGAAACACCTGGCTAACACAGGACCTCCCATCCCCACTAGTGTATGAGTGAAAGCATATGCATAAACCACAGAAGGTAGACATTCAACATCCCCAGTGCTTTAAAAGAAAGCAGGCTTACATACGGTGACTAGAAAAATAAATTATTGCTCTTCCTTGCTCTCTGGTTACCGAATCCAAAATCAGAAGAGATGGCAATGTCAATATTATCCCCTCTAACTTCATGACTGACAAATAACAATCTTAGCGAAACCCTGTATCCTATTCCCTCTGTCCTTGAGAGACTAGAACATTTTCCAATACAGTGCAGTTTAAAAGTTAATCAATTATCGCTGCAGGAGAGGTAGGTAAAGAACAATGAAGTAACACAAAGAACGGTCTGGGTACCATCTGACACAGAGTTATTCCCCCCAGCTGAACGCAAAAAAAGCAGTATTCTAAAACTAAATCCTCTCCAAATTAATTAAATGCCTGGAATGGAAGGGAACTTACACTTCTTAGAAGAATGAAAGAAAGTTACATCCACAACAAATAAAAAAGGGAAGTCAGCAGGTTGTCAATCCAAAAAAAAGAAAAAAGTATCCTATCCTAACCATCTGAAACGTTCTAATAGTTTAACAGTATCCTTCTATTCTTGCACAAAGAAAAATATGATAAAAATGTAACAAGCTTTTAATAATTTATTTTCACACTGGAAGCCTCTTTCTTTTGCAGTTATCAAATTAACTAAATTCATCCTTTCTAAGTAAAACGTGAAAATTGGGTCTTTCATATGTAAACACAGCTTCATAAACAGGGAGTCAAAGTCCAAGTTGATTAACGCCGCCTGTAACTCTCTGCTATCAGCCAAACAGTCAAAAAGAACTCACATTCTCCTTTTTCTTTTCTAACTGATAAACCAGAAGGAATAATCATTTAAAATAGGATTTTTAAGGAGGTCCTTACCTTTGAAGAATTTTTCAGTTCCTTTTGGCAATCTATCGAAATGGAATATTTACCTGTTATAAAGAAGAAAAGGTGTTATTAGTGGTATCTCCAAATGCATGGCTAAAGTAAATCATCTTCATTATTTAGTTAAATATATAGAGATTAAGTTTAATCATGTTCCCCTCAGCGTATTTCTATGATTGCCATCAAGGAAACTGTAGGGTTCAGGAAATGTGATGCACTCTTAGAATTGCCAATAATTCAAAGAACACGTGCTGGATGGGATTCAGGTAAGCTCCTACTTGCTGACCTCCTAGTTACCTTTGCATTTATGGGCAAAACACCTTTACCAATCTAAACATATTTCAGAACTCGTTTCATGTGGTTCCTACAGAATTTTCTACCTATCTTGAACCCAAACGACTATGTCTCCAGAGAATTCTGTTGTCCAGCAGTTCCTTGTATCTCATTCCTTTTCTATTCATCTGCGGTCTCCTCTTGAACACTTATTTTTTAAGGGGCAAGGGCCACTTTTCATTTCTTCAATGGAACAATGTCTTGCACAACAGAATTCGAACTCTGAGTGTCAATAAGTACATAAAGGAAATAATATATGCAACTTAACATATGGTAGTATGGTATGGCACATGGGAAGAAAGACTTAAGACAAATATTTACTAATCATCCGTATTAGCTAGAGTTCTGGTTTTAAGAGTTCATTCAATTATCAGCATCAAATAAAGTTAATTTACAAACTCGGGAAACAAAACAACCTATTTCCAGACCTCTAGGATTAAAATAAATTTCTTTCTCATTCTTTTCATGACTCTACTAATCACAGAATACATATTTCTTAGAAACCTCGCCTTATTTCCTGTTCGGTTGTAGCATTTGGAGCTACATCCCAATTGAGTGGAAGTCTCAGAAATGTGGCTTTTTGATAAGAGCACATCAAATTTACGGTTTCACTTCAGTGCTTCTGTTTTTCATTTATTTTCATCACTGAAAAAACTACAGGAATGATAACTGAAACTTTCTTTTTCTCTGGTGACGGGAACATGTGAAACAATAACCCCAAGACTGCATCTGCGTACGATGCCCAGAGAAGCTGGGGCTGCCCCATCCCTGGGAGTGTCCAAGGCCAGGCTGGATGGGGCTTGGAGTGACCTGGTCTGGTGGGAGGTGTCCCTGCCCAGGGCAGGGGGTTGGAACTGGACAGTCTTGAAGGTCCCTTCCAACCCAAATTCTAGAACCCCATTCTAGAATTCCATAATAATCTCATTTGTAAAGACAAGAGAAGGGCCAAGTTTTCCCACTCCTTCCTACGCAATTTAAAACTATTTGTAAAAGCCATGATGCCTTCAGAAATAAGCTATAAAGCAAATAAAATTGCAATGAGTAACACTTTATGTTTAAAACTTCTTTTAAAATTTAAGTTAGTAACCTTCTAATTAAGGAATTATGCTGGAGTGAAAACAGAGTAGATACAGACCTACTCTGTGTCAGTACATCAGCCCTGACAATGTGAAATACTGAGAAATACAGAAATTCATGAAAAAATGTTTAGTTTCAAATAAAACACTGCATTACTACTCGGAATGTCACAAAAAGCTATGTTCCACATTTCCACCTCTGCTCAGAGAGCTCAAGAACCCTATTTTGGCAGAAGGACATTGAGCATTACAACCTCTTCTTACCAGAAATAGCTATTGATCCTTATTTTTGGAGTAATTCTGATCGATGCAATTTCTACCTTTTTTTTTCCACTTTAATAAGACGCTTGTCTCCACCAAATACTCCAAAATAACAAGAAAATATTGAACTGAACCTTCAAATATGCCCAAACACCAAAGCCAAGTGAGTATTATGACTTTTGTTTGGTGTTGGATCCAAATATTCATAGTTATCCCAAGCTGATCGAATAAATCGCCAGATTATGCATATTTAAGGCACTTTTTAACAATTTTCATGTTAAAAATATCACGTCCTTTTTTATTGATTAAAATCAGCCAGCCTCTACCCTTACAAATTCTTCTTGGGTAGGCAACGAGCATCTGAAATGGCTTCAGAGTAGCTAAATGTTTATTTCTGGGATTGCAGAATAGGTAGCTACGTATATTCTCAAGTGAAAACAAAGATATTCTGTCCAAAAAGCGAGTGCTAAAAGAATACACTGGAATGTGAAGGACAATAAATAGAAAATCATTTAAGGACATGGTGAAAAACAGCCAGTCTGGGAAATTCACACTTTTTGAGGCCCTTTTCTTATTAAAAAAGAAGATAGTAATTTTAATAAAAGCTGCCTTCTCTTTTTGCTCAATGGCACACTGAAAGCACTATAAATCCTATTTCTTTTCTTAACTTTTTGCCTGCTGTGCCTTTAACTGCCTATTTGTTACTGCCATTGATGTTCTTCCATTTGGGGGTATTTGGGTTTATTTTATAGCAAACCGAAAAGGTATTTTTACTGTAAATATTGACTAATCTTTTGTCATTTGCAGTGTAGGGAAACACAACTGCTCCAAACTTGAGCACATGTATTATACAAGCGTGTGCTGGGAGGTAAATAGAGAGTAACTTGACACATCCTTGTATTATCCGAAGTGATTAATAGCTATAATTATGGGTGGCAAACATCCTATTCTAACACTGCTCTACTGAAAAAGATGTTGATAGCATTGAGGGCCAGCGTGGAGCTGAATATTGCTAAATTAAATATGTTACCATGGCAGCCGCTCGCAGTAAACTGTATTAGAGCAGAGTGGACAAAAGGACGTTTCCAAAACATCGCCGAGTTCTTCTGGTTTTAGACACTCTGATAAGTTTTCTGAAGTTTGATTTCAGGATCCGTTATTCCACGTCACGCTTCTCAAATGCATTCATCCCACCTACCATGAAGCGCTACGTCTACTGAAGAACTTCAGAATGCAGATTTTCTCTCACACCTCCCTAAACACCCTGGAGCTCAGGTATAGCTACGGGTAAAAGCCAATCTGTTTTGTTTAATGGCAGTTTTTGAACTGCAGCACCATCAAATATGTAGTTTGGAGGTGTTTTATTTTTTTAATTGCTGCTCTTCAGAGCGTATCGCAGGTTCTGTCTGTAGGTGATCGTGAGACAGAAGAATTCGATCCTGGCAGCGTCCTCCCTTCAACATTCATTTCACTGCATGGGCCTTTTCATCGTTTATACAAAAATTCTAATAGTTTCTCAGCGATTCCTAGAGCTTGAATCAACTTGTATTCATATTACTGCATTTTAAATTTTCTTTAACTTTGGATTTATCAGAACCATTGAAGCAAGTGGCAACATACCCTGAGTTCCACACGTATCCCGAAACCTTAACACGTACCTATACTTGCATTTCATTTGACTTGTAATCAAAGTAAGAAAAACATAACCATTATCTTCAATTTTCTCCTTAGCATCCCAAAGAAACTGTTATCATTTTGATCAATGCTAATTCTGGTTCTTTTTTACTTAAGGTGAGATTAAGTAGGCAAATCTACAGAAATTAAAACTAATCAGTCAGCCTGTTTTGGCAGCTGCCGACAGAAGGATCCTTTTGTGAGAGATCAGACACTAACCACTAGACTGAAAAGCCTGAATATACATTCAATTTTAGCTCATATTTGAAGTCTGTTTCCTAAGCTTTGGTTTAGCAGAAGTTTTTGAATTTTTCTTACATTTCTCAGTGACAAATATGAAAAATAGCAGGTATTTATTCCATAAGATATCACTCTGAACATGATTACGTTTAGAATATGGTTTGGACATAAAAAACATAATGAATAGTGATAGCTTGTACTATTATATTAGTATCTTCAGGCAACAGTTTCAGGGTCAGCAAAAGATAATTAACATTCAGGGTTCAGGAAGGTATTGATTTTTGTATCCAAGACAACCCTAAAAACTGAAGTCTGAAATGATCTTACTGTAAAACGAAGAGCGGTGAATTAACACAACCCTGGTTGCAAAAAGAATGTTTCAATCAAGAAATAATACCTGTAAATGTTATATTCCTAAGGGAAAACTCGAATACGTTTGCCTCAATCAGGAAGGAAACGAGAGGAATCCACGTGGTTACCCAACAAGACCTACCTCCTACCAGCAGATCCCATTGTTCTGCCCTTACACAGTCCTTCTGGAGCTGCTGGTTGCCCCAAATAGTATTTTTATTCTTGGGCTGCCTCAGCTTTTGCAGAAAAGTTATTTCTTCTAAACCCGACCTTTTTTTTTTTTTTCCCTTTATTTTTTAAAGTCTATTTTCTAAATAGCAGTGAACAGAGAAGAAAAGCTTTGTAGTTCTTTTCTTCAACTTCCTAAATAATCAGTCCCATCAGACCTTTTAGGACCAAAGGCACCTAACTCCCTTGCAGCCATCAAGGTTTTGACAGTAATTTGCTTTGCATATGCTGAAACTGCAAAATAATTGCTCCTCCTGGCTTTGCCTGCCCGTAATATCCAGAAGACACACACACGCACCCCCCAAGTGACACATCGTGGCACTGGTTGGGAACAAGCAGAGAAAACTGACCTTAAAAATTCAGCCTTTACACAACAGCGTGCAACACACCCAAAGATGAGGAACACTAAGTAATTCTCAGTTTAAAATAAATGCAATTTACCATCATAAGGCATTTAAAGAAATTAAGATCTTGACAACCAGCCACTTTTTATTTTTTAGAAGATTAGAAATAAAATTGATAATAATGGTACAAGCACCATAATTTGGATTTACATAAAGCCTTTGATAACGTCTCAAATGATAGTCTTCATCTTAAACTGAAAGCAGGAAAGATTCAGGTTAAACATGGGAAAAGATAAAGAACTGATTAAAGTAAAGTGATTAGAAAGTAAAGTGTTGAAAAGGGTCACAGGGGAGTCAGTTCTCAGATCTTTATTGCTTCTAATCTACATAAATTATCAAGACAGAGAAACTAGCTGTAGAATTGCCAAATGCACTGATGACTTACAACTGAAATGAAGTAGTAAGTGGAAAGCAAAAGAATTAAATGATAATTCCCACTGGAAAGTGGTTTACATATTAAACAGAAAACAAAATTTAAGAATGATAAATACAGCATATAAAACCCTCCTTGGTTTTCCTTACAGAAGTACAAGAAGCCTACTTGCAAATCCTGTAATGCAAACTTCAGGGAACCTGAACACAACTAGATTATAGAAAACCAAAGAGAACGGGAAGCAATTTCGGTACACTGCAGCTCTAGAGTAGAAAAAAAAATTATAGCACTTTGGAAAAAACCTTACACTTGCAGCTGCATCACGACTGGACAGCAATAACTAGTATTCTGTTCTCTAGTAGAAGTCTCGAAACAGAAGAACATGAAGAAAATTTTAGTTTCAAAAATGTAAATATACAGGTAATTACTTTTTATAACCTCTTTTTTCCTGCATCTGATATTCCAGTCTTTGCTCAGTATCATATCTTGGCTCCATCCCCATTTTCCTCTAAAAGTCATACGATTTGATCTTAGACTGCATAGAGAGCTACCAGAAAAAAACCAACGAACTGAGTGCAACACAAATGGCAACAATCCAAAGAAGAAACGAAAGAAAATGGGAAGAAGAATTGCACCAAGCCCTGTTTCTTATGTGTGATGCAGATGTGTAACGACACGTACGTACAGGCCTCGGGACAGCTGCGGAAAGACAATGGAAGCACAAGGGTTTCTAGGGATGAAATTGCATTCCTGTCTCCACGTGAGTGGCAGCTGAAGGGATCATTTTTAAGTCCAGCACCTGCAAAATATTTTTGTCTGCTACACAAAAGAAATTACGCTCAAGGGATGTTGGTATCAGAGTATACACCTCACAACGGGGAGAAATAAATTTGTATAGAGGGAGAAATGAAGAGGAAGTAAAAGAAGGAAATTAACATTCCTTCTATTTTATTGTCATACTTCTAGTTTTTCAATATTTGGTTAATGAATTTAATATCTCTCTCTCAGTGCCCGTCATTTTAGAAATGTTTGTACTTTGATTGACAGCTCCGTATCAAACACACAAGGTTTATGTATTTAACATTCCATTGCTACGACTTGCTTCGGGTTTTAAAGGTCATTAATGTTATTGATTACATTAATTTGAAAGCTGCTTGACTAACCCAGAACATGAATGTAAAATGAACGGCTGCAGAAGGTGACGACACACAAAATTCCTGTGGCCTTCAGACAAGACTCCTCCCGGGTGTTTTCCCCATCGGTTAATTCAGCATCACAGGAACAAAAGAGCCCAAATAGAAACTTTCGATTCGATTTTTTTGTTCCAGTAAATAGAAAAAAAAAAAGCTTGATTATTTTTTTTCTTCATTTTTATCAGTGACACCCAGCAATGAGATGTCACTCACAAATGTTCTTCTCTTCCTGGAGAAGAAGAGGGACTGCTTAGATTACAAAAGCTGGTCTTTTTAGCCTTTTTGTACTTAGGCTAAGAAAAAGAAACAAAGAGTGTGGTCTGATAATGAATGACATAATAAATTTTAAAATCTAGTCAAGAATTTGTAATTCTTAAAGAAGCTTAACACTCAAGAATTCTCTCTTAATTTAGATTCTGGCCAGTGAAAAAGACTTCCTCTAGAGATGTACTTTTTCCCAAAAAAACTAAATGATCTTGGAAGACTATCAAAAAAGAGATGATTTTGTAAGATCAGCTAGAGATATTCCTGGCCTTCAATTTTAGGGGGAGAACTTTATGAGGGGAAGAACTTTATGAGAGAACTCCAAGTCACCAGTCTGGGCATTTCCCTTATCGCACATCTCTGGCTATTTGAAAGATCCCAGCCAGGGTCTGCCTTAAACTCTCATGACTTCTGAGTCGGGGTGGTTTTAGTACATGGATTTATGAACTTGCAGAGTCCAGCTACTTGGATGGGCCACATGTTTTAAAGAAAGAATATAGCACCTTGCAACAGAATTATTGCACATAAGTGTGGGGATAAGCATTATCCTAAGTCAGAGGGGGCAACCCAGGCATGTACTACCATAATTAGGATCAATTAGACAAGCCAGTCAAGACCAACATTGACTCTGTGCGCAACTTCATCAGAAATATTCCCTCACAATCTGCCTTGTGACTTCAGCAGTGCATTTGTTCCTTGTTTCACCTTTCCTGGGTGCTTTTTTATTTCATGATATATTTTTGTTAGTGAATGTAATCATTTAGTAATGAAGACTGGTTGGTCAGCTTTTGCAGGCAAGAACTACCACATTGCTTTGGGGACTTCAACTTAATTAGGAGTCAAAGGCCTATTATTTACTTAATAAAAATAAAATCATAGAATGGTTCAGGTTGGAAGGGACCTTGAAGGTCACTGAGTTCCAACCACCCTGCCTTGGGCAGGGACACCTCCCACCACACCAGGTTGCTCCAAGCCCCATCCAGCCTGGCCTTGAACGCCTCCAGGGATGGGGCAGCCACAGCTTCTCTGGACAGCCTTTGGCCAGGGTCTCACCACCCTCACACCAAAGAATTTCCTCCTGAGATCTCATCTCCATCTCCTCTCTTTCAGTGTCAAACCCTTCCCCCTCATCCTATGTCTTCCCTCCCTGATTCAGAGTCCCTCCCCAGCTCTCCGGGAGCCCCTTTAGGGACTGGAAGGGGCTCTAAGGTCTCCCCAGAGCCTTCTCTTCTCCAGGCCGAACACCCTCAACTCTCTCAGCCTGTCTGAGGCTGAGTGATACAGTATCTTGTTTCATCATTTGCTATCTGTTCATAAACCAGGATTCTGTTTTTTGTCTTATGCTCCTACTTTCTTATTATGATGATCTTAAAATTACTTCCTTAAAAACACAGTTCCCTTACTCTAGGCTTTTATGGATGCTAAGAATCTAAGAACCATGTGTTATCCACGAACACTGACATGAAGAAGTATGCACGAACCTCTCGAAGATGATATCGCAAGTATTTGTCATAAACATCAATCTCATATACTTGAAAATAATATAAAATCACTCACTTGTGATACACGAAATATTAAATACTATTGAGGTGCACAAGAACATTATTATTTGCATCTTGGTCCTTGGTTTCCCAGCAGTTAATTGCAACGAGTTTGCATCATTAAAAACTTGATATGCAACTGAATAACTCTATTTAAATCCAAGAGTGCTGGAAACATCTTTGTCAGCAGCTGTTTCCTGACACTTATGCACACCTTGTGTATGAAGGATGACAAGAGGAATATTAACATCCCTACAGAAAATAAACTGCGCTGGGAATTTAGCGACGCCAAAACCCAAGAATCTTCCAGGGGTTCAAAGAAAATCCCTGAAGTCTTGGGATCCTTTTGGAAAGCACAAACGTCAGAAAAAGCCACACCTGGCAACTGTGCGCACAGGGATAATAATAAAACACAAACAGATCATAAATAGGACACAACGACACCTTATTTGTTTTAAAAGCTGGGAATTTTAAAAGCTGGGAGATGGGAATTGCAAGAGAGAGGCAACAAAGCCACATCAAACAACTTAAGTTGCTATTTCAGTCTTGCAAATAAAGACAAGCCTCTTATTCCAGTGCAAGGAGACATCCAAAGCACAGAAGACTTTAATAAGCTACAGTTTTTCTAAGATCTTTCTTTACAGGCAAATTCTTGGTTAGAGTTTTAAGACAGGAGCTTTAAGAATTATAAACTTTGCCAGGAGTGATTACTGCTGCCTTTCAAGCTGACAAATATAAAAGGAATATATAAATTCTTTGTCATCATCAGGAAAACATTTCTGTCACCTCATTCTCAATGCTGAACTGAGAAATGTCACTATTCTTCTCATTAAAAGTGCCATCCTATCTGTTTGGCTGAAATTAGTATATGAAGAGAAAGTAAAGTATTTATAGAAGCAGTGAGCATCTGTGCTCATCAGCCTCTCTGTCTACTGAACTGTACATTTTTGAATCTGAAATTCTTTTCAGATGACTTAAACCTAGGAACATCCCACAGTTCCACTTCATCTTTCTCAAACTGCTCCTTAGGAACTGCAATTGAATAGCCCGGGGAGAATTATCATAGAAAAAAAAAAAAAAAAACAAAAAACGTGTCATCTGTTATCCATGTATTGAAGAGCTTGGCAATCTCCCAATGCTGAACAATTTGAAAGATTGACTCTTATATATACTATGAGAAAACCAAAAGTTTAAGGTAGGAAAACATATGAGAGAATTTAAGAGCAGTTTCTTTCAAGACACGCTTGATGATCTGCTGTGGATCCAACTGTTTAAAAGCATTTCTTTTGAGCTGTTGACGTGAAAATAAAATTAAAGTGAAAAAAAAATTCTAGTTACTGCCAGTAAGGTACGATCAGGATAATCAAATAGGTGTACAGAAGTGAAGTGATGCACATATTAAAAATACAAATGAAACCAAGCCCCGTGATACTTGAAACAGAAGTTGTTATTGTTCAGGGGTAGCATCAAGGCTGAGTTTGTTACTTGTTCCGAGGCAGCACGAAGGCTCTCAGTTTGTCTATACCCATTGCTTTCCTACCCCCCTCTCTGAATTGGGTACATCGCAGAGCTCCCAGACTCAAGATGCCAATTTCTACTGCCCCAACTCAAGAAATAGTTCAAACGTTTTTCAGCAAGGGCAAATCTCAGTATCAACATTTGCCTATAGCAATATATTTGCTTAAATGCTACCCTGAATAAGGATGTATATTTAATTTCTCTGCAAACTAGGAATAACTCTAATTTGAATGCTAATAAAAACACTCCAGCCCATGTTCTTTGGTGACTCAAAGAACTAAGAGCATTATTTTTTTCTGTGGCCAGAGAAATGTTCCGTGAGCTACAAGCATCGCCCATCCCCAACTAGTCCCTTCTGCTGCCAAACGCGAGCTCTGCCTCAAATCACAGAACACTTTCCTCTATTACAGAAAATACCCGATTAACTCCTCTTTTTTAAACCTAAATGCTATTTTCTCACGAATCCTGTAAGAATCCAGTATTTTTCAGACCCCATTCAGACTCTGTTAAGTTTGCAGAAATTAGCTACCCCATTTAAAAGCCACTCAGGAAAACACAGGGATCCAACAATAACCTGACGGCATAAATAAGCCCTAGGAAACTAGGTTAGAAAAGAATCTGATAATAACTAATTGGAAAATATCATTTGGGAAACGGCACTAAATTGTACCTTCTAGGCCTACAAAAATGAGTCAAAAATCTTGCAATAGAGTACAATAAACTTACCAAAGTGAAAAAAAAAAACAACAAACCAACAAGACTTCCTTTTGCATAGGAAATAAATTAACTGAGCACTAGTAGCTATGGAAACTGTAACAAGGAATAATTCTTCCTCCAAAAAATAATAGGTCAAATTTACATTGAAAGCTCCAGGACAGCAGTTAAAGGCCATCTGTGGTTCAGAACCTTCCCCACGAGTACCAGATACTGTGGATTTAATCCGGTGAGAGCTGCCTCCCTTGCAAACTGCAAGTACTTCCGAAGGGGCTGTTCCACCAGCACCATCAGGGCAGCTTTAACACCTTGAATTTCTTTGCCCACCTCAACTTCTTTCATGCAAGTCCAGCTACTTTGAAAGCAGCCCCTTTTGTCAACAGTACAGTTGTAAGCTATTTTCTAATAAAGGCCATTCTCCGCACATTAATAATACTGACAAGAACAGATGGCAATTATCGCTTTTAACAATTTATTTTTTTTCCTGTTAGTATTAATTACTTAGGCTTGATTTCTGTTGTTATATCCACTGGGCACCGAGGTAAGATGCTAAAAATCTGCCCAAATACTTTCATCTCATTGACAGCAGCAGCATTCTTATTAAAACTGAAACATTACTGTCATTTTAATTAACTCATTAGGGATGCATCCAAATTCATCATTATTGATAGCTGGTTTTAATGCTTTTCTAATACTAGAGTACTTTATGAAGTGAGCAGCGTTCTTGCTAATTGTATAGTTAAAACATCATCTGCTGTATGTAAAAAAAAAAAAAAAAATCCATACAGTTAATTAATATATCACTCATATGAATCACTAGAAAATTCTCTGCAGCTTTCTAAGCGTGCTGAAAACAACTCTACTGTTTACAAACTCTGGATTTTTGGATTTAATTCCTGGCCAGCAATTGTCAGAAGTGGCATTTTTTTCTATTCTTTCTCTGCTGCCGCATGAGCAAAGGAAGACTAAAATTCCTAAACAACATGGTCTGTAACAGCCAATACTCCTAGCAGGGAGCTGCTTAACCTCTGTCAAAAGATAACACCAAAAATAGTCTTAAATAAACACCCTTCAGGGCTTCCCAGTGGAGCCACTCCTGCTTGCAGTTAGGCTTCATTGCCACAAGCTGAGTTCACGGTCTTCAAGCCTTCGACCAACCATCTGCAGACACGTTGAGGATATTGTAGACTTCAGAGCTGTCTATCCCCGAACCCAGCTACTTACATGTAGCTTCAGCAGTGTGGAAGACCCTATTTTGTAGAGCAAAAGATATGAAGCTGGTACAACCTCTTCTGAGGTTGAACAAAAAGTGACCCTGGAATCATCAGAAAAAATCAATTCTGTGTTTAACCTGCTGGTCCAGTAAAGAGGTCAGGACATTCCACACACAAACAGACAAAGATTCCACCACAGGCATCTTATGGGTGACAATAAATCTGGAGATGGACTTTTTACAAAGGCATGTAATGACAGGCTGCTGTTTCATGGCTTTAAACTGGATAAGGAGAGATTTAGATGAGATCTCAGGAAGAAATTCTTTGCTGTGATGGTGGTGAGACCCTGGCCCAGGTTGCCCAGAGAAGCTGTGGCTGCTCCATCCCTGGAGGGGTTCAAGGCCAGGCTGGATGGGGCTTGGAGCAACCTGGTGTGGTGGGAGGTGTCCCTGCCCAGGGCAGGGGCTTGGAACTGGATGGTCTTTAAGGTCCTTTCCAACTCTAACAGCTCTATGAAAAGCTGACTCCACCTGCCTCATAATTGGATCTTTCATACTCCATGTCAGAGTACACCCTAAACACATACAGAACACACTGAAAACCCAGTTCTCTGGAAAATTCAGGTAAAAGGAATCGAGTTCAGAGCTTTGCATGAAAGAAACAGACACAAATCCACTTCTCTTTGTTTGTTCCAAGCATCAGTTTCTGTCTATTTTGCAACACTGTTCTGTGGTTCCATTACGTAGGAGCTTTCTGACTTTGGTGGACGCTTCAGAGAAGGACCTGCAGAGCAGAGCTGTGGCCCTGGGAATGGTGACCTCCCTGGAGATGGAGTCCGGACTGCAACGGCGTTGGGAAGGCTCAATAACCTGATGCAGCACTCATTGGAATGATGTCAACTGGACATTTGCCTGGTTACTGAGGTAAGGGTTCTGCCTCACAAGGTATATACATTTTGGCCATTTGTTCACTCATTTTTAAATAATTCATTGATAGATGTTACTAATTAAGTAAATATTTTCAATTTTACCTTGATGGGGGAATACAATTTTGGGATTAGAGTTTTCTAGTACAGTAATTATGTCCTTAAATTAAATTAAATTAAATTAAGTCCTTAAAGACTTAAAGAAGATAAGCAGGCCAAAACTAAATGGGTTGTTTTTTCCTACATTTGTCAACAAAAACTTCTTTCTTAAAGTAAAATTTGAAATTATTAGAGAAAAAAACTTCCATAATGCAAACTACTACAGCCTAAACAAGTATTCTGCATCTAGACATGGATCAGGAACTTTTTTTAATACTGTTCTCGATCTTGGGGAAAAATATAATAAAAATAATAATAATAAAAAAAAATCAGAAAATCCTCTTTCATTTCTCTACTAATTAGTTTATACAGATGTTGAGGTCAGTAAATGATTCTTAGGCAGTATTTTGAGTCAAGGCACCAAAACCAGAGTCTTTGCCACGGCTGTGAGACCATTGCCTGCTGAGTTATTATCAAGTGGCTGCTTCCACCTGGTTACACTGGTTCTCTTTACATGTCAGATTCTAAACAAACATGAGAGAGGCTTGAGCTGGCTCTTAAAGTAGCTTTGGAGATATATTTTAGAATGCTGTCAATATTAAGGAGACAATCTAGCATCCTTCAAGTTTTGAGCTACTGAGATAATATTCAAGACTCTTCCTCACACGCCTGGACCGAGGAGGTTTAAGAGGCAGGACCATGTGCTGTTCTATCAAGAACTGTACTTGTAGAGTGCAGTTCTGCACTGGAAAGATTCAGCGTGACAGCACATTTCAGCTTCAATATGATTCTCAAAAAATAGCTAGGGTACAAAGCTAATTATTCTCACCCTGTTAGTGCTTCAACTAATTGGAGCCGATCTGATTTCACACTCTTTCTCACAGCTCTATGTGATCTTCACAGGGTTCTCTGACACTGAGAGGCAAAGCAGACTAAATGGAAAAGCGTCTAACCTCTACTCCATACCTATGTCACATCACTCACTACACAGTAAAATAAAAGGGTGACAGCCAGAGCGGCACAGATGATTCAGTAAAAGTTCTGTAGATACTCATTAATTCATTTGTTCCAACTGTGAGATTTTTATCTCTCAAAAAAAAAAAAAACCAAACCAAAACCAACAAACCTAAAATGAACATGTAGAAATAAAACTGTAAAATCACAGTGAAAAATGAGTGAAAAACTGAGAAAACATTGCATTGAGGTTCCCTCTTGTATCTTTTCTCAGAAACTGAAAGAACTGATGTTTTTCAGTTAACAGATCTGATCTCCGTATGGGTGCCCATTTGCTTTCAGCTGACGCTGGAGCTGAAATGAAAAAAACGGTCTAAAACGCTGAAGAAAACTTACTGATACCTTGAATATGAAATTCACTAAGTAGTGACATGTTTAAGGGAGAGAATAAAGGCAGCTTGGGAGCCTGTGGTAGATATTTAGAAGTGATTGGCCCGAGTACGTCAGTCAGAAGCAACAGGACCATCACAAACACTTTGGAGATCACTGGGGAATTAAATGCCTGCTATTTCATGAGACGAGGTTTGCATAAATTGCTTAAAATGAGATGAGAAAGTCAGCACTGGGATTGTATTTCAAATATGCAAATCCTGAAATATACCATGTTGATTAACAGCAGGTTATACTCTCTGCAGAGGACACAGAAACGGGTTGGTCAGAACTGGTGAGTAAGTGCCTTTGCACCATGCTGGCAGCGTTTTTTTCTGGTTTTCAGGTGTTGGTTTTTTTTTTCCTTTTAACTTATTAAACTGCCTTTACCCTGACCCACAAGTTTTTCCTCACTTTCACCCTCCTGATTCTCTCCCTCAAACCTGGTTGGAGTGAACGAGCAGCTGGTGGGTGCCCAGTTGCAGGCCAGGGTCAACCCACCACAATGGCACAGCAGCAAAGCTTCACTTTTCAGCTTAAAATGCTCATTAGCAGAAAAAAAATGTTGGGAAGGTAACCTATCATTTGGCTGAACAACAACCACAAAATACCCCAGAGATCAGTTCTTCTGGGTACCTCTTTTGGAAAGGACAAGAGGAAATGGCCTTAACTTGTGCCAGGGGAGGATTAGACAGCATACTAAGGAAAAATTTTTCCCTGCAAGGTTTATCAAGCATCAGAAAAGGCTGCCCAGGGAAGGGGTGAAGTCACCATTCCTGGGGGTACTAAGAAGCCAGGCAGATGAGGTGCTGAGAAACATGGGTTAGTGGTGGTTTTGGCAGTGTTTTAAGTTGCTGGTTAGTCTCAATGATCCTAAAAATCCCCTTCAACCTAGATGATTCTACGGTTCCGTGATTCTAAGAAAAGACATTCCCAGAATGATCGACTCGTTCTGTTAATGGAGTGTCCATTCATACTCTTCCTCACCCACAGGTTTATGAAAGAACATTGTTACTGTCATTCTCAGCAGCGTGAGCTTCCCTGATCATAAGGCTTGGCTTGAGGGATGTTATGCAGGTAGAGGATACCAACAATGACGGTCCCAACACTTCATTCACAACTGATATCGAGAATAGCCTTTTATTTGAAGAACCCCATTTGTAGCCATATTTCCATTGCTATTAAACCGCTCGTTTTCACTCTGTGCAGTTATTCTGTGCATAAGACTTAAATCACCTTACGAAACAGACAAAAACTACCCCAAAAGCAATTACATGGGAAAATAGCTATGGATACTCTAGAGTGTAAATTTTTCTGTGTATCTTCAAATATCATAAAAAGTACACAAAAATCGGCAATATCGCACCTGTGACTGTCTAACATTAAGCAGATGATCCAGAATTACAGCTTCTACCCTATGAATGTTCTTTGTCTCCTGATAATACGGGTGCATTCCCATTCCTATAGCATTGATTTGGTTGAATGAGTGGAATCAGGTGGTGACTGGTACAGAATTTACTAAAAGAATAAGCCTGACAAGATATATTAGTCCTATTAACCTCATGAAAAAGGAAGTTTGTATTTCTCTTCAGAGGTTTTCTAAAAAGCTTAAATCTAGCAGTTAGTTTTTACAAGCACAGAGCTTTTGCAATGTAATTTATGGGGAACATAGCCCCTAATTTCAGGGATGGGACCCCCAAAAAACAGTGGCCAGGCAGCAACGCCTGCAGAAGCATATATCATCCCTAAGGATCACCCAACTCAGTTCCTCTTCAGCTTCACTGGGTAACTGGAGTGCTGAAAGACTGCAGAAGGAAACACCACAAAATACAGACAGATGATCAGATTTAGAAGGCATATAGGGCAGGTGACAAAAGCTTGCTGGTCTTCTTGCACTTTGGTAAGGTTTGGGCCAGGCTGGCCACTAAAACAAGTAATAGATGCTCTCTTTTACTTGTCTCCCCTTCAGGGAGAGAAGGATGACAGGGAAAGAGACTTATGAGTTTAAAAGAAACTTTGTTAATTCAAGAAAATATAATAATATCTAAAAAAAGAAAAAAAATAAATAATATATACATGCCATATCGAGCTCCCAGGTTGACAGTCACATCACCAGCAGGCACTGGGAATATCACAAACCAGACCCAGATGAATAGAAGCTGGATTCCAGAGTCAGGAAGACACAGATTGAGACAAAAAGGAGATGAACAGACAAAGTTCTCCTCAGACACCAGCTACTGAAGAAAAAGAGTTGACCCTTTGATCCCTCAGCTTTTATACTGGGCATGGGGCAGATGGGATGGAATACGCTGCTGATTAGTTTTGCATCACCTGTGCTGTCCCCTCCTCCCCACAGGTGTGACCCCTTTACACTCTTCTGCTTCCCAAAGGGCGAGTAAGGAAGGGGGCTGAACCTGGTTTTTGTAGCAATGAGTATAAACAAGAGCCTCTCTGCAAAGCATTCCTTGTTGTTAATTACACACATCAGGTCTAGAAGCCAACAGTGTCTGAAAAATAATTTCAGAGAGTAGGAAAAGGCTTAAGTGAAAAACAAAATTGCTGAAATGAAAGTTAGTTGTGTTTAACCTCAAGGCAGGATCCACCTGTGTCTCTGGTGGCAGAAACAAACTAATGATATGGCAACAGATGCATTAAGTGCAACCCATGTCTTCTCCTAACTTCTGTAGCTCCTCTATGTTCTTATGGTGTCATTTGGAAATAAGGCCATAGATACAAGACGTGAAGAACATATGTGTAATCTTCATCTGCTTTTTAAATGTTTCATAAATAATTATGGAAAAAGCTCATTCTTTGTTAGGAGTGTAATGTTACAGTTCCTCACGGCACGACGACCTTCCCCTAACTTCATCTGTCATGAAGTTTATGTGAAATACGTAAAATTTAAACCTGTGTGGCAGCAGATAATGGTGACCTGATATATTTCTGAATGACAGAAATATTATTACAAATATTAATATAAAACTAGCCTCATGTTAAGTCTTGAACTTAAATCACCACTACTGCAGCTCAACGATTCTAACCAAAACTAAAAGCTGGCACCCATAAAAAAGCTGTTGAAACACAAAAAGACGTAATGCGGTATATGAAATATGGTGAACAGATCCAGCAGAAGTGCTGAAATAAAGAGTAAATTCTGGCACTGAGAAAGCTGGCTAGAGGAAAAATACCTAAATATTTTCTTTCAAAGCCATACGTTGAAAAACAAGGGGTTAATGAGGGGCAGGTATGGAGGGGGGTCATTTTTTACATTAATACCATCCTACAGCAGACTGGAATAATTGCTGTAATGTAATTTCATTCATCATTTTCCGATACAGCGCGTCCTGAGCAGTTTAAGATAAACAGATCAATTTAAGATAATATATGATATACCAAGGTAAACATGGTGTTCCTCGTGATTTATTACGCGTTGCTGTAGGACTGTTTTCTGTCCTTTGGATATATAATTGCCACACCATCTTCCTGTGACCTAATGAATTGAGAATACTCTGCTTCCTCACAGATGGTGTTCAGGGGTGATAATTGCAATAATAAAACAGAAAATTTTTACTCAGGAAAATAAATTACACAACAGGCACAGGTATTTAAGAGATCATGCTATAAATCAGGTTGGTTTTGATTAAAAGGTTCGCATTTTTTTTCCTTACAAATACAGGTATTAGTTATAGATACTATAAATATGTATTAGTTAACCCGTATTTTAAAATGAACTTCAACGTGTCTGACCTGACATCACCATTTGAATATCAAAATAAATATGAGGGACAGAGGTCCAAGGTCCTTTCTCCATTCTTTATGGATTTTACCACCCACCATTCTTTTCGGAATGTAGTTGCCCAAAAGGGATCAGCTCCGCAGAGTGGGCTACTGGAAAAAATAGATCATGTGCATTCACAATTTTGTATTTTGTTCCACAAATTCTTGCCCATACGCGTTATATACATACACATCACATCAGCAACACAGCATAAAGTTTCCCTCTCCCGGATTACCTTATTCAGGATCCTTTTATGTAAACACTTTTTTTAAAATGGGACAACACCTACTAACGGCAATCAAACCAAGATACCTCTCTTATTAAATTCGACTTCTGTATGACTAAATATTATTTTTCTAGTAAAATGCTTCAAAAATCAGTATACAACAGATTCAACACTGAACAAACGCACAAGCAGAGCTCTCCCGGATGGAACTGAAGGATTACAGAAGTGCTTTTATGCCAATTACAGGTATGTTATGGAATTATTTTTATAGTACAACCCTCTTTCTCGTAGCTTATTACAGCAACGTGATCTTCAGAGTACCACAAAACTAAAGCCTTAGAAGCTGTTAGTGCAAAGAGAAATAAAGCATTATATATGTAACATACAGGTAGCATGCAAAAAGCAAGAAAAAGCTCATTAAAGGTACAAAAAGAATCAATTACTTCTTTTTTTTCAGGATACGAAAACCAAAAAAGATCTTGTAAGTGTCACATTGCATTATTTTTTGCACTTTATCAGCCTGAGTTGTTGCATTTCCAGTTTTGTTTTGAATTAATGCTGCCCTATATATGTTTCATGTTTGTTTAATAATACATGAAGTAAGTTTACATTCTTTTTATATCTTTCATCAAAACACTTGTTCTCATTGTGATAGATAGAAACATAAGAGTTTCCTCTCTGGTTTAAAGATTTAAATTAAAAGATTTAAATTTAAAGATTTATTAAAATACTACATTATTTATACTACATTTGTGGAATCCCATTTTGGGATTTTCTAGTTAGTTTTCGGTTGGCTGTGGACAATCCCTAGCACTTGAGAACTGCAATGAAAATCAAATTCCCCCAAGGAAGGCATTACATTTTGATGTTAAAATGCTTTCATTTCACCAGGTGATAACGATGCACAGCGTGATTTAATGAGGTCCATTCACCATAGATATGAAGAATAGAATCCACTTTATTCTCCCAAACTAGAGGATGCCCACTGTTGGTTTTACGGTGCTAAAGAATCTCAATTTTTAGTATTGTCCTAGGAAACCATCACCTAAGTTCTCCAAAATGTTGAAGTTGAATTTCGAAACTTTTGTATAAACTCTAACCATTTTAATAATTTCTTCTAATGACCACAGAAGACGGAGGGGAAAAAAAGGATGTTGCATAATGGAAAAGCCACGTAGAATGTTTTAGATGCATCCACACTTCTTATTCAATTAAATCTGAAATATCTACGTCCTCGACACAAGATGTACCTGTTCTCGAGGCTGTCACCAGAATGATTACGATCAGTGCTACCTCCAAAGCCTTTGGCTCTTTGAAGAAATATGAATTTTTTTTAAATTAGTAATTAAAAAACAGAGCTTAGAAATTGTTTTTGATTGTGGTGAATGTAATAGAAACAATCGTGAATTGTGAGCATAAAGAAACTCCTGCATTATTACTAACTGCTTTAAATTAGTCTTACACACTTGGAAGTTGTTTTTAAATGAACTAAAATAAAAACCTTTCATGGTTATTTCAAGTGTTCAAGTAAAACAAAAGTTCAACAAGAGCATGTTTGAGAAGATGCTCCTCCACCTGTATATCTCAGGTAACAGTCATTCCCACAGTTTTCCTTCCATTCAAGGACCTGTGCTACATTCTATGTGTGTCCCACTATTGACCCATCCCCTGCAACCCTGCCAAAGGAACTCCTTTCTACTGCAGATATTGTGGTTGGTTCTACAGCAAAAAGGCCTACAAGTAACTTTAAAATGTTTAAGAGTACCCGTAAGGCAGCTCAGGATATCTCTACTATTATCTGGCTAACCCTTACGCACATGCTATACAATAAAAGGAAATTTTATTTAGTTTAACATTCCTTATTTCAAGACAGCTTTGCTTTTTTCCAGTAGATATCCTACATTTTAATATAAAAGACATCAGATTAAAAGTATCAAGTACCGCTGGTAGAAGAAAATTTGTCCGCAGCAGCCTGATAAGGTCAGAACGATACGGCTCCTGTTATTTATGACTATCAGTCTGGAGCCTGCAGGCATTTCCTACTGAAAATCCAAGATACTGGTAAAAATTTCCAAGCTGTCAAAATGTGCAAGTGAAACAGAACTAAAACATGAACGTGGTTAATGTACACAATGAGCGATGCGCAAGCCTTGCCTTGGAAAAGCCAGTAAATATTACTTCCAGATAAAGCCCGAGTAATAACAGTTCCGTGTTTTAGACAAACATATTATTTTATATTTCTGAATATTAGAAATTCTTATTTTAAAAAGATACTTTGTCCACAAGAATGCAAAAAAAAAAAAGAAAAATAAATTTCACAGCTCAAAATTTCAGCTCGGAAATTCCAATCGTTCGAGTGTGTTTCTTGGCTTCACTTATCAATTGTCTGTGAAATGCCTGAAAGTCCCAAATGTGTTCATGATTCAAAATGATTTGGCAAACAATCCATTTCAATCCATTTCACCCACATAATTTTCAGAAACTCTTTGTTGCAACTGATGTTTGAGTATTTGCTATTCAAAAACTTGCTGTTTCCACATTAATAGCATCTGCCATTTGTCGCTCGATTCTAAATAGAGGGTTCACACGTGGGTGAAGGGCAAAATCCAAGGAAGAGCCTTAAAGCATTGCCGGCTTGGAATCCATTCCCATTCCACCCGTGTAACCTTTGTAAAACAAAAAAGTCTTTTTTTTTTTTTTTTTTTTCAAAATGAACAGTGCTGAAAACTACTCCGTCCCAGTCAGGGAGTATTTTGGGGATTTAGCCCACTGTGCCATTTCCTACATCAAATAGACATGCTGAGCAAGGATGCAAATATTGCCAATATCCGCACTTTAATACACATCTGACAAAGGAAAAAAATTCTGTACACAAGACTGGCCCAAGAAAGTCCAATCCAATCTGAAATCCAAGTTAGATTAAAGGACATTGCTTTAAGATCACCTTTAATATTTTTATGCAGTTTCCCCACAATTTTTTCTGATACTAAAAGAAGCCTTCCATCAATATTAAATTACTAATTTTACCGAAAGAAATAATTTATCTTGCCAAAAAAATATCCAAAACTACATTTAAGATGTTCCGTTAAATCATGTTACAATATTTAGATCTTTAGCTGAGCCCCCACAGGCCAGAGGTGAAAACATTGTTTAGTTGGAAACCACTCCCCTCCATATGAAACAGGTATCAGGAATTACTGGTATCTTTTGATTTGCGCTCTCACCTTTTAACAAAATTCAAAGACTAATTGCATAAGACTGATTTTATACAAGGGAATGACACCTTTTAATGGTAAATTTTCCTTTCTTGGCTCATGTTAGAACAGTAACAGTAAATTTTTGTTGCCTGCAATTAAATTGCACCTTTCTCCACTATAAGGAAAAAAAAAGACCAACAGAGAGAACCAGAGAGAACAAAGCTTTGCCATCACTGGAATGGTACGCGCCGGCCTTTTCACACTAGTACTGGAAGAAACAAACTTCCATTTCAGCTTTGCTCCAGACCTGACATTCAATAATTGTTTCCTAGATGAGTTCTCACTAATTATTTAATTGCAATAAAAATAGAATCAAACCTCAGCTGCATGAACCAGTATAAATCTATTTACTCCAGTGCCGTGCCGATATAAGCGGCAGTAGAGTTGCTCAGTATTAGAGTTGGGTTTGAGTTAACACCTGCGTGTTGTACTGGGAGAGTAAAAACTACTGGCAGGGAGCAGAGAAGAGTTAGGCTGAGAAGTGGGAAAGAAAACCTGGGATGTTTAACAAGGAAACACAGGCAGCTTGAATCTCAGGTGAAAGAAAAGGAGCACCAGAAGCTGCAAGAAGACTAACGGTGATGACAAGGTGCAGCACGCACATAGGGTACGAGCTATGTAGAACCAACCACAGAATCGTTCTGGTTGGGAGGGATCTTTAAGATCACTGAGTCCAACCATCAACCTGACACCAACAAAACCACCACTAGTCCCTGTCCCTCAGCGTCACATCTAACCATCTTTTAAATCCCTCCAGGGATGGTGACTCCACCACTGCCTTGGAGCAGCCTGTTTCAAGGCTTGACAACCCTTCTGGTGAAGAAATTTCTCCTAATATCCATTCTAACCCTGCCCTGGCACAACTCGAGGCTGTTTCCTCTTGTCCTATCACCAGTTACTTGGGATCATATTTGTTTATGGCTCTCATAGAGTATCTGGGGTGGGATGCAAAATTATGAAAGATGCTGCATTAATGGCAAAGAAACTTCATATTAAAAATGTACACATCTGGCTGCAAAGAGAATGCTGAGGCTGTGTTCCGAGTGCTTTGAGGTCGCACAGCGATCTGGCTCCTGGGAAAAATGTCAGGGATCCCTGAGGATGCTCAGTTGCGAGTTATGTATTGCTCTGCTCCACAGAGCAGAATTGAGTACTCAAATGAGATTTATGACAGGGAACTTTCTGGCTGCAGTTTCTGCTCTCCAAAGATAAAGAAAGAGGTCAGAGCACTTAGATAAAGTAGCTCTCAGCAAGGGGAAGAGAGAAAAAAAAATGTACATATACAATTTTAGCACACATTTTTACACATGTACTCATATGTAAATTACTTTTATACATGTACGTGTGTGCATATATATACATACATACATAGGAAATAATCCAGGGGGTTTTCCTGTCAAAGGCAGGCTCAAGGAATGCGATTCCTGAAATAGTGGCCTAAGGGCAACAACGTGAGTCACTTCACAGTGTGATTCTGAAACGGGGGAAGGTAAAGGTTGGGAGAAACAGCAGGTGTTAGAACTAGAACAATATTTTTAAAAGTAATATTAGAAAGGAGAATTTGCCCTGCAGTCGGAAATGGAGCTACCTGAAGAAGAGCTAATCCTCAGTGATGTAGGGCAGAGGAGAAGGAAGGGAAAATCAGGAACTATTTGGGATCTGAACTGAAAGACTTGAAAATTCTGGTCTCAGGGCTGTTACCAGGGAGCCAAAGTTTCCAGTCAATTCCTCAACCCCCTTTTGAGGAAAAGAACTAAATGGCTCTGTCTAAACCTTCCTCACTAAAGCTGTGCTGGGTTAACCAGTTTGGGACCTCTATTTTTGCAGCGCAGGCAAACCCCGAGTTGTTTGGGAGCAACAAACAGATGGCTTGAAAGCGAGATTTATTAAGTGTCTAAGATCTAAATTAATTTTAGGTTGAGATTAGAGTCTAACGAGGTAATTTGGGATTGTCCTTTTGGCAGGTGTTCATTGCTAGTACTTGTCCCACAGCAACCAGTTCCTTAATAACGCGGAGTTACAAATGGAGTAAAGGGAAGGCTCTGAAGAAAGCTGGGAATAATTTGTCGGTTTCCTGTCAGTTGATAGGGAAGACGACTCCCTCTGCTAATATCTGCTTAAGCTTTACATGAGAAGGGGAATGTTTACAAGTTCTGTCACAATTGTGTGGTTTAATTCATCTTCCACGAGCGAGATGTATGACTGGAGCCCTGTGAAGAAGCTGGGGCAGGACGGGAGGGCAGGCAGAAGCTCAACCGAAAATCGTGATGAAGGGAGAAAAGACGGGGCAATATGCACTCTTTTAATAACCCAATACAAATCCAAAATGAATTATAGTTTCCAGATAGTTAAATCCACACGATCCCCTATTGGTTTAGTTTCCTACTATGCTGAAGAAAGGCCTTGCCTCAGAGTAAAACATCAGTTTTACTGAAAACGTTTTAAAAAGGCTCCAGTTTGCCGGCTTGGCATCCTGGGTTATGAGAAACCAAAGCAGATTGCAATTTTTTCCCCAAGCTCTTAATTACTAGAAGTTTCTCCTCTCAGCAAACCAGAAGCTTTAAAAAGGAAGAATGCTGAAAAATACACTTTCGGGATTCTGGTTCTGTATAAAACACACAACCACATGGTTTTTTGGACATATTTTCATGTGGGTAATTCATCAATTAGTATAATTAAACCCATCCGCTTCTTTCTCTGATAAAAGTGTGGCTGCGGTTATTGTAAAATTACCTGTGGACGGTTTAAAATTAATACAGCTGAAAAAAGAAGAGGTTGCAGGAGTTTGCTAAGTGAGACTTTTAATCAAACTGAGATACTGTGTAAAAAAAAGCAAGCGAACAAAAAACAAGTCCACAACTTTCATGACTTTGGTATTTACCTCTTTGGAAGAGACAAAGTGTTTTTTTGCTGCGCAGACCTCGACTTAACTGAGGTCTCCAAAGGGAACGAGCACTTTTCTAACGCTTTCAGCATCTGAGGCTTGGTTTAAAATCAAAATTGATGTGACATGACAAAAATAAGTACACAAGTTAGAAAAGGAAATGGTTGGGTTAAAGTAAATCCAAAGCTGATGTCTTGTTGCATTATTTATTTCAGTCAGGCAGAGTAAGTGCAGGACCAAGGAAAAATGTCTAAGTTTAAGAACACCACAAGCAGTGTCTAGTTTCTCCTTTTATTCACTGGCACTTGGGTCAGAATAAGATTCCGGTAAGATATAAGATAATTAGAATAAGATTCCAATTAACCTGTGTGTTATATAGAGTATTATTGATAACTGAGGATGTCAAAGACATCTCTTCTGCTACACACACTGGCGCTGAGGAATGCCTGGCGAGGAAACACATCAGAAACTACGCGTGGGAGAAGAACTTTCTCCTCTCCTCAGGTCTTGTATTCATGGCTTGGGTTAGCAGTGGAAGTGATGGAGCTAATTCCCAACGCAATTTGAAAATTCTTGGATGAATCATACAAGATTGACAAATACCTTTGCATAAAAGCAGGAGACTTTCGGCTTTCTATCACGCATAAAAAGCTAAACATATTTGTCAGGTAGGTTTCTGCAATCCTTTTTTTCATCTCTGTTTTAATTTCACACGGCAATTTCCCTGCTGTCACTTTTATTAACATTAGCTCTTGCTCTTCCTTGAAAGAACTCATTTCTCTTCAGTTTGTAGCGGCACCTGAAAAGCTGTGCTGCTTTTCCAGAGAGGGCAGGGCTCCCTGGTTACTCTCCAGCTCTAAATGCAGTAACGTGAAACCACTCGCCTCGAGAGTCGGTGTCTCACACGCTCTTAATTGTTGTGCGCTGGGCTGTGTGTCATAACCATCTCTCTAAGGACACCGCAGGGCACAAGGTGAAGTGCTGCAAGCACATTTACAAGGGGTTTATAAATTCCCTAACGGGAACAGCCAGTGACGCTTTCCAAAGGAATAGGCTACTCTTGCCTACAGGGCACGACATCTTTTTAAAATGTTAGCCATTCTTTTGGATTAATTTCAGTAAGCTTAATTGATTACATCAAAATAAATAAATAAAGCAAAACTCTGTTTTCAGATAAACACGATGCATTTGGTAAATGCAATTGTTGTTTACATCTTTTGCAGTTAGTTCTCGTTACAGACACGCTGCTGTCTAACCCAAGTGTTTAGTACTGATTTACCAAGGCTTAAGCATCATCTTTGTACTCAGCAGATACAGGGATATCACCAATGGTAAAATACAGGGATATCATGTCCCTTTAATGTCCCAGCTAAACTAAATGTGAGCAATATGTGGGTCAGTCATGAATGAAATTTAATTGCTGTGCTATTGGGAATATTAGCTACTAAAGTTAGCAATAAAATTTATTTTTAAGAGAGATATTTTGAAATATAGCTTTTAAACCATAAATACGTTTTGCAGCACAGCAGTTCCTCTCTCCAGTTTAAACTGTGATGCTTCTTTAAATACCATCTATTTTAAAATGATAGTAATCCTGCAATGCTAACACAAACTATTGCATAGAAGATTTGGTTTTGACAGCACGCAGATTGCACAATCCTATAGATTCCTACTTTCAATTTTTTTACTGGCCGTGATTTTTACATTCTCTAGATTGAGGTCTGGCTCTACAAGATCGGATGTGGAGCACGTTTTGAAAGGTGGACTGGAGAAACTGGATGGAATTACACTGAGAGGGCAGAGGGGGTTGGAGTGGTGAAGGTTTAGAGCGGCCAAAGAGGACTACGGAGGGTGGTTGAGACAAAATTCTCTCCTCCCAGTTTGCTCCCACTTTGACTCCTCAATTACCCTTTCATTTCAGCTCTGTTCCAGATGCAGGGGAAAGGGTAGTGCATAGTCAATTGATCGCATGTGTCACATCTCAACGCTGAACAACCATCAAGACTCAAGAGGAATCTCATAAAATCTCCCCAGCAGAGTAGGTTTAGTGGATTTCTTACAGAGGATAGAAAAACCTATTTGCTCCCAAAGCCCTTCCGAAGATCCTGCTTTAGAAGAGGGATATCTAACAACAGCAAGGACACTGATAGCTCAGAGGAAAATGCTGTGCTTTTTTCCACCACCTCAGATAAGGGCAAGTAATGGAGAAATCTAACACAGCTGAAGGAATGTTACTCTTCTGAGCGCTCAGAAAAAGGGGAGACAGAGTGAGAACTCTTCTAAAAGTGTGGGTACACTTCCCATTGAGCTTTTTTAACTATTTGCACCAAAAATTAGTGAAGGCTATTTTAAATACACCCACCTGTTAAATGTGACTGAAGAAAACAGTGTTGTGATTCATATTATTTAAAGTTAACTGAAGTACTAGGGGGTTTAGATAACGTGTCTAGCTTTATAAAATACAGGGAAAAATCACAACAATAACAGTCTGGAAAGCAAAACACAAATGTTTTTTTTGTGAGGGCAGAAGCTGTGCATTTTCACAAAAGCTTCAATGCTACTATAATTTCAAGAAACAGTCACTGAGATTGAACAGTAGAGAACTGTAAGTAAGTTACATCAGGAGGAAAGCAATGTGGTTCCTGACCTTAGGTCAGCATCCTGAAGCAGGTGAAAGTAGTTACATCCTCAAAAGGAAAGCATGTGACATTTTATTTGTATATCTCAAAGTACTTCATAGGTGTCTTCTTTGGCCTCTTAGCACATCTAAGAGGCAGGCAGACCTAGCTATAACGTAAGTCTGCAATAAGTTGTGGCAGAGGGAATTATCCCTTGTTCTTAGCAGGCTGTTCACCAAGCAAAAGCCAGGAATAAGAGTCAAAGCTTCCGATTTCTTACCTTCCAATAAGATAAGAAATTGATCTGGGCTTTTTTTTTGTTATCCCTACATATAAACCTGATGTCTACCTGTGCCTCACCACCCTCACAGCAAAGAATTTCTTCCTAATATCCAACCTAAATCTTACCTCTTCCAACTTAAAACCATTATCCTTTGTCCTGTCACTACACTTCCTGACGAAGAGCCCCTGTTTCCTGATTAAAAGTCCCCAATGAGTCCTTGCTAATAACGTTTTTTTGACTATTGACGATTCCTTGACTCTGTGAACAGCACTTCTTTTTGTTTCAGTATGTAATATTTCTGTTCACTGAGCCACGGTTCGCATAAGCTTGTAAACTAAGCTGATGAAAAGTATTGAATATAAGCATAGAAACTGAAGGAATTCTATGAATGAAGCTTGCCACTGACTTGTGACTTTGGACCAGAAGTCCAACTATGTTGAAAAATATCCCCAAACCTACTTCTAAGTCATACTCCAACAGCCACTGTAAATACACACATCTTTTTATGAGCTGCTCTCATTTGGGTAGATTTTAATATTATTGGCAAACTTTTGCCCTTATTTTGAATTTCAGCTGTAGTACCATTCATATCCTCTAAATTAGATTCTGAATTATTAATTTATTTCACTATTGATTTGACTCGAGCAAGTGAAACTCAGGAAAAAAGAAAAGAGCAACAGACGAGGATTTGCAGAGATCAATCCAGGTCCGATTACGTTACAAACTGCTCGGAGAAGTTTTTTCAACCACATTGAAAGGCTCCTTATCGAGTGCCACAGAAGATCTAGTGAACTGAAACCTGATCAGAAGATTGCTGATAAGGAACTGGAAACCAAACTCCTAGTCCAGGCTTCTTAAAGCTTCTGGAATAATTAGTTAATTTTTATTTTTTTTAATTTTTAATTTAATTTTTAATTTTTTTCCCTTTACGATCCTCTAGTATAATGTTTTACATTTTAGATTCATAAACATCTTTTTTTTCTAGCATTCATTGACATAAATCCAGAAAGATCGTTCCTTTTATATTATTTAATTAATAATAATTATTTAATTGCTGCTCTACGGAACAAGGCACACACAGAAATGCTTCACCTGCCTAGAAGCAGGCAGAATCTGTTGCCAAAGAGACAATGAACACCCCATCATAACGCTACATGCTGTACACAATTCAAACATGAATTCATGTGAGAATGATAACATTAATCTAATTGTGCTGAGGAAGTAGCAGAAATTACGAAAAGATTTTTTTAGACACTAATAAATGTTCTGGATGGGGATTTGAGCAACCTGGTCTAGTGGGAGGTTTCTGCCCATGGAAGGGGGTTGGAACTCAATAATCTTTAAGGATTCTTCCAATTCTAACCATTCTATGATTATTTCACCCAATTCTATGATTATTTCACCCAATATAATTAATTGCCAAGCTAAACTGGACAGGAGTAACATCCCTAGAAGTTAAATTGGCTATTTTACTTTTTTTAACGCTATAGTATACTATGCTATTTTTATGCTATAATACTGAGTTTCCAGCATTCATCACAAGTCCAGAGTAATTCCCCATAGTGTATCTTTAAAAATAACACCTTTTTCATTTACCACCGCTTCATTCTAACAGCCTGAATAAATATGGATGTTTTCACAAACCGCTTTGCAAATGAAGCATTCCCCGGTGTTCCCAGCTAATGCAGGAACACAGACAACTGAACCAGTGCTGAAGAGAGGAGTAACCAGAAGAAATGCCCCATTCCCTAATGGTTTTTACCTGCTGTAGATGTCAATGTTCCCAGCAGCGGGCTCGGATGCCTGCCTGGATCAAGTGATGGGCCCTGGATCGATACAGCACCATACACTTCCCAAAGAGCTGGCAATTACTGACTCGGAAAGCACTCTCGCAAAATTTCAATATTAGGTCAATATACTAAATGCCTCTGTTTTGATCCACGTTGTGTTAGCTCGAGTAAAGAAATGTATTTTAAGCTGCTTTTTCAGAAAAGTCACTAAGTACATGCAGAGATTACTATAATAAAAAGATGTACAAATACAAGAAGTACCACAGTGCACACCAAAATCTTTTGTACTTATAACAAGTTGAAAAAAAACCAGAACATTTTCTATGAAGCAAATGCTAATTTTTCAATTACATGTGCATACTTCTTCGTTACAACTAGGTGAACTTTTACAATTACATTGATTTTTTTTTCCTAGTGAGGGCAGGTTGTATGTACACACTGAGACTCTTCAAAATTACAGTACACATATGCCCTTGCAGCCTTTACGACCAGTTTGGAGTTTGGACGGGGCTTTGAGAAACCTGGTCCGGAGGGAGGTGTCCCTGCTCATGGTAGGGGGGTTGGAACTCGATGATCTTTAAGGTCCCTTCCAACCCAAACCATTCTATGATTCTATTTTGAAATAAATTAGGAGAAAGCTGTTTTGGGCAAGAACAGATCCATTTCCCAGTTTAATCAAACTCTTTAGCCATTCTCACAGGCCCGTATTAATTTGTGATTGATTCTGGGTGCTTTGAAGGATTAGATGGACATTTATGAAGATGAAGAAACATCTCCCTTCAGCTCTTTACAGCATGCTGCCAGGCAAAGCCTGGGCTCGCTGAAAATGAGACTTCTCTCATCACTTTTCCACTGCCGCACATTGAATCTGAGTTATTTATAAAGCAAAAAGTTGTTCCGTGGAGATTACTCAAGAAGAAAGTTTGGGTCTGATGGCCATACGATGGATTATTGTACAGACAACTGTACAATAGACAACTTCCCTTGTTTGGAGCCACAAAACTGAGCACATATTGAAATCTAACTATTTGAATCCCTAAGTAGTCATTAAGAAAACATCAGATACCCAACATCTTCCTGCAGATGAATTTCAGCTCTTCACAGAAAGCTCAGAACTATGTTTAAAAAAAACTCTACAAGGAGCATTCAGGAAGAATAAATATAGATCAAACATTTGAAATGTCTTGCTAAATTGATTTCTTTCACCAAGTGAAATGCAAAGGTCTTACCTGCAGGAATTACAGTGAAATTTCTCAGCACAAACAGAATCAGATCCACAAAAAACCTCATGGATACACTGCACTGGGCTTCTGAAGAATCGCTGAATCAGCAACTCAATGTTCACCTGTTACTTGTGCCTTGCAATTCTCAGTATAAGGTGAAAATCATTAAAATTACTTTTTCCCTGCAACTCTTCGTCACCCTCTAAATTAACAAGGAATTACAGATCTTATTCTCATGTTTGCAAAAAACCCCAGAACTTAAAAGCAGGATTTTTTTTTTTAATATAAGTGCATATCATGTGGTTTTGTTCATTCTTTTCCAAATTTGTGGTGTATTTGCACCGACATTCAGTGCTCACAGCACCATTAAAAAAAAGTATCTGGTGACAACTACTATTTTTAAGCAACAGACAATTAATTTCTCATCCAACTAAAACTTCCCTTGACAAACTCAAACTGTAAAAATGTCAGTAACCAACACGAGACATTTCAAATAAGAAAATGAGTAAATCAAATTTGTGAGAATATAAAAGGAGAGAGACTTTGACAAATGTGTATTTTTAAAAACAATCTCACTGAGAGCATTCACGAAAACAAACAAAATGTTATTTGCCCCAAGCTAATGAGGTAATTCCTTCTGCATTTTGATTTTCGTTTTGTGTGACTCACTATGATGCCAGAATTGACTGGAGAAAAAGCAGCAGCTGGTTTATATTCCCCACCAACACATTTACTGCGATGCTGGTTTGTCCACAGCATTCCAAAAACCAGACAAAGAGACCTTGCTAAGAGATGGTGTCAAACTCCATGAGAACATCTGCTCTCCTTGATCCATTTTCAGAATCACAGAATCTTCACGGTTGGAAAGGACCTCTGAGACAATCGAGTCCAACCAAACACACACCAAACCCCCTACAATCTCAGCCACTAGAGCAGGCCCTGAAGTGCCGCATCTACATGTTTCTAAACTACCTCCAGGGATGGTGACTCCACCAGCTCCCTGGGCAGAGGACAGGCCCTGACTGAAGGCAAGACCATTACTGAAAATCTAAGTACATTTTTCTTTTTTTTTTCAGTCTTGAGATTTGCCAACTGTATGTTGAATCAACAGCCCAGAAATGAGACATAATTATGCTGTTCAGCAAGGACTTGCAAAAAAGGTTGAATTTATAATAGAATAGCATGTAAAACACTCAAGAATTGGACACGATCCATTTTTGTTGTTCTCACAACTTCTAATGTTTGTTTTGAACTTTCTTAAATATTTTACCCCACGGCGGGGGATGAAATTACCGGAAAGAAAGCAGTGTGCTTAAGAAAATACAAACAGCCTCTACAAAGTGAAAAGACAAAGCCATCAGTGCACTTCCATCGTCTAGAATTCTATGAAATGAAAGCACCTATATCTCCATACTTCCTCAGCCAGGAGATAAAAGCTCTGTAAATACGAAATATTTAGGTGCTTCTGAGAATGAACTCTGTAGTATTTACATCTGTGTTTACAGTGGGACAGAAGAACAGCACAGATTTTTAAGTTTATTAAAAAAAATATGTATGTGCTACTGTACACAAACCATGTTGTAGGCAAAGATGAAAAATATGAGCTGCACTTTTTCACCTAAAACAGTAAGATAAATTATCTAACAACTCACACTGGAAAGAAAAAAACATGCAAGAGAAATTCAGGGATCTGAGAGATGACTTCTAACAGTATTAATAGGTGACATGACAAGATACTGGCAAGGTGTAATTATCAGTCTTAATAATAAACTTTAACATTCTGAGAAAAACTGGTGATTCGTATTGCAGTTGAAAACTAACGGATCTGATAAAGCGTCTGATAATGGCTGTGTAGAATGGAATGAATGCAAGGGTGAGAGGAACCACCCCAATGTGTTTAATGTATTTGAAATTTCATTAACAGAGATCCTAAAATAGACAGTCAAGACAGATTCTAATTCTGCTCGCAAACAGAATATATCTGGCCATAGATCATCTAAACACAATTATCAGTTTCTTATATCCTGTCAATGCCTACATGCTTCCAAGGTTTTTTTATAACACAACACTTTTTTAAGCTGTAAGATACATCACATTATCCTAGCGATGAAATTTATTGTGAACACTTTAGTCATCGTCACTTGAGTTTTACATCACCCCTTTCCATCAAATTCCCATAAAGTTTCTTAAAATTCTTGGTTACCCATTACAGTATCGGGGGGATAATGTTGTTGTGGCGGTTCCTGTGCCCAGCAGGGATCTGCCCCTCGCTCCACTGCTCAGCCGAAGGTTTCCACACCTCTCTTCTACACTCCAACAAAATTATACCGACAACGTGCTCTATTAGATACAAAAGTACAAAAAAAGAAACACTTTTTGTACAGGAACATCCAACTAACGCTGGATGCGGCTGTCTCAGCCACATCGTTGAAGACAAAGTGTGGAAGACAAAGAGCAAGTGAAGGTTTAAAACCAGAAAAGGTGAGGGCACAGGAAAGGTTTGAAGAGCCTTGACATGCGTTTCAGAAAAAGCATTTCAGGCACGGGGAGAACCCGTGCTCTTCACTAACAGGAAACCCTTCTTCAAAGGCTTAATTGTAAAAAACTTGTGGATTCGGAGAATAAAAGCATAGATATCAGGTGTGGGTTGTGTAGCTTCGAAGGTTAAGTGTAAGATCAGAAATAAAAGCAAAAAGTGAATTTATGGGCAGAATTTCAAACTAGAAAAAGCACTTTGCAACCCAAATCTGCATCGTGGGTGACACACTCACAGCCCAAATGTACTTTCAACCTATAAACTGCACCGCTTTAATTCCAGTAACATAAAAACCTTGCAGCTACTCTAAAAACCAGCTAGATTAAGAATCTCAATACGAATTTCAGCAACACAAAATACATTTCTTCAGGAAAATGCATACATTTGTTTCCTGCCTCGGTTTTCATCCCAGCTCTCATCACCTGTTAAAGAATGTAATTACATGGACTGTATTAATGCTTAGATTAATTGGAGTTCTGTAGTCACGTTTAGCTGTATAGTATTATTCTTTTTGCTATATGAAAGAAATATGAAAATATGAAAGAAATATCATATTTTCTGCAAAAAAGTAGCCAAGTTTGTCAAAAACCTGTTTTCCTGCATCATTTTCAATAGCCAGCAGCACTACGACACCATATTTTTAGAATACCTTTTCATGTTGACACGTACTTTTATTTCTCAAGATACGACAGTAACATTTAAAGTCTCCCAAACTTTTTTGTTGATCTTCCATGGATTATGTTGCAACACAAATGTACGGATTCGGGAATCACGTAACTTATTTCTGGAAAATTGGTTTAACATTCTCTTGGACTCCAGATTAACAAAGCAGGTTTTTAGAAAGCTGGTTGTGCTTCTTAATGGGTGGCAAAAATAAATTACTTTCAACAACTTCAAAATATTTTCTAGGAAGTCAGGAAAATTATAATTTTTAGTGGTACAACCTCCCTCTTTACAAGCTTCTCCAATGGAAGAGAACTTAGTAAGAAGTTATATACTCCTGGATGTTAAAAATGTTATACTCCTGTGTGTGCTCTTTTAGAATACATAATTTATTTACTAAATACTTGTGCTAGAAGCCCTGTGGGAGTTGCAAGTTCTTCATTTTATTATGCATAATTCCTCATAGCGTTAACATCAAGGCTGAAATAACCTGTTGGGCCTAAACTAGAATGAAATTAATGTTCCTAAAATCATGAATATTGTAGTGAATATAGTAGCTGAGTTCAAAACAGTCTTCCTTCTTCTCTTCATTACGAATTTCTAGCTGCTCTCGGGGCAGGCACTCACACCCCTGTGTCTCAGAGGCTAATCAAGAGGCTGATACAGCCAAGAAAACTTCTTCTGTGTTGTTCAGGCATCATTTTCAGCCTAATCAGATAATTGACTGTACGACCCCGTGGATACAAGCTGCCATTTTAATGGGAACAACAAACCAACAGCATAGAAGGAGGAATCTGGGAGGTCACCAGGGAAAATGAGATCAGTGCTTTAAGAAGCTTCCTTTTTTTTCCGAGCCTGCACTTAGAAGACAGCCAGAGACGTCTCAAAGTTGATCTCTGCGGTCATGCCCCACACAGACAAAAATCAATATATTATGATACTCAAAGATACCTGATAGGGGTAAAGGAAGGAAGAGAAAGATAGCTGAAAGGAGGGATGCCTACAGACCCTGAGAAGCCTGGGTTGACAGCAGCCTCAAAAGTGATGCTGAGGACCTGAGGACAAACAGGGTGGTTAAGAGATGTGGTAAGGGAAGCAAGGGGACTGGGGAAGTGGGGAGAGGACTGCAGAGCAGTGGGGCTTAAGGGAGATCACACTGTGTAGTCATTGGGAGCAGTAATTGTGACGGGGGGGAGGTGGGTGAGAAGTTTTGGGAAGACTCCTCTTTTCCCATCCAGCACCTACACTTGTTCAGTCATACCTAGTTTAGTTCCTCCCAGTACTCACAAACCCACTCTGCTTCAGCTTCCCACTCCCTTCCCTTCTACACTCAGTACATGTCCCTTCTGCCAGGCTTCTGGCTTTGGGCACATCTCCACCCTGGGAAGGGGCAGAGCTTGGCTAGAAAGGTGGAATGAATGACCTGGTTGGGAAGAAGGATCCAAACCTGCCACTTCTCCAGGCACCTGCTGACTTTTTCTGTAACTAATAAATGCTTATTGAGTTTTCTCTCTGCCCCTATGCATGCTAAAAATAAAACTCCATCAAATAAGACACTTATCCCCACCAAATTCAAAGTGCTTGCAATATTTTAACTAGTATCTGGATTCAGAGATACAGTAGATGTTTCATTTTCTGCTTTCTTCTTAAAGGTTCATAACCTGCCATTGCAAACAGTAGGTGTTACAGTAAGGTCTCATTCACATTCATTAATTCTTCTCCAAAGATCCTAATAAAATATACACTGGATCTGTACTGAAAACCACAGGAAAGATCTACAAGCCAAATGGATTTGTAGTAACATCAGTAGGTTGCTAAGAGGTATCTGTATGATTTGCAATGATTTTTAAGGTTATCTACTGATAAGCATGGCATTTTATTTGTGATAAACACTAATAAATCTTTTTCTTACAACTTGATTTTTTAAATAAAATGGATTTGTGATTTGGTTGAGCAGAGCACAGACCTGCCAGGATTTTTGCGGGACAGATTCAACTGGTAACTAGGATTACACTTTGTTCATAAAACTGTAAAAGGATTAACATGGTGTTAACTATACAATAATAATGGCCAGGTGGCAGACTCCATTTACAACGACCTTTTGATCATCTCCCTGAGCCTGTGCCTTTTATTCCATCTGCACATTCTTAGCTTTTTTCACATCTCTTAAAAAAGAGGTTTTCATTTTGCTTCCGTTAGAAGGGCCCCATTTCAAGTTCGCTATTATCAAGTATTGCCATTCTCACACTACATTAGGCCAGAAGTGGTTTTATGGTATATGGTATTTATCTTTTTTTTTTTTTTCTTTCAACTCTCCATCATTTAAGAGATTGGTCTCTCTATGCAGCTGTGGGCCCAGCAATGCTGGTTTTTTCACATACAAAGATTAAGAGTGTGATTTATGTTCATTGGGGCAATAAGATTCAGAACAAAGTGAAGTTTTTCTGTGGGGACTAGAGACTTTCCCATGACCAAATTACTGGAAATAACCTGAGCTGTCCCTTCACAAATTAGCAGGAACCTCAAAAGTCTGATAATCATTCCCTGATGCTCTCTCTTCTTATGAGGAGTGTGGCCAGCCTCTCTATTTACTAGGACTTGAAATCATCCAGCCACAGGATAAAACCACTGGAAAATCAGATTATCCATTTTAACACATTTGTAAGAACTTCATAAATGAGACAGTGACTCATAAAATAGTCATTGGTTAAAACAACTGTGAGCGTTGCTCTTAATATTACTGCATTTCTGCTTCTCACCCTGGGGTTTCAAATGGCTCTAGGCTACACATTTAATATTTCACATTAGACGGTTTAGAAAGTACTGGAGAAAAACATGCCTTACTTAGTCAAACGCACAGGTTCTTAAGCCAGACTGTCACTGGTTCTTAGACAGCTTAATACTGACCTTAATTAATTACAATAAAAACTGACCCACATCTTCAGCATTTAAAAGCCATGATAATTCCAACAAAAGCATGATGGCTTGCCAGATAACGGCAAAGCATTTCACATGTAAGATAGTAAAGATAAAAAAGGCAAATAGTTAGAAAAACAGTTTTGATGAATACAGATTTGGTGAATGTTGGTAAACCTGAGACATTTTTATGCCATCTACTCCGCTGATGTAATTTATTGCTCTACTCTCAAATAGGTATGGGTTAGGGTGGTGAGACCCTGGCCCAGGTTGCCCAGAGAAGCTGTGGCTGCCCCATCCCTGGAGGGGTTCAAGGCCAGGCTGGATGGGGCTTGGAGCAACCTGGTCTGGTGGGAGGTGTTCCTGCCCAGGGCAGGGGGTTGGAACTGGATGATCTTTGAGGTCCCTTCCAACTCTAACCATTCTATGATTCTATGAAAACAGATGCAGCGACAAAGCAGTTGCCTCAGCCATCATCTACAAGGATTTTAAAATGAAATTTATGTTCCTAAATACATGAACATCTTCCTCTGCTATACAAGCCAAGCTATGTACTAGCTAGGGGTCAGGAACACAAGCTTTTGACAAGGGAACACCAAATCTTGGGAGGATAAAAAGAGCAGACAAGAGCAAAAGAAGTATCTGAAACAACTCCAGTAGAATGATCTCTCAGAGCACATGAAATATGAGCAGAAATACGTGTATCTGAGTTCTTGTTTCTGTTATCTTCCGCAACTGCTGCCACAGAGGGAGGGAACTAATAATACATGTTTTTAACCTTCTAAAGCTGTAAAAACACGCACCAAGCCTACATGGAAGGCCAATCCATCTTTGAAATAGTCTCTCCCTAACTGTTTCTTCGCAGTAGTGGAGGACTTGTCAGTAAGAACAGCTGGAATTTTCTGTTAGATCTACCCCTAGTGATTTCCACCACTAAAACTGAAGTTTTGGAGAAAATCAGTTATGTCTCATTCATTATTAAAGGTTTAGGATCATAAGGTTATTTCTGTCCATTCTTACAAGTTGTAAGAATGAGAAGCATCTTTGGACAGAATGACTTGGGGGAAAAAAAGAAAAAGAGAAGATCTAAAGCTTATGCTTTACCTATGTCTGTGAAACAAAATACTGAAGTGTTCTCTGAATCTTTCATTTGTAGCTACAGAACTGAGAGGGAAAAGATGTTCTATGAAAGTCATCTATCCGAGTGCTGCATGACTATTTACATAGAAAATTACTGGGCAACCTAAAAGAATGATGTGGTTCCCCAGAATTTTGATCGTGACAATTTGTGTAGATGAAGTATATTATCTCAACTTTGTTCAGATACAACTCAAAGATATTTCTACAGCATCCATCAAAGCACTATGTGAGTGAAACTCCAGAAGTACCTAATTTGATACTTATTTTCTTACATCCTCTTTGCCAGCTCCATTATCTGAGCCAGAGATACATCTATCTTCAAAAAAACAGATGCTTTCAAATGGCTGTTGCTTTTTAAGTACAAAGAACTTGGCTGTTGGAGGCTTCAGCTCAGCTTGGTCCTGATGAGGCATTTGTACCATCTTCAGTGAGCACAGCCTTCTCCCACAGTAATGAGACTATCGGAGAAAGCAGATGGTGCTCAAGAAATTACTTTTCAGGAAAAAAAAGGCAGGGGGGGCAGAAATTGGAACTGTTGAGCTAAATGAGTTTCTCACTTGGTCGAGAGCTGAGTTTTTTTCTCAGAGTATGTAGTATTGACAGAAGTAGGAGCTCAAGGATGAGAGAACCAGAAACTTCTCTGCATGTTCTCTTCCACGGACAAAAGAATTCTTAAGTGACTAAGTTTGATCTTTCCTTAAGGTTATCTGAACAGCTGCTCTTGCTGTAACAAAATAACAGCTTCAGTATTGAGTCTTTGTTCTGCAGGTTTCTATTTCCATTCGTTCCACAAGGGGAATAGAAAAAACGAGAAAAAAAGTAAGAAAAAAGAATTCTGATTTTTGTGATTTTACTTGATACTGGAGGGCTTGGGTCTGTTTTCCTTGAGAGAAGCAGCACCTGCCTCCACCTTCTGTTTCTCTTTCAGAAGCATAAGATGTACTTATGGAAAATCAGCAACATTCTAATTCTGGAAAACCAGAGCAAGAATTTTAAGTCTTCCTTTTGCGATTATAGAGGAAAATCTGCAGTTCTGGAGTGAGCGACTGTTATTTGACCAAACTTTATTTTCTAGGACAAGCCAGAAGAACCATGATAAAAATGTGCCTGTAACATCAATCCTGCCAGCAGTTCTGCAATATTTATACAATAATAACAACATTTAAAGATTGAATATGGCTCCCATTACTTCCAAATTAGAACTTTCCTATTTTTATATAAGCACAATTTATTTCTGCTGTTATAGGTATTTCCAAATTAATCCACAGTATTCATTTTCCCATCCTTAAATACACAAAGATTATTATTCAAGTTGGACTGTTATGCCTCGATAGTGCAGGTTATCTTTGTGGTCACTACTGTTTCAAATTCTTCTCTATACTACAGTATAAGAAAGTGAACAATGACGTGTTGAATTTCTCAGTAAAAAAATGGTTTGTGAACACTTGTTGAGTCTAATTTTCTAATATATTTAAAATATAGAATTAAAAAAAAAAAATGCATTCAGTGCAACAAAGCTTTAAATTTACTGGATCCGTGCCAAAACAGGGATCTATTAAAATCCTTTCCTACTCCTGACTGATGACAATCCATGCCATAAAAATGTGCTGTATGATTTAAGGTTCAATTTATGTCCTGTATGATGTTCTGGATCAGAATTCTTTTAAGCCTTAGTTTCTATTTACAATGAGTGAAATTTGTTCTAGGCAACTGGTATCTTTAATGTGAATATTACTATTATAAAATATATAATTATATGGCTAATTTTAAAGAAAAATATACACAAATGTAAGCATGTTTGTTACAGTAAAGATAGAATGTAAGCTGCACTAATAGCATTAGTGTAATTAATAAGAAAGTCTGATTATTTATCTTTTGACATAGTTAAGCTTTTGATATATTTAAGCTATATATAAGAAGAAAATCGGTAATTCTGCCTTTCTGTATTTTTCCTTATTTAATATCCAGCCTGACTTGATTAGCTGATACAGTAAGCATTTTGGTGTCACCTTCAGCAATGGTATAAACCTATAATAATTTCACTTATTTCAGTGGATTCACTCCAAATTTGTCATTATTTATTGTGAAAGCAGAATCTGAACAATTACCGCTGTAGCTGTGTTAACGCCCAGGGTGTTGCTGACACTCAAGCTACTCTTTTAGTATCTGCTTTCATAGCTCCAAGAAAAATAATAAAATCTCAAATCCTCCTCTAACTAAGCAAATAGGCCTAAGTGTAGGACTTCTTGAGCCCCTCTTTAACTGAGGCTTCTGCTTCTTTCAAGTGTTTTCCACTCACATCTCCTCTTCAAGCATCCAATGAAAATATGGATGTTGGGTGAAGTTCAGAGAGGAACAAGGAAAACAAATGCAAGTAGCAAACACTTAGATACGATGAAGAATTGATTTCAGTTACAGGAAGAAAAGGGGTATATTTCACTGGTAGAAATAGGATGTTTCTACTAGCTCTGCGTAACTTCCCGATCCTTCATTTCCTAAGTTCAACCAAGAAATAACAGCCATTAAAGCTTGGACTCGGAACTTCTGCTGCAGCAGGAGGTTTCATCACTGCACGTGGAAATAAGTGAGTCCTATCTCATGCCAAAATTTGGTTTTTCCTAACATATGCATAGTAATTGAATAAACCTTAAAATAAATAGCCACTAGACTAACATCATCTTGCATTTCATGTATAATTAATATTTCCAAGACATCTACAAAATAAATAAGCATAAAATTGTAATTTTATCATTTTGATGCTGTGAAAGTATTTTTTCTTGCACAGAAGAAGCAGAAGATCCTATCTGATTCTACGAAAAACCTTCTGGCTTGGAAAAAAAGTGTTGGATATCTTTTACCGTTCATAATATTGAATAATGGCAACTCTTGGTATCAAACATCCACCAACTTCATAGAAAGGAATTGTGGATGTTATAGTTTCCTTTGACAAGTCCTCATAAATCCCGTTATTACAAAGTAAAGTCAAACTATGGAATAAATTGTATGTTGCTAACTTGTAGATCTGGTTTTAAGTCCATTTAGGCATTCACAGATGCACCTTTTACAGCGGATTAATTATTTTAATTTTCCAGATTGGGAAACCAAGGCAGAGAGGGATGAAGACCAGTGTTTTCTAAAACTGTTGATGCACTATTGTGACTTTCCAATAAGGTCCTCAGCCTGCCCGCAAAGTTCTGAAAATATTACATACTACAAAAAACAGGGTATTAATGTTGCAAGGGATCAAGTGAAGTTTGCAAGAAAGGACAGATACTTAACATGTCTTGAACAGGAAACAAAGAAGTGATACAGCCCTATTTACTACTTTCCTCCATATAATTTACAAGCAACTGTCAATAAAATAAAATAAAATAAAATAAAATAAAATAAAATAAAATAAAATAAAATAAAATAAAATAANCTTCTAATCTTTGAAATTCAAGGGAAAATAATTATCTTCTGAACAAACTGAACATTTCTGGGAAAGGTTGCTTGGATTTGGTTTATCGAGTCCCACAGCCAGAAATCTAATATCAAAATTGGATAGGGAACAAAATACAAGTTTAAGAAAAGATCTGTAGGGAATAAGTGATAAAATCAGCAGGGAATCACCAGTGCTCCAAACAATCATCTAAGCAGCCAGTTAGTGATCACCAAAATACAAGCAAAGTGATAAGAAGCAGCGGGGAGATGGGAAACAGCAGTGGGAGCCAATGCCGGTCGCCGGGGGGTCCATGGAGAAGTTAATTGAAGCAAGAAGCTGGGAGACACGGAAGGGGGGTTGCAGCGGCGTGGGAGAGAAAACAAACCGGCACAGAAACAACCGAGGGAAAATGTAATGCCACCGAGGAAAAATAACCCACCAAATCCAACCGAATAACAGGTTGCCAGACCTAAGACTTTACTGCAAAATGGCAAAGGGTTGGTTCCCCGAAACCAGGGGAAACAAGCTTAAAACGCCCACGTCCAAGCTTCGTTTGAGACTTACCTGCCCCTCCTGTGCAGGGTCAACATGCTACGTTCAAGCACTGTGGAAATCTCTTTTTTTTTTAGCCTGTATTTCTTCACTTCTGATGTTGTGCTTTGGTACTTCGGTTTGTTGTAGGACATATTCAGAGGTCTTATAAATAAAGGTTTAAGTAATTCCCACATGAGGGACAACAGCTCGGCATGGGGAGACCTTTGCTCTTCTGGTAACGGGACAAAAAGAAGAGACATGGCTCTGTTTTGTCTGGAGAACACAGGAACTCCACTGTAAGCAATAATTAAGAACCACAAAGATGTCCTAATGATAGTGTAGTACTCTGCTTCCTTACATTTTTTTCAGGTGTATAATTTTAGCTAGTCGAAGCACTCATTTTACTATTGTTTTACCACTCTACTTCAAGGGAAGGTAATTGTCTTAAAGTTCTTTCTATAAGAAAAAAAAAAGTGACAAAAACATAAATAAGCCTTTTTTAATGTATACATACATAGGCTTTCTTTTAAGGTAAGTAATAATTTTAAATTATGCATAAAATGTAGGACTATATCTACATTCTCAGGGAAACCGTTGCAGGAGATCAGATACTTACTGGGTTCTGGACAAGTCCATATAGATAGTATTATTTTTTTTTTAATTTTATATGTTTGTGCATCTCACATACAAAATAATCTGTATCACTTATTTAAAATAAGTTTTTATCAATTTTGCATCATTTCAATTGAGGCATGTCTAGCTGCACCTTTTACTAGAATTTGATGGCTTTAGAAGCTCTAAATCAGATCTAAACTGTCAGCAAATGAGCACATCTGTAGGCAGAATCCTGTTTGATTTCAACAAAATACCCCCCAAAATAAGAGAAGAAATCACAAAAGCGGCAACAAATCACAGAGTGCTTCTTCCACCAGAACCACCATATACCCATCTGAAAATGTTCATTAAATGAAGCCATTCAAAGCCTCCGCAGTTCTCTGATGGCAGCAATTTTTTATCTATTAGCAAAACGATAGAGTTAAATCCTTTCCAGCTCATGTTTCAACCTGTTCCCAAAAGAGTTTAGTTCGAACACAGATAGCACATGTTGGAAGTAGCAGAGGAAAAAAGCAAATACAGGCTTTTTAGGTTAAAGGGAGTGAGAATTCTTAGGAATGCCTACAACTGAAGACGGGGATGTGACATGTTGGAAATCTCTCAAGGAGGAAGAACGTTTCAAGGCAAGGACCCTCATGGGTCTGAGTCTAGAAAAGCTTGTAATACACGATTCTCCAGAAGATCCTACATTAGCACTCACATTCTTTAGGTTTGTACTAAAAAGTTGAATTCTGTGAACTAACATTTTGTTGAAGTTCATAACCTTCACGAAGTTCATACACCATGCCATCACAGAAGCATCTTAGAACAGTTTCTCTAAGAGAAACTCTATTACTTTTCACAGTCAACGATCTTAATCCTGATGCCTATCTATACATAAACCACACTTTGTCGGCATAAATGTAACTCATATTGACCAGCAGAGATTTTGGAAATATGCACTACAAGTGAATCATAGAATGACAGAATATTTAGAGTTGGAAGGGACCTCAGAGATCATCGAGTTCCAAACCCCCTGTCATGGGCAGGGGCACCTCCCACCAAACCAGGTTGCTCAAAGCCCCACCCACTCTGGCCTTGAAACTACCAGAAAGCCTTGTAGGAAAGGAAAGATCGTTCCTTGGAATTAATTTAGCAACAAAGATGAAGTTGTGGTCACCACGAGGATGGAGCCCCGGAATCAGCTCAGCAGCAGCCTCCCTGTCGCCAGAATTTCAGAGTTACATACGGGCACATTCTTGCTGCTTGTACTTTATGGTCATATTCTGATTTGATAGCACTGTGTACCCAGCCTGGCTTCACAAAACGACACAGGACATGTAATATTACTACAAAGACTGTAAGGCAATGAAGAATCAGACTCTAAATCCATAATCAGGAAATATTTTTCAAGTACCTTATTTAGGGAATGCAGTAAATCCTTAGGCGAGTTGAGAGTTCTGTAGAATATAAAATACAAGGATTGGGTTTCAAGGTAATGAATCCGGCAAAAGGACAAAATGTGTTATTTTGAATGATTGCTACTTGATGAGACTATAATAAAATCTCCAGCTCCATCCTATTAGACTAAGCAGGAAGGTCAAATATGTGACAGAAATTGGATTGACAGGACGCAGTTAGCAAAAGGGTGAGGAGTATCAATTCTGCCTTTAATTTTGTAAAGTTTGCATTACATTTAAGCTGGGCAAAAAGCAGAAGCTGTTGCAACAGAAAAAAAAAAAGAGAAAAAAATATACTTTTGGAAATACACACAACAGGTTGGAATAGACATCTGATGTGCTGTACTGGAGATCCGATGCAACAAATTACATGGAGCACACATTAAAAAAATCTCAAGGAACAAGTATTTAAATGTCTGGGTGTATTTAAAGGCCATATTTTGAAAGAATATAAACCAGGTCTGTATTATACCATGAGGAGAAAGAAGGGTTTAACTCAACAACGACGCTTGTCCCTTGGCTCTGGGTTTGAAGGGATGTGAAACAAGAGACACCGCAGTTTTAAGGGAATTTTGTCTTCCCAATATCCTGGCAGGGCCCCTCAGGGTTTTCTAACTTTGGCTCCACTTCCCAGGCCCCTCGAGGAGAAGAAACCACACTAGGTTTAAGTGTAAGCTCGTTATGCCCTGGAGGGCCTTCTCCATCTTCCTTCAAGTCCCTGGTCTGCTAAAATAGTTAAGATAGCTAAAAGAGGGATTTAGTGTAATTGAGAAAGAAGGCTAGGATCTGCATGCACTCTGAGATAAGAGGTTAGTTTGGCTATTGTTAATTAAATAAAAAATCAGGACCGTCTAGATTTGGGTTCATGTTTTCAGCTTGTAGGGGAAAATGAATATATGAATCCAGAACTGACTGCAAGGACAAGTTTACACATCTCAGGATAAATGTCAGTATGGAAGTAACACGAATGAACAGATTTATTATTTTTTCCCAGTTAACATTCTTTTAGGTTTTTGTGCAAATTGCACTGAAATTTTATTTTCCCAGAACTGTAAAAGAATGGGAAAATGATTTAAGAAACAAACCAAACCATACAACAAAGTAGCAGCCTGAGAAATCCAGCCAAGAATGGAAATTCCAAAGTATTGGGAAGCAAATAAAAGACCTAAAATTTAGTTCTTTCAACTCCTAAAAACATATGCACAAGGAGATAATACACACGCACATCGTGACAATGGGAAGAGGAAACAGTCACCGTAGCAGGGTGAGACAGTAACTTACGACCTCCTGAATCACCATTTCAAAGCTGTGTTTCAGTACGGGTACAGTTCTGCTCTTCGAGGAATTCAAAACAGAAAACTTACTCTTCATCAAAGTCCCTATTTAAAAATTTGGGACCATCTTGACATCTACTTACTGGTTTAGCTGCAAATCACAGAATCAGGGAATGGTTTGGGTTGGAAAGGACCTTAAAGACCATATAGTTCCACGCCCCCTGCCCTGGGCAGGGACACCTCCCATCAGAGCAGGTTGCTTAAAGCCCCGTCCAAGCTGGCCTTGAACCCCTCCAGGGATGGGGCAGCCACAGCTTCTCTGGGAATCCAGCCCATGCATTTGCCCAATAAATGCCAAAAAAAAGTAAAATCAAATGGGAAAATTCACCCTGAAACAAAAGTGGTGCACAGGGGAGGAGGAAAAAAAATAATAGAAGAGCAAGAATGTCATTGTACTTTATCTGAAACTACTCAAAGCTCCTCACGGAGTTCTTGAAACAGATGTGCTGTCTTTGTGCTTTGAGCATGCATTAGTTGGGTGACAACTGCATTGGGGGATTGTATTCACAGAAAATGAAAGCAGAAGAGAAAATGTGTCCTATGAGAACTTCTGCTGCAGTTGATTTTCAAAGGCTAAAACAATTCACCTTCAAAAATCTGCCATTTCCTTGCGCTTTTATCTACTTTTTAAAACGTAAATATATTCAACACCCCCATGTTTAGGCAGAAGTTTTTGTGGATGCTTGAACAAAACAGGCCAGGGCTCCAGAAGTTTGTTTTCAAAGGCGGAGTGGCAGAAATTTCAAGTAGATGGAATAGCATTAGCTTTAAAAGTGGCATATATGTATCACCAGGTTTTACAAGGTATGAATGCTTTAGAAGTCTTGAGATAATTATTGGAACAAAAAAAAATAATGATCATTCTAAAATGAGCCTTCTCTGTCTTTTAAACAGCAGGCTTTCTCTAATACTGTATATGCCTTTATAATTACTTTACTTCAATGTAATACTTTAATGAAGACCAGTTTAATTAAATTAAATTTCTCCCCGGTGGTAACTCAATCAAAATGCATTCCACCCTCATTATGTTATCTGTAGGAGTCCAACGTCGTAAGTGCTATAAGAAAAGCTGGTTTTAATGAGAATGGTCATAATGTATTATACTTGAGAGTCAAGTTACAGAAACTTTAAATGTCATATAATGAAGAACTATAGATTAAGATGAGAGGGTAGACATTTCAGTACTAATTGGTTCTGTTTAATATTGTCCTTTGAATTATGATGTTATTTATTACTTATTTCTGACAGGTATCTACTTCAAACATTACACTGCCTGGAAGTCAGAGTGACTAAACTTCCATAGATAAATATTTTTCTCTTTCTTAATGATCAAGGTTGCGCTCACTGAAGTTTATTCCAAAATGACGTTCAGCATCACTTCTTGCAGGGCTGTTTGACAACGACACCTTAGTGACATAACGGCAAGCAAAAGAAAAGTCCAGAATCGCAATAAACAACAGTTTCAAAATTGCAGACTTTCTGAAATTTAAATATATCCAGTGCTCTTCAATATTACTAAAGGTATTTAAAGGAACGGCTCCATCTGTTTGAGAGTGGACTTTGCTTTGGGGTTTCCAGGGTGCATAATCAGCAACATGATTTTTCAGAGTTTACATCGAATCAGTTACAACTGTGGATGTTTTGGCAGCTTTGGCAATCTGGCCCTAGAAAAGAGCTATTCACAAACTTTGCAGATACAGCTCTGAAAAATGTCTGCCTCAGCCCGGTGACTAAATACCAGCATAAAGGTTTACCTTGCAACCAAGAAGTACCTTATATTTAATGAAAAAAACATCTGCTCTTGAAGGACTTCACCTGTTCTATCATTTATGAATCTCATAAACTGGTTGCTAGATTATTTATATGTGATTATATTGACACAATGCAACAACAGAATGAAAATAAAAAATCCCCCAAACAGGCAGGAAGTAAAAAACAAAACAAACAAAAAAAACCCAAAACAAACAAAAAAAAACCCCAAACCATACAAAATTATCAGCTCTTAAGAGAACACTTCCAAGGAATGACCAAGGAAAAGGTGAGGAGCATTTTTGGGAAGAAAACTGAAATTAATTCTGACAGGAGGAAAAGAAAAAAGAATTTGAGTGAGTTTTGGAGAAGTTATGATTTGGGGAAGAAGAAGGAAAAGCAAACTGCAAACTCAGGATTAGTTCAAATAAATTAGACTTGCCTCGCTCAGACTGGCAGAGCTATGGACAGACCCAACCCATTCCACTTTCCAATTTTAAGTCTTCTTGCTTGTTCTTACCCTGCTGGCTGAATTGCAGGTTGGTTCTGGATTTGCCTCCCTCACACCCTGCTCATCCTTCTCCATTTCCGCAGTGACAGAAGCTATAATTTGAGCGCTATCAGCTGGATTTCATGTCTCTGCTCCAGTCTGTAAACAGCTGCTAATACATTCTGTGTAGGTACAATGTTTTCCTCCTTTCTCGGTTTCCTTTTGCTTAATTTTATTCATACGTTTCACTCGTTCTGCTCCACCGACTTTGCCGTTTTCTTTTGTTCGTTTACAACCCACAAACTAGTTCTTGGCATCTGTTCGCTGATTTGCAACTTCTCTCCCAACTTTTTCTTTCTCCTTCATGTGTTTTCTTAAGTTAGTGCCCCTCAGATCTTATCTATTTAAACATAAATATGGACAAAACCAGAAAGGAAGATGACAGAAAAGAAATTCTCAGATAACATGCAGACAGAGGACAAACTTTCAATATGAATGTAGAAGTGGCACCTGTGGCTCAAATATCACAAGAAGGTGCAATAATTTAATTCTCTCACACTGGCAAATACCTTACACAAGGAACAGCAGAATCCCATTTACTTTCTTTTGGACAATTAGCAAATATTAATTTACAGCTCGTTCAAAAAGTGAGATAGAAGTTAAAATAATCTCAAGTCTTATTTCAAGATGACAAATTGCAAAATACAAAAAGCTAAGATTATTTTTAAAACAAGGAAACGGTATTATTCGGTATGTTTCTAGGGCTGTATATGAAATTAACTGCATGTTTATAATATTATTTTTCCCTGATTTACAGATTATTTTTCTAGTAAACATATCTCAACTGGGAAACTGAGTAGTTATTCCAATCATATCTGAAAAGTGTAATTGAGATAAGTGGAGTGGAATACAAATAATTGAGCAGTTGCTGAAGTTCACTGACCAGCTTAGTAAGTGAAACTGATCCCGGAACAGACTGGATATTAACGAGCAATCCAAACTAACCAGCTTGCAGACGTAACTGCGGTAAATACTGCTACATATGCTTCAAATGATCTTGCATTCAGAAAGCAATTGTAAACGCAAGGGTGAAGGAAATCAATTAATAACTGGAATGCAACGTTCACCTAGACAACTTGAATACCTTTAAGTCATACCCAGCACACTCCAATGAAATACAGCTATAATGTTAGAGTGGATGGGGTTATTTTTATTTTTTATTTTCTCTTTCTGGCAGTGCTGCTTAATGCATTACTACTTGATTTATCTATTTCTTTAATATTCTAATAAAGCAGATAGTCTAACAAATACCTGGAAAGAAAAGAGGTACCAGGAATATTTAGTAAGCAGTAATATTTACTATCAGGAACATGATTTTCCTGCAGAGTGAAAAAGATTGCACGTGATTGTTTTATAGTCTCTGTGCGGCTCAGGCATGGGGTTCTATAAAAACCTTAGCAGAACTTCCCCAAAAATATAGCACTGTGCTATTGGTGACTACTGGAATTTACATATGCAGATTTTCTCTCTGGAAAGAGTAGCATTACATCTGCAGTGCAGGTTTTTATTATTATTATTATTACTAAAGATGTTACTGTTTGGCTGAAGAATTGTCTTTCTATATGCATTTTCTACACTTATTAAAAATTAATTTTAAAAAAGATGCAGTTAATACTGTTGGAATCATCAGTAGGACAGGAAAGCAATAGATACTCCAGGTATTGAAGGTGTTTGTCTGCAGTACTGTTCATAAAGATATACATTTTGCATTTGCCTGTCTACTGAGGGCAAAAAATCTCCTTCAACAAGAGGCAAAAAGGTAACACCATTGAACAACTGGTCAACTCACCGCATTTCTTCCTCACTTTATCCTGTTTTCAGGGAAGAAACGAGATTTTCTACTGCTTATAACTAGGCTAAAAATGAATGAATTTTCATGAGAAAAGCAACATGTGTCTCCTGAACTTGATAAGATTCTGTATTAAATATCGAATTCTGCTTCACAATCAGGCATGTAAAATCTAGCGTTAAAGACCCACTGATTAGCGCTGCGTAGCCTGACCTCTCCTGTCATCTAGTGTAACAAACAGCTTGTGCTAAAGACAGTGGCGTGTTTCCCTCCCACCAGATTAAAAAAAAAAAAAATAAAAATAAAAATAAAAATCAAACACCTCAATAAACAAACATTAAGCTTTCATGTCTTTCTGAAATTCAGTACTTAAAAGATTTTGAAAAAGAATGACAATGGGATTTGGCAGGACTCTGGCAGGGAGGAACCTGATGAAATTCAACAAAGATGCTGCACCTGGGGAGGAATAACCCCATGCACCAGGAAAGGTTGGTGCTGACCTGCTGGAAAGCAGCTCTGAGGAAAAAGATCTGAGAGTCCTGGTGGACAACAGGATGCCCATGAGCCAAAAATGTGCCCTTGAGGCCAAGGCGGCCAAGGGCATCCTGGGGTGCATCAAGAAGAGTGTGGCCATCATTAAAGCAAACACTGAAAATGCTGACACAAATATAGTCAACAGAAGAAGAACACTAATACCTAGCAAAGTAGGTAAAACATCAGTCATAGTCAAGTGACGCAACTCCTCCAACTCTGAGAGCCAGCTAAGCTTTGTGTCTGGAACACAAACAAGACCAAGTGCTGTACCACCACAAAATAATAACCCGTTATTGTAACAGTAGGACTGTCACGGCTACCCAGACACCTCCTTCACATTCACACAGCACTACAGAAATCACATCCTTTCTTCTGGAGTCTACCCTCTGGTATGTGAAACTTCATTCAAAAAACTTATATACTGTCAAGAAACTTAGTTCAAGTTTCATCATACATATAATTACATTTTGTTTGGATCCAAAAGAAAAATCAAAATCAATTTCATTGCTAAATGTGTGGAAATAATTAAGAGTTCTAAATACACTTCTCTGTTATGCAGCGTCTGTGAGCAAGTAGAAGGAATATGAAGATAGTGACAGGACTGCATTAATATTCAGGGGGAATTTCTTACTTCTTATGAGACAATTTTATTGTATGATGCAGAATTTTTTAGAAGAGCAGTTATTTACAAGCATCAGAAATTCTTACACTCCCTTCTGTCCTCTAAACCTGCTGCTCAACTCTTTTTTTCTACAGCCTCTCAAATCTCAACTCTGTCACATCAGACCTGCCAATAGTCCCTTTCCATTCAGTCTTCCCAGAAAATATTGCATCCACATTAGGAAGTCTCTGGTTCTTACTATCTAAAAATAAATAAATAAATCAAAAAGGCTACGCCTCATCCAGTATCACAGCCTTAAAAAAGAAAAAGGAACACAGAGAAATCAATGTAAGTACATTAATTTTAATTCCAGTCTCCTGATGAGGGTAGCTCTCAAACACATCTCAACACAGATGGAGAGATAGAATGCTGATGAATAATACATATATTTTTCAGCTTCAAGTAAATCATTTATCCCTGCAATTACAAGTCAGAGAAGCTATTGAACGATTTTTTAACATGTGATTCTTGATATGTTTTCTTTCAGGATTAAAAGAAGCACATTGACCTTATTCGGCATTAAACAATCGCTAATGAGATCGGTTTATATTGCAATTTAGTTAATGCTGAGACAAATAATAATTGGACGTTCTGTAATGTGTATGTTGTCAATCACTCATTTTTACAGAGTTTAGTTAAATAAAATTTTAATTTATTTTAAATTAAACTGCAGTGATTTGCTGGAATAAACATATCAACAAAAAGTCCAATGATAACACTCTGAATAATTTTTTTTCCTGGGATTCTGTGTGCAGAATACAATATTCCCTCATGCATCACAGGAAAAAACAACCCAGCGGGCTTTCATTAGGGGGTAGGAAAGAAATCAAAATAAATCTGTCTGGCTAATACTAAACTTTGGTAAGATTCAAAATGTATCCCCTTTGAGAAAATAAAAGATACTTGTCCTCAGCATCACTCCTATAGAAAATGGCTCTATTCTATGCATCCACACTACGTACCCCACAGCATAGCTGATAACCAGATGGTTGTACATGCTGCACGCTGACATATGTGATTGCTGGGTAGTAAACATTGAGTCATTATTTCAATCTATATTACATATTTAAAACCTTATTTTTACGACAACAACTCACAGCCTCCCCTACAACAACAACAAAAAACTTAGCATTGCTCAGCAAGCCAAAAATGTCCATACTGGCACAGGAACAGCAAAATAAAAAATAAAAGAAAAATCTTAATATTACTATGTCGTATAAACTATAGATTCTAATGCCTAGTTGTGTATGTGCAATTACAAGCTTGATTCATACCTCTGACTTCTTGGAAAAAATGATCCTTTAACACAGAGGAGGATTTTAAAAACCCATTTTTTACTGAATCTCTTTTTTGGGTGGAAAAGAAGTCTGAAAGAGGATTTTTTGAAGTTACGTTCATCTCAAGAACGTTAGACATTCCAAAACCATGGGTAAAGCAGCTGTCCTGAAACAGATACAGCTATTTTCACCCTTGAAAGCATCCCTTCTCTTTGCTAAATGCCTGTACTGAATTTTCCAAAATCCAAAAGATTTTACATACCTGAAATTTGTGAGCACAGGTCAGCATTCTTTTTTGTCTTCGGTTACTTCACATATCACTCTATACTGAAGAGCAATGTTGAATGACTTAAATTAATACACTTTCTGTCTTAACTGGCTCTTCCATACTTTTAAGCAACTTCCAAGTTACATGCCGGACGTTTTGTAGTTCTTCAATCCTACCTACTAAAGCAGATCCCTTACACTGTCTTACGAGCAGAGTAGGATACTGTCATTTCTTACAAAGTAACTAAGTAATCAGCTATGTAGATAAGACTTGATTATGCAGGAGGAAGAGTTACACATTTGAAATTTTAGAACAGGGTTTTTTCGGCTCTAGCTTCTTTGCTCACAAAGATGATTAGAGGGTTGGAGCACATCTCCTAGGAGGACAGGCTGAGGGGCCTGGGGCTGTTCAGCCTGGAGAAGAGAAGGCTGCGGGGAGACCTTAGAGCATCCTTCCAGGATCTGAAGGGAGCTCCAGGAGAGCTGGAGAGGGACTCTTGGTCAGGAAGTGGAGTGAGAAGTGGTAATGGTTTTAAACTATAAGAAGGGAGATTTAGATTGGATATTACGAAGAAATTCTTTACTGTGAGGGTGATGAGACCCTGGCCCAGGTTGCCCAGAGAAGCTGTGGCTGCCCCATCCCTGGAGGGGTTCAAGGCCAGGCTGGATGGGGCTTGGAGCAACCTGGTGTGGTGGGAGGTGTCCCTGCCCAGGGCAGGGGGATTGGAACTCAATGACCTTTGAGGTCCCTTCCAACTCTAACCATTCTATGATTCTATGATATACATTTTCAAAAAGTGAAATTGTTAATCTCCACAACAGAAAGTTGCTCAATAAGTTGAAAACCCTGGGTTTATATTCACATATCAAGAAAATACACAACCATACTGAGTTCAGCAAAAGAGTTTCAGCCAGTGAATAACCAATATCCGTGCAGAAGATACTGGGTTTATGATCCTGTTCCGCTGTTGTGCAACACAGGCTTCCAGGTAATACTACAGAGCAGTGAGACACACAGCTATATGGGAGGGATATTAAACGTAATTATTCAGGAGTAGGTTTTCTAAATTATCCAATTAAAAAAATCAAAGTTAATACATGCCTAAAAAATACCTTTTCCAAAGATCTGAATAGGTAATTTCAAACTCTCAGTAGATAATATTAAACGATGTACGACAGTAGAGGCTTGCAAAAACTACTGCATAAGAACAATTACAGAATCCTGATTTCCAGAATATTAGGATGTAAAAATGTTACTTTCCTCTACAGATGAACACACACAAGATAGAAGCAGGAATGCAGTAACAGTGTCAAAGTAACCACTGAAACAAAGCCTGTACATAAAGATAGGAAGGATAACACAGCTACTTCTTTATGGCCTGCATTTAAAAAAAAATCAGATAAATACAGCTGCTGTAGAGAAATAACACATTAACCACAGACCACCAAAACTACAGGATAGCATTGCACAGTAATCTGAGAAATGAGATGCCTAGATTTCATTCCGTTCCTGATTACATCAGTAAAGCGGTTTTCAGCGGGCCTAAGCTATGCCAATGTTCTTTGCTTCGTGACTGGTGACTAGCTGCTATCAGAAACAGCATATCAAAATAAATATCGAAATAAATCACCATCAGCCAAACCTACTCTGTGTAAAAAAGCTAAGACAATACCTAAAATGTATTGGTTAAACAAACAACAACTAAAAATATCATAGAATTCTGCCCATGAAAACAAAAAAAAAATTCATTTATAATTAAAAAAAAATTATGAAAACTCCAATTCAAACTAGTCTTCATGTGCAAATTACTGTTCTCTTTATCTAAACCACTGACTTATCATGGAAATCAGTAAGAATCACGCATATATATCTAGCAAGGTAATTTTGCCTATAAATTTAATTGATCCATCTCTATTGACTACGTCATACATGAAGCACTTCAGATTCCCCTACAAAATCCCACACAATTAGGGAATAAAATACTCTTTTACTCCTTCCCATCTGCAATTGGTAAATAATTTCACGGTATCTCCTGACAGTCCAAATGGACGTTAAGTGTAGTTGGTAGCAGAACTGTAATAGAGAGAACTCTGGATGTACAACAACTATCAACTTGTGCATATTAAAATCATACAATAAAAGCATATTAAAATCCTCAAGGAGAATCACCTCACAGGAGGTGATTTTCCCCCTCTACTCTGTGCTCCTGAGACTCCACCTGGAGTCCTGTGTAGCTCTGGAGTCCTCAACAGAGAAAGGACATGGAACTGTTGGAACATGTCCAGTGGAGGGCCACCAAGATGATCAGAAGGATGGAGCACCTCTCCTATGAAAGCAGGTTGAGAGAGCTGGGGCTGTTCAGCCTGGAGAAGAGAAGGCTCCGGGGAGACCTTATAGCAGCCTTCCAGGATCTGAAGGGAGCTCCAGGAGAGCTGGAGAGGGACTCTGGGTCAGGGAGTGGAGTGATAGGACAAGGCGTAATGATTTTAAATTGAAAGGGGGAAGATTGAAATTGGATATCAGAGAGAAATTCTTTCCTGTGAGGGTGGTGAGACCCTGGCCCAAGTTGCCCAGAGAAGCTGTGGCTGCCCCATCCCTGGAGGGGTTCCAGGCCAGGCTGGATGGGGCTTGGAGCAACCTGGTGTGGTGGGAGGTGTCCCTGCCCAGGGCAGGGGGGTTAGAACTCGATGATCTTTAAGGTCCTTTCCAACTCCAACCATTCGATGATTCTGTGAAACATTTTCCCTTGGTTGAAGAAATAAACCGTAATTTTCATCAGTAGGTAAAATTATAGACAGGAAAAGGATATAGTGCACATATAATGCTTCTGCAGGTCCTCACCCTGACAAAGCAATTAAAAATGAATCAAAGTAACACTCTATGCTTTCAATACAGTTCTTATAAAACGTGAATTAAATTAAAATTTTACATAATAATACTCTGATTTCAGTTTGAGAAACATTCCAGTGTGAATCTGCAAAGACTTTGATGAATACCCTATTAAGATAACAGCCCAGTCAGCTGCAGTATTGTTTATAATCTTAATGGTTTTTAGACAGCAATGAAGGAGCAATAATTTTGTTCCATTTCAAACAATGTAGCATTGAAATAACCGAAGGGCATTGAAGGAAACTACAGTTCTATTATTCTTTTTTGCATCTCTGGAAGTACAATGATTACATTGCAGTTGTTTGTTTCATAAAATAATGTTAAAAACACAGTTTTAAGCGCTAACTTTTCTGGTGATGTTTACTTACCCACAATACAGTTTCTCCATTACTCAAGACCTTAAGTTTACATCTACGTGGAAGAAGCAAATTACATTTACTAGGTAGCATTTTGAGAATTCCTCAACTTTTACCAAGGCTTTGTTTCCACTGACGTAATGAAATCAAGGACCAGTCTAAGTGTTTCTTTCACTGAGAATCTGAATAAACTACAAGTAAGTTGTAAGAAACACGCAATTTTGGATATATTCTCTCTGTGGAAAAAAGTTCAGCTGTCGATCTACGCAACCTGCTGCAAGGGGGACTCGTCCTTGGTGAAATACCAGTACTAAGACTACTCACACAAATAGTTTTGCAGAATTTGGCTCCAAATAGTCCAAAGGACTGAGAATTCACAGTTGACGTTATTTCTACATGAGAGAATTTTTCAAAGGTGCGAAGTCTTTAAATGTCGTGTTGATGGCAGCTTCCATATCCGTACAGGGGAAGAACTCTAAAATAACACATACCATTATGCAGTTACATCAGAAGACTTTTTTTCCTGCTGCTTCTTTTTGTGCTCTGAAATATTTGCTTCATTGATACCAACAGGAGTTATGTCATTGATGTAAATACACGATGTAAATATGTGTCTATGAAGACAGGGTGAGAGAGTTGGGAGGGTTCAGCCTGGAGAAGAGGAGGCTCCAGGGAAACTTTAGAGCCCCTTCCAGTCCCTAAAGAGGCTCCAGGAAAGCTGGGGAGCGACTCTGGATCAGGGAGAGGCAGAGGATAAGGGGGGACAGTTTTAAACTGAAAGATTTAGGGAAGATTTAGATTAGATATTAGGAAGAAATTCTTTGCTGTGAGGGTGACGAGACTCTGGCCCAGGTTGCCCAGAGAAGCTGTGGCTGCCCCATCCCTGGAGGGGTTCAAGTCTGGATGGAGCTTGGAACAACCTGGTCTGGTGGGAGGTGTCCCTGCCCAGGGCAGGGGGTGGAACTAGATGGTCTTTAAGGTCCCTTCCAACTCAAACCATTCTATGATTCCAATGTAATTTTTGTTCTAACTTTCACATAATAACCAACACTCCTAACCATGAATGCAAAAGCTTCCTTCATCTGAAAATTTTCCTAGGCACTGGAACCCTGAACCAAGTAGAGCTGCTGTCCCAGGAATTTCTGGGAATGGGTCAGGGTACCATGGGTTTGAAAGCATTCCCAACAGACAGTCTGCATGCACCTGCCTTCTAATATTATTATTATTTGAGTCTATTTTCCCCACTATCCTCATTACCAAAGCAGTCTTTAAACTTTACTGGTTTAAAAAGGCACTGTTGTCCAGTGAAAAGTATTGCACTAGATGTAGAGAATGATGCAATATAACATATAATTGAGTATTTCTAAATGGCACTTTCATTTAGAGAACATTTACACTAGAAGAAAAGTAAATACAATGAAAGCAGATCACTTGTACCACTGAAGTCTGATTGAAACATTTAAACTAATACCGGATTGAGCCTTCTTCCAGAAATGTGGAGAGATGCGGAAGTCACACACTATTGAGGAGTCACCCAAATATCTAGCAACTGCGGGAAATCTCCTTTCAGGTCTTTCATTTGCTTGTTGGAGCCTGATTCTTGTCACCTCTAAGACCACCCCAACTAGTGAAGTTGTGGAACAGGTCTATAACTCATTTTTCCTGGGGACCTGGAGCCTGTAGTGGGTTTAGGTCAGACTTCATACCGCTGACACTGTATGTAAGGCAGGAGCATCTTCTACGGCTGAGAGGAGAAGAACCCAGGCTTTCAAAGTGATTTTTGTTAAGTGTCGGAGTTTTTTTCTTCAGTGAAAGTATTGACACCACTAGATGCTCTGGAGAGCCCAACACTAACATTAGATATACATTTCTTCTTTCTGAACTGATTGGGGTTAATTAAGGCTATTGTTTAAAACTGCTTTCTTTTTTTTAAATATTCTTTTGTGCATTATTAATCTATCATTTGGGGATTCACTGAGTTCTTACTTAAATTATTTTAGAATATATTTTGACAGCAGCTTAATTGTGCGTGTTTTTTTGTTTCATCGTTTCTTTTAAAAACGCATGACTTTATTACACCTAGGTTCTGAATGAATGTCTTCTCAGCAAACAACAGTCACAGTCTGACCATTTGCTTTGTATATTTATAAAGATGTTTAAATGAGGATAAATAAAAATAACATTCTGTGCTCTGAATTTCCCTCTACCTCAATGTTTTCTTTCCTTCTTTCTTAGAAAGTTCTCTTATTATTATTTGATGTACGAGCTCGGTCATATTTTCTGCCCTTTCACATTGAAGCAGAATGCCAAGTAAAGAATATTACTTACTGCCAAAGGTTTGCACAGAGTGTAATTAAAAGTTTGTCTCCTTGTTTTTATTTAGCTTTTCCTGGCATTTGACTAATTTGGCAGCATATGGTAGGTTTGTTTATTAACTTGTGCATAGTAATTAAAGCAGTGCTTTAACAGAGACACACAAGAAATGTGTCCTATTTATATTTGAGGGGAAGACTTCTTTTTTTTTAAATCTACACACAATAAAAAGCATTCTTGAATTTAATTCTGAAATCTGGATGTATCTGGATGGATTTATGTAACTGACGTTATAATCATTCGTTCTTCATTAAAAAAAAAAAAAAGGTATTAACAGGTATTTTAATTAGTTTGCCAGAGATGTGATCCAGAGAAATAATTGAGAAATGCATTAATCTACTCTTATGTACTTTGGAGAGTGAAAAAATGTCCTTTGGCACAAAGAATTCCCAGTTTTCCACAGCCCATGTTCATGTAATCATTCAGAGGCCTCAACGTTTGCCTTAGAAAACAGATTTATGTCCATGACGGGTCACCAAGAGTTTCATGTTCACAGTTCGCTCACTGGTAGCTTGCTGATACTTCGCAGCCATTTCTTCTGGAAAACTGAATCTATTTTTTTGTGAATAATAAAATGAATTCTCCCACTTGGTAATTTTGTAAGAATTAATGCGTACCATTACACACAGCAATATAATTAACAGTCCAGCTTAAATCTCTATTCTATTAATACAACACTAGCTCCTTACCATGGAATTTAACTATTATGGTATTTATTAAAAAGTAATGTTAGTTATTTCCTTTTTAATCTTCAATATTTGCTGCCTATTTAATTGCCTACCCTAAAGGAAAGATAGATTTCTATGCCATAAAGTTATACATAATTTACATCGTCAATAAAAATGTACTTTTCTACTATTGCTACTCCTTTTCTTCTCCATGACTTAGCACACAGTGAAAAGCTGGAAAATTTTACCCTGTAACTGGAGGAGAGGAGGAAGATGTTTAGGATCTGACGCACATGCTGACCTACACCTGGCAAACGATCTCAGGAATTAATAATGAAACCAGAAAATACAACACAAATAGGTAAAGTATTTATGATGAGACACAATGCCAGTGAGACTGGAATCCTGAACAAAGCCTGATATGAGCAAAATGAATTATAGTGTGATGTGCAGAAGATAAATAACTTTCAACAGAGGAAGAATGGATTTCTTCATTAACTGGACAAGCAACAGGAGAAAATGATATAGTACCTTGCAAGATACAACAGACGCATTTGATGGTATCTGAAACGCCTTCATAGATTATACACAAAAACACTAATGACACTTTCAATGCGCTGAAATAACAGGTTACCCGTAGGGAGAGCTCAATCAGGGGTTTACTGTTGCCACTCTTCTTGCCAGCTCAACAGCTTGTTGGGCTAACAAATACAACTTAATAAAATTGTATTTGCTTGCTCAGATTCCCCGAATAAGAACGTTAGTCAGGTTTTAAGACTTCTACTACATGGTAAGGACAATTCTTGTATTGCAGTGATGAACGACAGGCAAAAGGACTTCATGGGAAACTAAATTACTTCATAAAATTTACATGAAAGCAAAAGCGAAGACACAAACTTGGTGCTTTTGTACACATGGATGCTGGAATGGGATGCAGTCTCCAGTATGAGACTCCTCGCAACCAGCTCGAGGTCTGTGGGAACACCGCAGGCCCTTCACACGAACTTAGGATACTGGTTATATTTGGCTGCTTATTCCGTTCATTTTCCCAGGGGCTACCACAGAGTCTCCAGCTCCACTGGGGTCAATCCGTTAATCCCTTTAGATTTTATTTAACAATGAAAATAATAATATGTGTAGGTCCTCACACTACCAAAGGGCCTACAGAAGACTGGAAGTGGAGATCCACTGAGTCCCATAAATATTTATTTATCTTAAACTGCTGAAGTAGAATTTCAAGTTGCAAATATTCTTTATGCTTATATACACTGCTTAAGGTGTCTCTACATATTCCCACTACAGGCATTAAATAATAATAGCTAGAATAAAAATTGATGCATTGTCACTGTATAGGAATAACTATGCTCTTCTGGTAGCTGTCTCCCAGCCATGGAGCAATTCCCAACAGCCAACCCACATTCCTCACTGCAAAGGTGTGTCAACTCCTCTTTTGTTCTTTTATTTTAAATATTGGCTCGCATGTACAAAACCAGACTTGTACAAAGAGTTTCAAATGTGGGGGCAGAAACTGAGATCTGCTGCTTAAAAATGTATCCAGTCTGCTTGCTTACAAACACGTTCAAATGGTGAGGAGCTGCTGCAGAGGACTTGCTGTGGAAACAGATAGGGCCCAGATTAAGAGCTTACATTTGGCACAAAGGTTTGCTAATACTACTTTCCAAAAAAGCATTTCTACATAATTTTATTTTACCCAGTTCCCGTGCTTAGTCCTGGGAACCTTCAACTCACTTGGGATGTGGAATTTATGTGTTTTTCTGGTAATAACATCACTGTGCAAACTTCTTGATTAGGTTGCAGCCTCACAGCTGAGGTTTGATGCTTACGGCAGCCAAGGAGCGCAGCAGAACAGCCACGCTCACAAATTCCTCCAGTCACACAGATGCCCAAATTTTTCCTAAGAAGCAAATTTTATAGCGAAACAGGGCAGCGAAACAAAGCACAGGAGACAGAAGGAAGGAGGGAAGGAAAGAAGGAGTGAGGAAGGTTATCACTAAATTGGCATATTTAATTATGCAGTTTAAGTTATAAACACTCAGCACTCCTGACTAGGTTTTTAGGTTTCTAGTCACAATGACACATGAAACCTAGTGACATTTTTCATATTGAAGAGCCATTCATTTCAGTCGTGGAACAAACTTGAACATCTCTCTACTGCCTTGGTCCATTGATTTTGCTCTTAGTTTTGACAAGTTACTCCTCAGGCCCTTGAAGCTTTCAGTCATTCTGTCCACGTGGGCCAAAAAAAATACATTATTAAGGCAAAAGTATATTTTTACAATGAGAAACCGTAGGATGAAATTAGCAGTACACAAGGTGTAAAACTGAACCTTATAATGTAGTTTGTAGAATTAATACAGAGGAAACCTATGCTTCAAATTCATAACATTTGTTATATTCATTTTATGAAAAACAGCCGTAAGGTTATCTTTGCTCTCCGATGCCATTACAATCTATAATACTTACATTTTTATGTCTGATGTCTTCCACATTTTTTACTCTATCAGAAAGAATCACTGTTTACTGATTAGCATACATTTCAAAGTGATTATTTTCATATGGCATCTTTGGCATCACAAATTATATATATTATTCCCATTCATCATTATACAGCTAAAACCAGAAATGGATGGCTCATTTAGAATCAAAATGCTTTTGCTTCCCAAAAAGCTCTCTTTCTGTATTAAAACATGAACTTCCATAGCTCTTTAGATTTTACTTTGAGAAAGGCTGAGGAAAAAAAAAAGTAGTAAAAAATTAATTACACATAATATGAGACATGAGACGTGATGTTCCTTCAGTAGATGAAAATTTTCTTTCAAATCGAAAGGCAAAGGAGTGGACATTACCCGAAAAATTCATTTAAGTCAGTCACAACCTCAGTGGCGTGAGATGTGCACACAGACAGAACCAACAGACTAACCCTTCCCTCCTTCATTAATTAATCGTTTCGGTGCAGGCCCTGCAGGATATGCATTTTTCCTTTTGCTCATAAGCACGGCGTGAACACACAATGAAGGCTGAGACTCTAACGTAAACAGAAATATTAAAAACTCATCAAATTAAAGCTACATTTACCAGTCTTTATCACCAGACACGAATGTCCTGTGCGCTGCAGCGACAGCTCTCAGGTGAGAATATTGAATGTGGCTGCTGAAACTGTACGTATCACCCTGCGTTCCTAGAGGCAGGGGGATTAGTCAAACTCACCAAATTTTAAGAAAAAGCAGTTGAAGTAACTGGCGGTGTTTTAAACAAATATAAAGTAAATTTTAAATACAGTTTGTGGGTCACTGGAGAGGGAAGTATCCACATGAAAAAGCAGAAACCACAAATGTGTCTTCACTGGATTGCTTTAGTGACTTCTAAGTTGGCACTGGAGCAAGTTCAAATGGCACAGATAATACTACTGAAAAACATATAAATAAATTCCAGGAGTAAAACAAGCCCATGGAGGTGTCATAGAGAAGTACAAGGTTCAAAACGCCTTTCTCTAACATTTGCCGAGAAGTCAACTGAAAAATAAAGTAGGAGAAGAGGCTTTAACCCAAAGCTATAAAGGAAGCTGCATTTCTCAGTACCTTTGCACCCTCTTTCAGACAAACCAGCTTCCAGACACTAGAATTCACCTCACCTGCCAATTCAGAGGTTTATTTTACAAAACTTTCATGAGATTTTTGGCAAATAATATCATAGCTACCTAAATGAAAACGTAGGGCTCACCAGTTCCCTTGCCAGGTGGCTCTTTTGCCCCAGGGTGACCGAGGGTCAGGGGATTTCCTCCTTACAAACTAGTTCCTAAAACAGTTGAAACACCTCCAAAATTCTGAGCTTCTGCTTCCTAATTTCTGTTTCTTAGCTGACACAATTAGTAAGAAGTATCTACACATGTGAGTATGAACTAATGCCCTTCAGCACTAGTTCGTATGTCAAAGCATTGGCCATTTACTAATTTTGTAATCCTAAATTACACAATTACATGAATGTTAAATACAGGATTAGACACAAACTGTAGTGATCTAACCACCGAAGTAATACCAAAGTGGTACAATGTTTTTATTCACACGCTAATAAAAACAACCTTTTCACGTTTCCCCATTTTACATCTGCGCAATTGTTCTGAACATTTTCAATACCGTGGGACACTCAATGGCTAAAAGACAGAAAGCTGTATCAGCAAGATAAAGATCTGAGCCTTCGCCTTAGAAAAGGCTAATTTTTTAACTTGCGTTATTAGATACATTAGTTATGCTCTGAAACCCATAAATGCTCGTTACGTTTACGCATCTACGGTCTGCAGTACTGCGGGGAAAGAGTTTTGAAGGAAGTGAACTGAGAACCAATATATCAAGGAGGAAAGGGACTTTCTAGCAACTCAAACTACACAGCACTTGCCTTGTTCTGCTCCCCACAAACCACAGGGTACAATTCAGAAGTGTCTGTGTGAAAGTCCCTCTTGAAATAAAAACTAGGAAAAACCTGAAAAAAGCTGCACAGGAAAGAGTGTTCTCGGAGTATTTATGACTGAATAGATCTCACTTTTCCAACCAATGAGCTGAGAAACCTATTGATGAATTACGCAACGTGTTTTGCCAAGGTACTTATCCTTGACATGCCCCACAGTATCCAGCATGATAAAGTAAGCTTTACCTGTGTCCATCTTATGGCTCCTACCTGTTTAGCATCCTCACAAAAACAATTTGTTTGTGAAAATGACAGATGAGTATGTGCTACAGAACACACACCTGACCCTAAAAGGATACAGGTTTTTTGAACCCTCAAGATGTGGAATTTTACTCACAAAATCGTGCTTTCACCACTACAGACTTCACCTATTTCCCTCTGCTTTAATCAGGAAAAAACATCCGGTAAGGAGATTGCTACCTGGATTACTTCGGGAGTTTTAGAATAATTTTCCATTTGGCCCAGAAATAGACTCTAAGGAGTATGCACTGCGTATTCTCTTCTGCCAAGCCCACGGGACAAGTAGGAGTATTTCCATTATGGAGCTTTGGGATTTGCTTCCTTGTCTGATGGCTAAAAAGTGGTTGTCAAACTATTTCTTTCATAGCAGATACTAAGACTTTATTCTCCTCTGCTTTTTCATAGCATTGCAACTGGTTTCTTTAGTCTTTGCTCTTCCTGAAGTAGAAATTCTTGCAGTTTCCCCCTGGTTTCAATCCAATACACAAGAGTTAACTCTATTTGTCAGTGCAGTGGTTGTAACTACCTACTCACCCCAACAGCGTGGTTTTCCTTTGCTCAGGTGGTGAAAAATTTTGTGAAAACTGAACTGACACAAAGGTACATATGGACAGGATTGGTTTTCATTTTAGTTTTTCATTTCAGTGTCCAGAACATCTCAATTTTCGGTGGTTCTGGAATTATACACACAGCAGTCAAATACTGTACAGGTAAGCACTAGTATAGGAATTATTCTGTAAGAACTAAGTATATTCCTTAACTTCCATTTTACTTTATGCTCCAAAATAATAATAATTTTCACAGAAAACAGGCTATTCATTAAACTTTTAATTTTCCTATTTTCTGTACTTGACAAACTCATTTTACTAGTAACTTGTAAAACTGACAGGAAGTTTAGGTTCCCAGAATATAGTAAGGATTTAATCCCTTACTGGTTCTAGCATTCATTAATCAGTGGTAATTTACATTAATATAAATACATTGATCCTGCTTTGAGGGCCCTCTCTTGTGAATAATTTCCTCCTCCAGCTGATATTATGAGATACATTAAGAACTGGCATTTCAACAAATGACAACGGCTTGACTGGAAGAGAAATACCCAATGAATAACCAAAGAGAAAATGACTAGTTTAATTTTTATATTGTAATACCTAATCCTAATGCAGTATTCAAGGAAAATGCATATGGATTCCCTCCTAAATGAAGAAAACATAGTAATATTTATTGGTAATTAAAGAGATCAGATTTCTCATGTGATATTTTTCATATGTGTCATTTTAGAAAATCTTTCTCCAAATGCCATGTGATATGGGGAATTCCTGCCAAGAGTTATTTTTAAAGAGATTATATGGAAAGAATGTAATATTAATTCTTTCATTGCATTAAAGGAAGTTTTGGGACTCAGATCTAAGTCTAAGAATGAAAAATTACTATTTCTCTAAAGAAGTATCTACAGGGAAGAGCTACATCCACATTTGCACTGAGCTGTTCTTGAAATGATGGAATGAGCCATTTTAATACTAACACACAATTAGGCGGGATTATCTCAATGTTCTTCCCACTTTTGTATAACTCTTATCTTCTAAGAATTATCTGCTTAAGAGAAGCTAACAAAAACTAGCTGTAACCCTCTCTGATCAGCTGGGAATAGTATTGCGCTGTCTATAAATTAAAGTTTTCACCTACGTGAAGACAAAAAGATGAAGACTCTGAAGGAACAAGATCTAAAAGAAGAAATAAAATCTCAGTCTAAGGAGGGAAAGTTAGGACACCTTACACATACTGTCCTGTAATGTGTACAGACATAATAACAAGCTATGCAGAAATTATGAGTCATTAAATCGAGACAATATATTTCAAAACTACTCGGTCTGTTTACTTGTCTGCCGTAGAGCCAGCCCAGTTCTCTGCAGTACAGTTGAGATACTTGTCCTTTACGTGTCTCGGTTCTCGTTTCTGTAGAATGTGCTGTCTGCTCCAGCGCAGGTGTGATAATTCTACAGATGAGAAATGGCAAGAAAGAAAAATCTCTGATGAAAAACTCTCTACAAGTAAATCAAGTGAGCTTGTGTCAAAAGGAGGAGAAAAACCTTGTGTTTCACATATGTTTTCCAGACTTGAGTCAGAAAATCCTCCATTCCAATTCCTTGAAGATCTTCCAGAGTTCTGTTTTTCTGTACACTCCATATCGTCAGTCTTCATTTAAAAGTACAATCAGCATCTTAGAAAACATTAAAATAGTAATGCAAATCCCTAACTAGAACACCGATACATTGTAGGTGCCAGTTCCTTAACATTTTTTGCAGCATATCCTAAATTACAAATTCATTTTGCATATTCAATGAGAGACACTGCTATTCTGGAAGTGTTATAATCCCTATCATTTGACCAAATAAATTGGAAAACAGAAAAAGTTTTCACTGCAACAAAAAATACGTTACCAGCATTAGGCAACCTCAGTAAGAAAGAAAACTAGATTTTGGCAGTTGGAAGATTACGACAAGGAAGGTGTAATGAGAGTCTGTCTGTGACAGATGTCACGAAGATCCAGATTACAGAGAAGGAATTATTTCTGCAGTACGTGGTAAGATTTTACAAATGACTGAAAGAGTAAAAACGTAGAGAGAAGAAAAAACAACAAAAAGAGTCTCCTGACCTAACATCATCAGGTAACAGTATAAAATCAAAGAATATAAGGACCGCCACAAGAAAAATATGAGAAGGACTCTCCTGTGGATGAATGAAGCAAGTGAGGACTGACTCTGTGGTGAGCGATGGGTGTCCTCGCTTGGTGAGTCACTTGGCACTTCCCTTGGCAAAGAAACGCAGCGGAATCTGCCATAATGCATAAAACACCCTGCTGCCAACTGGAATAACTCCACACGCTCACAGAAGGCTGCCAATGTAAACTCTGAACCGATTGAGGACTAGGAATGCACGCACCGCATGAAAATAAATGGCAGGAACATAAAGCTTTCAGACAGTTGCAACAGTGAAAGAGCACACTGCAAACTGGAACAGCAAGAGGGATGCCAGTCTAGTCAACCAGTATTTCGAATAAACTTCTGAACCTTCAACGCTGCGAGCTGTAAGACGTATCTCTTTGTTGCTCAGTTTGTGATCTCTGTAAGGAATATCTTCTGACACACTCAGTTTTGCACAGGAACTTTAGAAATCTTAATTAAATCAGGCCCTTCTTAAAGCCAGTTATAACAATTTTCTACATAACTTTATATATTTGATTTTATTGTTAGTTTATTGCTACTAATTCAAGTAAGGGAAAAGAAATTACTGCGACCGCATGGAAAAAAGCTGAGAAGGTGAATACTCCTTCCTTCTCCTCCTCCAAAATTGGGAAAAAAGGTATAATACATTTTGAGAAAAGGTACTAATGGAAATATTATCACAAATCAGGCTAATAGAAAATGATCATATTAAAAGAGTTTAAGCAGAATTCACTAAAAGACTTTTACGCATATGCCCATTGTGAGCATACACAAAAAAACACTACTAAGGAAGCATCCTAAATTCTACCAGTGGGGGATACAGATGGAATTCTTATCTGAAGGGGAGGGTGTGACACACAGAGCAAGAATAAGCAGAGCCCACTTAGCTCCCATCAATAAATTCATCCCTGAATAAATAAAAAATGAAAGTGACTGAACAAAGGCGATTATAAACCACAGCATCTCTGCTTATGGCATCTATGATAAAAGCAGGAAATACTGACTGTATTGTCAATTCATGTGTAGAGAAAGGATGGAAAAAGGAAGTTTTCTAATAACTGAATGTTTTCAGACAGAATATTGCAAAGTCTCAAAGGAACTAGGCACAGTACTAGTAGTAATTAGTTCAAAAGAATAAGGGAATAAGGGACCAATGATTTGTCAGTTGTAGTTCTTCTGTGTTTCTGTTGGGCTATTACATGCATTAGATCTACCTCCACGTATTTCTAGAATAGTATGACATAATATATTCTGATCATTCTTTGTACTGGCCTCCTGACTAGTCTGAACACTTCTCATAGCTCTAGCTCACTGCCTTGCACAGGGTCTGCTGTGTTCTTGGGTTCTGCATCACCTTCATAAACCGCGGAACCGCTCTGGCTTCCTCACAGCAGGCACTCGACTGTCTCGCATGAGGTCTCTGCTTCTCTTCAACTCTGTAGCACATTTTTTCAATCCTTCTTCTTTGTTTTAGATACTCTAAGCAGTTTTTTTCTCTATTGCTATATTTTCTAAAGTATTTCTAGGCATTTCTGGAAACTGTAGAGTTGCATGTCATTCCTTTGTTTTTCTCCATTGAATGTAATCGTGTCTTTCTTTATATTCCTTTACTCACTTTCAATGATGTGTGCCTTAATAAGATATATACCTTCCAACGGAAGGGAGTTTCAGTTGCCTCTGGTCCTGTCACTGAGCACCAGCAAAAAGCTCCTGACTCCATCTCATTTGCACCTTCCCTTCAGGTATTTATATGCATTAATGAGATCGCCCCTGAGCCATCTCTTCTCGAGGCTAAACACTCCCAGCAGAAGAAATGTAAGAGATAACTAGCATGGACAGGAAGAGGCATATGAAATTATTATCAGGCAATAATACAATGGCACGGCACGAAATTAAGACATGGTAAAGCAAGCAGTGATTTGCAGACTCATGCAAAACCGCCACGATGTGTTATAGATGTGTGAAGTATAAAAAGCTCTAAAAGCCTGGACAGTAGAGAAGGCCATGGCTTTGAGGTCTACACCTTACCTTGCAGAGATTACACAGGGATTTGAAATACCTATGAAAAAAATAATTATCTGTATCTAAGTAAGGGAAGTTTGATGTTGCTCAGGAGCAACAGACTATAGAAAGTCTTCATCTTTGTTTGGCTCACATGATTAGACTGATGTAGCTCTGCATACATTTAGCAGATGTCATAAGTAAGGTCAAGGTAGCAAGTGGAAAACTAACGAGAAGAAAGCTGGATACTGAATTAATGGGTAGCGCATATACTTAACAGTTAGTGCCACCAATCAGTGTAGGATGAAGCTTTAGATTCACTGCAAGTGAACTGTACGAGGAGAACACGATGATTCTCCTCACCCAAGGGGTGGAAGAGTCAACAAAGACAAGACAATATTGTTTCTTTGGAGCAATTGTTCATGCAACTGCAATCCTGACTGTCTCAGTCCCAGAAATGTGCTTTTTCAGTCACATCAGCCCTTTTCCAGGACAATCTCCTGAAACTAAAAAAATGTAACAGCTTTGGAAATCTCTCACCGCTGTTGGCTGAAAGCAGAAGGGGACACCACAGAGAAAATAATTCCACTCTTAATAAAGTATTGATTAAGTGGACACATTGGAACAAACATGAGCTTACACGCATTACACAGTTCTCTTACTATTGCACTATTTCCTCTTGTCTATTACACTCTTCAAATTCTTTTAATTCTTGTACAAATGCTCAACTTTTTCCCCAATATTTATCATACAAGTAAATACAGACTTTCATACACAGAACCCTATTTTACAAAGCAGCCATAGAATAGTGGTTTTTAAGACTTTGCCTAGAATTCTCTGTTTGCTGCTGATCAGATACGGCCAGGCTAAGTAGTTTGATCAACAAGCAAAAAGAGCAGAGTACACAGTTTTTCTAAAAGACATCAAATGGAAACAATACTCTCCAAAGGTGTGACTGAGAAGAAGCTCTTAAACAGGATCAGATGCAGATATTGGGGCTCAGAATTAAGAAATATATCCTGACAATCAGCTGAACATTTGAAGGAATTCTCATTTTGCTTTGCCACATTCCACAACCCACTTGAGTCAGTGTGATCACTTTGGCTTTCAACACGAAAACACCAGAATATGAGGGATTTAGGGGGCCTTTGGAGTACAAAGCATCCAGGAAGCTTTCAGTACATCAAATTTCCACACCCCGATCTAAAAGTAAACTTGAAATCACCAATTATCAATTGTAATGAAGGATACATTTCTAATACTGGAGAGGAAGGAGCACAGACCAAGACTGTATTTTTCAGAAACTCAAAGAGAAATATGATACAAATTTCTAACAAGATATTCTAGGACATCAATAAAGTTCTATCAAAACCAAGTCCTGCTGTTCTACCCACTTATGCCGGGACTGAGATTGGTCCGTAGTGATTAATTGGAACTAAGCAGAGTACGTTCGGTCTCCGGTTCAGTTATTGACCCGTAGCACTCTCGGGTCCCTCTGAGAACGCGATGTCTAGTGGTTCCAGTGCGGATGCGTGAAATGTTCTAACAAACCAGAAATCAATGCCGAGTGCACAGTAAACAGACACAGTCAATGAGCTATTCATTACCTTTTGTAAACCTTCAGTATAATTGGCGTGTGGTCAATTTATAAGATGTAATCAACTATGGCTTTCTTTAATCCTTTATATAAAACGAGACCAAAAAGCTTCATGTTTTACGTAGTCATAAGAACAAGAAATTGGATAGGTAAGTAATTAGATATCTGAATGCTCCCTCCATCAAATAAAATACCGCATTTGTCTGACCTCTAAGAGAAGCTGTTTATAGTAAACACCTCTGTACTATAACCAGCAAAGATGTTTGTGTGTGAGAGATTTTTATTAGGTATTTTTTTCTGATCAGTAATTAAAACCTAAATCCCAGATGCTTTTTTAAATAAATTGTTGCCTTCAGGATAGCAATTTCTGCTACCAAAAGAGGGCACAGAGGAGGTACACATTTCATAATGAATGTTTATTCTTTCTTACTTACTGATAGAAACCTTTTTTATCATAAAACTAATTAAAGTTGGTAAAGGACAAAGTCAGTCTTTTCATTTCAAATTGAAAGCAAAAACCAAACCCCATAATCACATAAATGTCATACAAAATGTTTGGATAGCTTATAAAAAAAATTCTGTCTCTAAAAGATGATTGCCTTCAATAGAAAACAGCAATGTAGGATTTATTTCAAAACCCTGAATATAAAGAACAGGGAGCAATGTAGGAAGCATGACACCAGAAAGTTTAAAGGAAATTGCTTTACCATTCACCTGTACTTCTTCCCCATAAATAGATGGATTATGGGCATCTAGACAACTTGTCCCTCCTTTTTGTTCAGCTTGGTTCAGTTCAACCCACTGGGAATCCAGAATATCTAGGTAAATTTTCAGCTATGGGGTCCTGTACAGCCTTTGTTTTTTTCCCCTTCAGTGAATATTTTGGATTACCATAGAATCATAGAATTGTCTGGGTTGGAAGGGACCTTAAAGATCACCCAGTTCCAACCCCCCTGTCCTGGGCAGGGACACCTCCCACCAGACCAGGTTGCTCAAAGTCCTGTCTAGCCTGGCCTTGAACCCCTCCCAGGGATGGGGCAGACACAGATTCCCTGAGCAACCTGGGCCAGGGTCTCACCACCCTCACAGCAAAGGATTTCTTCCTGAGATCTCATCTAAATCTCCCCTCTTTCAGTTTAAAACCATTCCTGCTCATCCTCTGGCTCCCCTCCCTGTTCCAGAGTCCCTTCCAAGCTTTCCTGGAGCCCCTTCAGGGACTAGAAGGGGGCTCTAAGGTCTCCCTGGCATCTTCTCTTCTCCATGCTGAACACCCCCAAGCCTCTCTCAGCCTGTCAACTGAATTCTGAATGGGCAACAGATATAGAGGATTTAAGTACCTTGCACCACATAGCTTATCTTAGGGAACGTTTACACAGATTTTGTGGTGTATTCTGACCATACTCTGAGCCAAAAGAAACCATGAGGTGTTATCACATTGCAATGCCTGAGATATCATACTTCATTTCATTGCTGGGTTAATTGCAGCCGTGTGCTTTCATGGCTTGGTGCACAAGCTGATGAACTTCTCTCTGCCCGAAGCATCAGAGAAGTGAACTTGATAATATTTACGTGGGCATATACCGGAGAGTGGCAGGTTCTCTCAGTGTAAGCAGAAGGGAAAGAGTGAAAGAGAGGAAACTAACTGTTGTGAAAGGTAAGACAGTGAAGGCTCAGCAACTTACACATACCCAAACCCATTAAGAGCCGATGTGAAATATAGAAAAAATAAAATAAATCTACCCAATGTCTGTCTATCTCTGTCCAGGTTAAGTAGCTGAGTATTTTTGTTGCTGTCAATCTCTCTCTGAAAAAAAAAAAAAAAAAAAAAAAATTAAAATATGTATGATGTCAGAATCTGAGAGGATGAGCTGAATGCATGTCAGACTTTGTTCTGACACTACGGTGATGACAAATTATAGCCTAAATAAGGGCGAACAAATCAAAAAGGAGACTTACGGTGTGAGATGAGAGTTATCTGAGCCAGAGGGTATTGACTCTAGAATGAAGTTCTGAAAACCCAACCGCCTACTTTTTGGACTACTTGACTTGTATGTCTACAGGGAATGAATAATCAACACTTTCTTTAAAAAAAAAAAAAATTTAATTATTTCAGCCAGCTACTGCTCACACGGCCTCAGATTAAATGCATGTTGTGTCAATGACTCATTGATGAAGACTGTCAACTATGTTATAAAGTCAAAGATCTAATTTAATTATTGACTGCTAGGTTTGGAAAATTGTAACTTCCATTGTTATCTTTAGTTCATAAGAGGAGTCATCTGCCTTGTGCATTCACCCTCTCTCTGCTGACCTGTCTATTAGTCCTGGTAACTGCTACAAGCTTCCTAATTTTTTAGAAATGAAGGAATCAGGTCCACTTCCTGGCCAACCAGACTTTAAATCAAGTTTCTCATAAATAAATACATAACACATTGCCTATTACAGCTTTGTTAGTGCTTGGAGCAATGTTTAGTTTAGCCATTCTTAAACAGAAAATTAAAAGGGCACTACATGGTGGAACGTCTCCTCTCCAAAAGAGTTAGGATTCAACTCTAACATCAGTCTTGCTGAATCAATCTAGGAAATTCTATTTAATTCTTTTCCCTTGTGAATCTACTCACCTGAATTGTTTGTTACTTGAAAGTTATGGAAAGGCCTGAAATATAGTTTCATTCTTTGCCAATGTCTTCAGCAAAAATTAAAAAAAGGCACATGCTTCTATAGATTTTTTTTTTTAGTGAATTGGGGAAAAAACATTTAAAAAACCCATAGAAAATCTCCCTTTCAAGGAATATAAAATGAATTGAAGAGGGAATTATCTGCAAGCTGAGCCTAAGAAAATATTACTATATTTTCCTCTTTGATACTGTGATTTTGCATGTGCCATATGTGTAATATTATTACTAATCTATTTTAATATTAGACAAAATTCTAAAAAATTCTACAAGAAAACCCCTGTACCAGATGAGCAGAATGAGAAAGTGCCAAGAAAATAGATATTTTTTTAACAAACACTCCCAAATTCTCCACAAAGACGGGTTTCTGGGAGAACGGATTCTCACATTCTGTGAGGATGTGATTTTTCAGCAGTTTATTGCACTGGGCTTCAATTCTAGTTTAGTTTTGTAGATTATCTGTCCTTGAGTGCTGCTCAGCACGAAGGTAACAACCTCAAAAAACATTCTGGTTAAATGACTCTTCTATTGTGACACTAAATTGCTCTTAACAGCTCACAGTCATCCATGCTCCTTTCTCTCTTTTATAAATTTTACTTTTCTTTCCTAACCGCCTGTTGCTGCTGTAAAAATTCAACCTTGATGTACCTTTCACCCTGGATTTATTATTAAATATCACCCACAACAATCCCCGATACCAGCTGCTGAAGTAAAACCAAGAACGTGTCCAAGAGAGCAGCACAGGAACAGGGTGTGAGGTAGAGAAGGCGAGAGCTGCTGATGAGCTTGACGCCACCCAAACTCTCTGAAACCGTTAATATCTATTTGAAAATGCTCAAAGTGTTTTATTTTTTGATGAAGGCAAGTACGGCTGCTGGAAAAAGAATTTGAAAAAATATCACTATATTTTACTTAATACTGCTGTGTCATGGATAATAAAGTGGTTTGATAGCCTGCAACTAAGTGAAGGAAAGGAGAAAAGATAAAATCCTTTAAAAAACACGAAATTCGAAAAGTGCCACGGTACCACACACAAATAAAAACACTAGAAAAGACAACTCTAATGCAGTACATATGTGGTCATGGAACAGTTGCACACATGGACTGCAATTGCCCGAGTTTTACTTGTATTATTATTCCAAATATCCAGACACAGCATTTTTAGAGAATACTGGGTAGCTGCTTTGTAAATATCTGTCCTTGGTTGAAAACATTAACGATACAACACCAACACAACTTCATTTTAATGAATTTACTTCTTTTTCCAAGAAAGCGTAATTTTATTCTATCTTTCCATCTAAAAGCTTTGTGGAAATGATATCAAAATCATTTAATCAATGCTGAAAAATACAAATGATCAAATGTAGATGCCTATTTGACAGTATCAATGTACAGGACGTGACATTTAAAAACATAAGCAATGTTTGTTGAAGTAGAATGTTTCGAATCAGAATCTCCATTAATGCCAATCCTATCACTACCTGAAGCCTCTTAGCCATCATGAAGAAAGAAAAAGAACAGAAATACTAACTGAACAAACGCCACATGGACAAACCTCTGCCAAAGACAGAAATAGTATAAATATAAGGGTTAAAAAATTGGAGATAAAAGGGATCTACTTTGTGAAGTTCTACCTCGCTCTTACGAACTGATCGCAAAATAGAGAATCCTAAGAAAATATAGGAAATCTTGTTTCTCCCCAATACGTAGCCCTGTAGCCCAGGAAATACGATGTTGCCATCACTTGGAAGAGATCACAGGCTTTTTATTTAGAGAACAGCTAAAACTTCAAGAACTTAAGACTTGTCTTTGCCCGCCTAGAGATGTGCTTTAGCTTGTTTATCGGCATCAGCAATTATCTACAACCAAGTATAACTGCACTGTAATGCCGATTCTAACACGTCTGTGTTCCAACAACCAGACAGTAAGCAGAAGCAGTAATTCTGTGTTGAACAAATTATCTATGATGTTAGGAAAAAAAATGCAGTATAGTTACAGAATGGTTAGAGTTGGACGGGACCTAAAGTTCATCTAGTTCCAGCCCCCTACAGGCTCTGGATTGTGACCTGGAAGAACAATGACACGAAGAGCAAACAAATAAACAGATTACTTTAGCAAACATATTAAAATTACCTGAAAATTACACCCAAGAATGAAGAGGAAGAAAACACAAAAACTTTAACATCCTCTGGAACAATCACAATTGAAGTTATAAGACGGTAATGACTCCCTGTAATCAACTCTCTCCCCTCTCCCCACCTCCTCAAGCTCCCAACCTCAAAATCCAGAAGAGCAGTGAAAAGCTGAGCACAACACAGAGAAAGGGGCAGACACTGGAAAACCATTACTTTTAATTGTCATTATCAGGAATAAGCTGTAAAAACTGAGTAATTTGTACTCTAAGTGGCAGCATCATTGTAACTGGACTAATAATTCTCTGATTAGACTGCTAAGACTGTAATTACACTGAAACCTCTTGGTTTCACATGTAAGGTTTGCTTCTTTGACCCATGTAAACTGTGCAAATTACATTGCAACTACTCCTAGGATGTAATTGGGATGAAAAAAGTTGTTAACTTTTGCAGGGAAAAAACGTTCAATTTGTAAAGCTCAAATCAGGATGAAAGCAGCTTTCTGATTTATTTATGAGAAATAATGAACTAGCAGTCAGTGAATTTCATATTCATGATTATACGACAGATAAACTACAATGCTAGAGACTTACAAAAATATTGATAAACACATCTTAATTTCTAAACACCCTTTGCTAACCAACTCCAGGGAGTTGAAAGGGAAGCCATGGAGCTTTGGGAAGGTGGACACGGGATGGTTTACGAGCCAAACCCTCTCCCTGTTCACACACACCGTGTATGAAGCTGTGCCTCTCTCTCCAGGTTGCTAATAACCCTCCCACCATGGAGGTCATATACCCACCACCAAGCTGTGAGTCCCCTGTACTGGTGTGATGGGAGTCTTCTAGCAGCATCAAAAGAGGTTCAACTGCTGCTGTGTCTGCTGCAAGGTACCTTCCCAGAGACTTTCTCACTCTCTATAGCTCCCTGAAAAGAGGGAAGTGGGTCTCTTCTCCCATGTAGCAAGTGATAGGACAAGAAGAAACAGCCTTAAGTTGTGCCAGGGGAGAATCAAAATGGATATTAGGAAAAATTTCTTACCCAAAAGGGTTGTGTGAATAACCAGTATTACAATGGCCACAAAAAAGACTCATTACAGGAGTGTATTAATCAAAAAAACTGAATCATAAACTGGCACTAAAGTATTCAGATATAGGGAATCAGGGAATTGTCACAGTTGGAAGGGACCTCTAGAGATCACCCAGTCCAACTGCCCTGTTAAAGCAGGGTTGCCCAGAGCACATCACTCAGGACGGCATCCAGGTGGGGCCTGAAGGTCTCCAGAGAAGGGGACTGCACACCCTCCCTGGGCAGCCTCTGCCAGGCCTTTGCCACCCTCACCCCAAAGAAGTTTTTCCTCATATTTGAATAGAACTTGCCATATTCCATCTTGTGCCCACTGCCCCTTGTCCTGTCACCAGGAACACCACTGCATACATCCCATTCTGTTCATACTCAACAAAGTTGGCTGACGATGGCCTTCTTCACAAAGCTAAAGACACTCAGAGATTTGAGTTACTCAGTGCTACTAGTTTGGAACTGGAGAATCTTCAGTACAGCTGGAAAAATAACCGACTCATTCCCTAAATGTTCCTATTCGACTTTGTGATATGTATATAACATACCGAAAGCTATTTTGAAGTCCCATGGAATTTCTTCAGGAAGATCTATCAGGATATAAAACGCTTTACTTAAGTATAAAATTTAAATATATGATGGTCCTAAGTGCAGTTAGAAATTTTGATACACATGCAGTGTATTATTTTCATGTATAAATACTTTCTGACAAATGCCTATATCAAAATTCTGCAAAAAGTTCCAGAAAAGGGAAATAACGCAAGCTGTAACTTCACAACGATGGCACATCAATGGATTTTCAAAGGCAACTTAATGTTACAAAATTAAGCCCTTTGATGGCAAAATGCAGCTTCTGCGAACACAGACCTCAACTTCTATTGTGGGATCACCACCTATCCATAAGCATGAGCTTCTCTCTTCAAGACCCAAATTCAAACCAGACAGAAGAAATAATTACATACATCATTCAAGACCGAAGCTGTGGTCTGACAGAATGCACAGCTCCCAGCCGGGGGCTACATTCACCCACCACCCACCACACAAACAGCGCCTGTAGCCGGGCTTGGGATCTGCAACTCAGAAAAGACAGAAAGTGGATAAATCAGGAGTTTGAACAACAGAGAACTACGGAATTGAGACAACGCTTCTTTAGAAATTCTGTCTCTTCCAACTGCAGTTTCATGACTTAAATGATTGAGTAGGTTTGTTTTATAAGAAGCTAATTTTATTTGCATTTATTTGCTTTATATATCATCAAACAGCTTAATTTAGGTACCATATTGTCTTCACTCATTCCATAAATATTCCAAGGAGTTTAAGGGCAGTTGTTACCTTCCTGTGCCACATCCAAAAGCACAAACTCCCAACCCCTTTGTATGAGCAGAAGCTTATCAAAATGAGCTGGCAGCAGGAATATACATGCACGTACACCCAAGGCAGTTACACTCATCCTTCAGAAATGGATCAATGTCTAAAATTATTTTAAGTTAATGAAACTGCATGTAGTCCACATTATCTCCACCACGGACTAATACTACAAATAGCAATATTTTCATAGCATTGACTTTCAGTTGCAAACATACATCCACCAATTCTGAACTGAAACCTTGCTCTATACCACAACTGCAGAACTTCAGAATTCAGTTTATTGGCTGTGTGGTTTAATTGCATCCACTGGTCATTTCCACAGATATATACACATACGTGTGTGTGCGGAGGGATGGATGTATACATCCTGATTTTAACGTTCAGAAATTTGCTTTTCTGGAATGACTCAAGACAACAGAAAGAAACTGAGAATTCTACATAAATAAATGATAAATTTATTCAAAACAGCCAGAAGCAGTTTGACAGACTAGATAATCTGTAACTATATTATTTTCATAGCAAATGCCAAACAGACATCTGGATACAAGATGTTCTTGAAAGCGTTCATTTCTGAATAAATAGATGACAATTTCAAGTAGACAAAGAAGAATATTTTCCAAAGCCTCCAAGAGGCTTCAAAACCCCTGACCCTAGATTCAGATGTACTGGAACCTGGAGGTGACTATTCCTGCATTAACTATGCCTGCGTAAATAGTGGCCACATACATACTACCTTGAAAAGTTCTGTATATGCATATATATATGTATATGACACACTGCTTGCTTTCAGTGTGTCAAACTGCTCCTGCTTGATGTTGATGCTGCCCGCTGTTGCAAAAGGAACGGTGGCTTTTGAGAAAAACAGACTCATAGAATCATAGAATGGTTTGGGTTGGAAAGGACCTTCAAGATCATCCGGTTCCAGCCCCCCGGCCCTGGGCAGGGACACCTCCCACCACACCAGGTTACTCCAAGCCCCATCCAGCCTGGCCTTGAACCCCTCCAGGGATGGGGCAGCCACAGCTTCTCTGGGCAACCTGGGCCAGGGTCTCACTACCCTCACAGCAAAGAATTTCTTCCCAATATCCCATCTAAATCTTCACTCCTTCACTTTAAAACTGTTCCCCCTCATCCTCTGGCACCCCTCCCTCATCAAGAGTCCCTCTCCATCTCTCCTGGAGCCCCTTTAGGGACTGGAAGGGGCTCTAAGGTCTCCCTGGAGCCTTCTCTTCTCCAGGCTGAAGCCCCCCAACTCTCTCAGCCTGTCCTCACAGCAGAGGGGATCCAGCCCTCGCATCATCTCCGTTACCTCCTCTGGCCCCAAGCTCAAAGGTTTAAGCAACACAAGCAAGGTTCCAGGCAGAAGGCACTACACAGGAGATATAGATGTTGAGGAGAAAAACTGGGGAGGTGTGACTGACATACACCCTTTGACTACCCATAATGTACACACAAACTTTGTCAAGAAATATGTTCCAATTCCGCTGTGAAGAAGAAAAATGCAGAACAAGTTTTCCTCAGACATTATTGAGGAAAAAAGCCACACTGAAATTACCAAAGTTATAGAAGTTTCTATCAAAGTTAAGTCCAGGTATGTGAGATACAGCCAGCTCCTCCAGGACAGGAGAAAGCTTAAATCTCTGCACTAATGGCAAAAGGAAGTTTTTAAACTCCCAGAAGCCTAAACTGAAGCCATGAAATGGAACTCTTTTTTTCACAACATATCTCATCATCCTCTGTCTTATCTTTTCCCCTATCCTTAATCGTATCACGCTCCTCTTTGTAGCTGCTGTTGATGCAATATGAGAAAAAGCAGTAACACAGCATAGTTTAGATTCTGCTGTGTAAATGTAATTTAGCAGCTAGACAATGAGAGAAACAGAACAGAAGGATTTTGTCAGAATGTGGCAATAAATACTGGCTTAGAATATATGAAAATACTTGGTCAGATACTGGAACACTCAGGAATTGTTGATTCTGAACATGGAAAAAGTGATTTAGTGCTGAATTCCTAAAAAAGCTATCAGTGGCTCCTCTCTGGTTCCAAATCTTGGGGTACTTGTATGTAACACCCTAATTCCTACTCTCCACCCATGGATGGAACTTGGCTTTAATCAATGAAATCTGAAGAAATGCTGGGTAAGTGATGCTGTGGTGGCAAAGCTCTAAGACTCTTTAACTTCATCTCTGTCTGGGATCATGCAATCCACATGTACCAGAAACTCGCTTTTACATTTATTGTGACATATAGATTCCTGTGAATAAATTCATTTTTGAAAGGTAAATAGAGGAGAAAAGAGCTGCCCCAACAGTGACTTCAGTAGTAACAGCATTCGTATTGAGGCAAGGCTTTCTGAAAATAAAATCTCAGGGAAGGAAAAACTCCTAAAAGTAAAGCAAAACTAAACCTATAATTCTTTTCCCATTCTTAATTTAGAACAAACACTAAGTTCTTAATTTAAAGGTGAGTCAGGGTGCATAACTATCATATAGTTCATTGAGATTTAAAAAATTACTGCTATATTCAAACTTTTTAAGAAAACAAAACTAGCAGAATGATGAATGATATTTTGATTACAGAGTTAAATATGCTGAGAAACTGGTCTTATGCATGTTAAATATTGTATTGGAATGCTTTAATTTTAAGGAATTAAATTCTTTACAGGAACTAGCCTAACCAGGGAAAATTACTTCTAAAGTAGAGAAGCAGTTTGAATAGGTAAGTAATATTTCGTAATTAGGCAATCAGCTGATTAGATCTTCAAGGTCTGGCTTGCCAGAATAGGGTGCTCTGTCCACCTTCAGCCTTGTAGATGCCTAGATCCTTTCCTGAAAACTGATAAACTGGTTTTGTGGGTGACAACACTCTGCCAGAAGCACAGGAAAGAATAATAGATGCTTCTGCATCAGGAGCACAGAAAGAAGCTGAATTACAGTTGCTAAAACAGCTCCAGTTTTAGCATCCTTTTTAATATATTTTAACGTACTAACCTATTTATGCCAAATGGTTTGCATTATGTTACACAGGAAATGACAAATACGGCACTATAAATTCCTTACATGATTAATACACAATATGTCTTCATACTGTAGCTTTTCAAGAAACCATTAATACAATGTTTTCACCTAAATGTGATGTTAGCACACTTGGCTAAGTAAACTATTTAAAAATACAGTTATCACACAGCAATGGGAACATTTGTAATAGGTTTGGACACAATCATTAAGATCTTATTTTTTTTTTTACTAAAACCATGGATTTATTCACCATAAATTATACGTTTATCACAAGTATCTGTAAGTACTTCCCCTCTTTGGGAATGTGAATTTAATTCAGTTTCTCTATGCCTGTAGAAACGGGGCATCGTATTGAAAAACAAACTCAGAGAATCATAGAATGGTTTGGGTTGGAAGGGACCTTCAAGATCATCGAGTTCCAGCCCCCCCTGTCCTGGGCAGGGACACCTCCCACCACACCAGGTTGCTCCAAGCCCCATCCAGCCTGGCCTTGAACCCCTCCAGGGATGGGGCAGGCACAGCTCTCTGGGCAACCTCATACTTCTCTTATCCTTCAATCTTATTCTTCAGCCCCATACAGATGTTTTTACTCTGTTTGCCCAATGCAGTAGCATGAAAATTGATCTTCTTAACCACAATGTAAAATATTCCACTTGGGTTTCTCCCACATAAGTTCTGGCAGGCACCCGGAGCGAAGCTGAGTTACGCACAAATGCCACAGCCATGCAGCGGGAACACGATTCTTGTCACAGCAACATCTACACTTTATAAACACTTGCATTCATACACACTCGCAGAGCGAAGCAGCTCCCAAGGAATCCATACAACATGTTAGCATTACAAAAAATTCAGCACCATTTAGCAGTGTTCAGATCTTTTAGTTCTCGCCTGACTTTTCTTCCTCACGCTACAAACATGGAGAGTAGAAGAGAAGAGAACTGGGATAACTACTCTCTCAGAAAAAAGATGGCCTGAGCTGGAATAAAGAGCACAATAAAAAGTCTGGAGATCCTGTGATATTTTATAACGTGTTTTAAAAGCTGTAACAAAAGTTGTATCAATGAAAGGAAGAAAATTAAGTTTTAATGGCCCATGGTTCTCTAATGACTTAAAAACACATAATATCCTTGCTAAAGTATGCACAGCACGTGAATATTATTTTTAGTTCTTTTTATTTGTGAATTTCAGGATAGATAAATATTATCCTTTATCTGCTAGTGGCAGATCATTACACATCATACCATTCTAATGGTGTGTTGTAGCCAGTATTTTCTAAAAGTCTCTTAAAAAATAAACAAGCATAAGAAAATTCATTGGAGTGCTGTGTTCTGATTAAAGTGATTAAAGGGATACAGTGACAAAGGCACCTAACACGGCCACGCAAAACCCAACAATCACCATATGTTTTTGTGCAAACTTCCCCTTAAGAGGGAATGTTTTATTTCAAAGCACAGGAAGAAAATACAGTTTGATATTTTTAATTCAACTTAGGTTCTTAGTTCAAAATTTAATCTACAGGCAAGTTTTATGCTTAATAAAAGCTGAAGGCGTGTGATCCCCTTCCAGAAGGTACAATGCAATAGGCTACAGGAAAAAATAATTTTTAATACCCTGCTCAAAGTGAGAATTCTAAGACAGTTTCCCAGACAGTTTATGACAGTTTCAAAAGAGTGGCAAGATTAAAGCTGAGCTGCTCAGATTATCCCAAGGCTCTTGAGCAAACTTCTGTGTTTTCCAGGAGAATACAGAAACTCCAGTGCACACAGTCCCAGCCGTGAACTGTATTTGATTTTGAGAGGGTCCTCAAGTGTTAGCATTGAACTACTGACTTTTGAGAGTTGGATTATCAGCCTGTGATACCAGCACAGGTAGCCCAAATGGGAGCCCAAATCATGTGCCAGGCACAAACAATACTGAGGAAAAGAAGTCATATATAATAAAAACCCAGTCACTCCTCGCTCATGACCACTTCCAGACCTTCTAGAAAAACATTTCAACTCCTTCCCAGCATTAGGTACCTGAACAAATGAACGACCAGTGAGATGCTATGAGTTTTATCAATGGCTGCCCAGGACCAGGAGAATGCCTACCAGTGAGCTCTGCGGCCGTCTCACCAGGGGCAGAGTCTGTACCAGCATAGATTTAATATATACTGTTAGCTCTTTTATTACTTCCCGTCTTCAGGGCGCACACACAGTGCACTTGATTCTTAGGATTATTGAGAAACTACAATGCAGCAGGAAAGCAACTAGAATCAACAGAAGTTAGGAACAAATAAAACTATATATATAAAATTAAGTAATGTATAAAAGCAAATTCTGTACGGTTGAAATTCATTAACTGAATTTGGAGGATGGTTTTGCATTTAATTTCCCTGTTTCTCTGTTCTTTATTCGTAAAACAGACTATCCCCTTAGCCTCATAAGTAACGTGTTTATTAATGTTTATGTTTATTACAGAGTTATTAATGTTCACGGAGTCCTCCAGCACTTGCATGACAACTGCTCCACTCATCCTATTAAGGAATTAACCATTTTGTATGCAGAGCAGTCTTTACATAATGTGCAATAAATATGACACGGTGACACAAAGTAAGCAATGAAGGAAAGCAAAAACTGAATAATAAATGCTTTTTCCTGGAGTAAACATTGTAATTTTACACATAAATAAAGCTGTGTGCCTGTTTGAAAAAAAAAAAAAGGCATTTAAAAACTGTCCTAATGCACATGTACGGGGCAGCTGAAATGTCTATTCATCAGTTTAATTCTAGCAATTTCCCAGCCTAGATAAATTTACTTTAATAAAACTATTTATACAGAGGAGAGTAATTCTTCTGAAAGGATCTTTGATAAAAGGGCAACACATTGTAACTGTCAGAAGAAGCATTAGTAAACCTTGGCAGAAGCCATTTCAGATTACGTTAAGATTAACACAGCTTTCTCTCACGTTACCCAGCTGTACGATGTTGCCCGTGTAAGGAATGAATGTCTTTAGAAATCTTTGTGTGAATCGTATAATTGTGGCTGCCATTTAATAACTCCACTAACTTCTTACAATATTTAAAGGGCAGAAAGTATCTAACACATCACATAATGGCAAGCAGTAATAAATACTGATTTTCTTCATCTTGGTCATTAAGAGGAGCAGTATGAGTTTTACTAAAAATGTAAACATTAATCATATTAATAAACTTTCAAAAACTTGTAGGGGGAGTTGTGTCTTGCAAAGCCTAAAGGTTTTCTAACTTTTGGAATGGAGACAGTGCTCTCTCTTGCAGAGCTCTTGTATTCTCCAGAGATAAATGTCCTAGAAACATGGAATTCCTCAGGAGAAAGTGCAGAAAACCAAATTCTCTTACCTCAGCTCATGAATTACAATATTGCTCCTGCATTGCTTCTCACGCTGTATTTTGCTGCTGTCACTGGTCCTTCCACATTCTGGTTTTATAAATCCTAGCGTTACTGTCAAAACTGTATGTGTGGAAGAAAGTAAAAACAGAGCAAAACCTGGCCTTGAGCGAGAAGAGCAATTTGATTTTTCATATCAGTAACTAGTTAAGGGCACTGATCCACTCAAGTTCTAAAATGAGGATGAAACACAGCTTATTTTATTCTATTCTACCCTATCCTTAGGTCCATCTACTGGATTTATTTCAGAGTCCCGTTTCTGGAGACCCTTCATCCTCTGTGGGTTGAACCCGCGGGATCAAACTATAAAGGGCATAACAGTGTGAAAAAAACCCAAACATCTAATTGAAAAAAACAGATCCTTACTCAAAAGCAACACATATTATATCCATTCCTAAAAAAAGTATAAAATATCCCTAACTATGTATATTTCCTTGTCTGAGTTTGCAATTTTCACACAAATAAAAAATATTTGGTATTCCTTCTTTGAAGGATTTACAACACCTATGACGTGGAATGGACTACCTGCATGTTTCACAATGAAAATTAGGGCAGGGTTTTATGCCAAAATATTACTGCATGAGGATTCCATGCAAAAGGATATCCTTATTAACACCACTAACGAACGACAAGAGGGTTAATGACATATCAGCTTACAAAGGAAAATCAAGCTTGAACTTAACTATATTTCTGGGAATGAGTAATAGAAAATATAAAATTGATTATTGTTTAATTATAGAAAAAATAAATTTAATTATTGTTAAAACACACTTATTCTTGCTCTTCTTTTAGCTGTGATCCCAGTAGGACCTTACATAGTAGTGGTTACACACTGGTGGGGAGCTTTACTTCATTTATGGTCTGTTTAGCAAACCCCTCCAAACCCACTCTAAGAAAACAGCACAGAAGCCCCAATTCTCTACCAATCAGTCAGTGAACTCCCAATAAACTTCCTTAAATCATTATCCTCTAAGCACCGTGCAAGAAAATTATCAGAGAATACCCAGAACAAAGAACATTCAAAAAGATACAGAATAATATAAAATAAGTATCTGCATAATAAAAAGACCTTAATCACTAAAACACAAAGATACTTCGATTTTTATAATACTGTTTTCATCCACATCTGTTTACTCTTTTATAGCTATAGCATTTAAGAACTCATATATTTTATTCACCATTTAATTTCATCACACTGATTCTATCAACTTTTTTGTATAAACATATATATGCAAACTTTTTGCTTTTACGTCAATCTATATACCTTCAGTAGCTCTAATGTTTATTAACATTTTTAGAGATTATGAGAACTATGACTGTGCTTTCATGCCACCACTTCAACTGTGCTGGGGATCATAAAGAGCTTTTTATTTAAGTCTGCATTCTTTGTTTTGTTCCAAGTGTGAGCTATTTCAACTTAACTAATGTGATCTTTTGAGATTAAAAATGAAATCAAGTTCCAATTCAGTAGAAAAAAATACTTTATGCTTTATAAGTCTAACAAACTGAAAAGGTGCAGTACACTAACATCAGTACACTAACATTTTGACAAAGTAGTTTTACTTGCAAGGAAATAAAACTATCAAATAAGAAAAACAGACATTGTTTCAAAGAAAGACTTAAATTTAAGTTAATACAACAGCTGTATCTCTCATTTTTATGACATGTCATGTGGGTGTAAACTTTATAGCGACACGTCTAAATATAGGGCACATTATCTCAGAGACAGGAGTTATGTTCAGGTACTCAAAAGCAGCTGAAGAGATTTGGGAGGGAGACTGAGACATAATGAATTCACATCCAGAATTCTCAATGTAGTGGGTTTGTGATTCTTACCAGTAACAACAAAATCTTGAAGTGTTTCTGTAACATCCATAAGTTTCCTGCAGTAATTGACCGTATGCTTAAAGGTGGGCTAACGTTTAAGCATTTTTAGCCAGTGAAATGAAAGGCAAAGGAAAATTGAAAGCACTTTTTCAGAAGGAAATCAAACTAAAAACTAACTAAAACTCTCCTGTAAGACTATTTTATGATAATGATCACAGAAACGTGAAGAATCAACAGAAAAGGAGGAAGGATGAGCACTTCAACTGTCGGCTCATTTTGCTCATAGGTGCATGAATTCCGAGTTAGGGGTTGAAAGTTATGACACCTTATGAGCTGGGTGGTGAGGAAGTGAATTCAGGTGAGAGACTAGTCTGGGCAAAGGGAACTGAGCCCTTGTTTGCTTGTGGTATTTATTCATGAGCTCATAAAACAAAGTTTAATTTATTCATCATCTTGTAAATCTAAATGGACTGTGTCACTCTGGCTACAGAATTATGCCTTCCAAGCTAAGGTAAGATAACAGGACACATCTCCCCAGTGGCCAACAGCAGGTACAGCTGCAGCTATAAATCACCGCAGAGCGGGTGAGTACAACTTACTGCAAGGCTGAAATTAAGGAATGAAGCTTCTATACCCAGGGCCAGGATGAGCAAAGGTATGAACTAAGGGCAGGTGCCCCAAAATGTACAGGGAATCCACTGAGGACACACAACCAGCTCAACTACCTGCTCTGCTCACAGCAAGTGGATTCCTGTCTCTACCCACGGTGCAGCCTGCCAGCAGCAGGATGGCACATGAAAGCCACAGCAACAGAAAGATGCTACAAATATTCCATAAATCCCACTAACTGCAGAGAATAACACACTGGCTGCAAGGAGAACAGACAAGGTGGCTAAAAAAATATGTCAATGACTATACATCCGCTACGCACACTCTACAGCCAGGAGAACCTACTTAGCCTCTGGCTGAAATGAATTCTAGTCTTTCTCCATCTCCAAAAGCCACCTTTCCCTGAACAGGGATTTCCCTGAGATGGTTCCTTCCAGTTGCAGTATTGCAGTGTCCCACTGGTGCAGAGGTGCATGAATTCAGCCTACAGAAAAGAGTTTATAAGTTGGTTTGTAAGGGGAGTTGGACTAGATGATCTCCCTGTATCATTCTGTGGATCTGGTAAGGTGTTTCCCCTGCCCAGAAAAATTTATAATGACATACAGTGCCAATTCTGCTAGCAAACATTCAAATAATCTCTCATCTTCACAGAGCTGAGAAAATAACCTCTCTTTCATGTAAAAGTGATAGCAGTAACACTAAACAGAACGATATCTGTGCCAAGAACAGACCCTTAGAGCCGTAAGTATATAAAAATTAGCTTTTCTTTAATTTTCTTTAAAAATAAATGCTGGCATGGTTCAAACGTACCTATTTTCTCAACAGCATAGTATGTTTACATAAACTAAAGACACTGTCTCATACACACAGACATAAAATGTACACTACACTCAACTTCAAGATTAAAATAAATTTAGGGCGGGCTCATGATTTGTGAATGCGTCACAATGGAAAGGCTGTATTTTTCTTCGTGTGATCTACAAAAACTACAGAAAATAAATCTGGGTGTAGGAAATCTGCCTAAAACACGATGGCCACAGAGCCACCTTTAGAGGCATAGTGACAACTGATGCAAGGTCTTTCTTTGAGCACAGAACAGCAGCCACAATAATCCCTGAAGAAAGAGATGCAAATCAAAATTTTCTCAGAAACACAAAATTGAGGAGGTAGGGAAAAGATGAGACAGCAAAATAATAATGCCATCAGACATAAATTTTAGACCTTTATAATAAATACGATGATTAGAATCATAGAATGGTTTGGGTTGGAAGGGACCTTACAGATGTCTGAGTTCCAATCCCTGCCCTGGGCAGGGAGACCTCCTGCTAGAGCAGGCTGCTCAGAGACTAGGGAAATAAAAAAACCCCAAACACTAATTTGCTTTGAAGAGCCCTAAACTGACATCTTGTTTTTGATAACTGGGGGAAAGAAAATTTCTTGACAGCTGTTTAGACAATTATGGTAAGACAGTTCGTGACATTTGGAGAAGTATATTGACACCGTACTGGGAGCCTGAGACTGGTATAGATCGCTTTATTTTTTACAACTGTGTTATCTTGACACCAGAGTGTATATTTTGTGAGGAAAAATGCCGCCCTGTTAATTTCCTTCACTATGTTCTAATAAAATATTTTCTGTTATCAATCAAAGGTTATGCTATGGGATCAGTATCGATTCTTGAATCTTCCATTACAGTTACGATCTGCTTCTCTTCCTTCAAAAGTAAAAGACAATTTTTGAGTTGGTGGGATAAACATAACTGAAAACTAAGTAGAACTCCCTGAATTCCCATATTCCATATGACCGATGTAAATAGCAAATGTAGCAAGGGGAAAGAATTGTGAAAGCTCTTCAAATTGGCACATATATAATTCAGAAGGCAGCTTGCTTACAAAATACCATCAAAAGTAGTTCATCCTGGATATTTCTATGCCCTGTGCAGCATTCAGGGAGGATGTGAATGCAAAGTAAGGCCATAACGCTTTTATTTCTATATGTTGTTTCCTCACCAAGTGACAGAGAGAGTTCCAGGCAGAGAAAGCCTTTAATCTATAATCCTCTCACACGCGGCAAATTACGATTCATCAAAGCAAAACAATTCCAGATGTAGTTCATCCCCGTTTCTGGACTTTCCCACATAACAGATTTTTCAATGGCTTTGCTCAGATAAAACAGAAAATCCTGTATTTGCCAAAGCTTTTCAACCTTAGAATGTGATCAGAACCGACGCAGCTTTAATACAAGATTTTTGAGGCTTGCATAAAAATCCAAGTGCATTTCAAGGAAGGTTTTTTCAGACTAAGTTTTAAGAAGGTGAAGTAATCTATCTCTGAAATAAACCAAAAAGCAAAAGGAACACAATGTCATTTTTTCATTTCCTCAGAAGAAATTGCTACAAATGAAGCTCCCTTAGTGGAGGGAGAACACAATGCAGCTCCTCGCAAAGGCTCAAGTGGAAAGAAACACTGTTCTTCCGAGCAATCAACGCAACAGGAGAAGGAAAACAGCCGCGAATTTTTGGAATAAGAAGAGAACTATGTATCTCCAAAAAAATGGTCCTTAAAGCTCGGTGAACATCAATCCGTGAAGCTAAAAGCTCCATAATATTTTCCATGTAATTAAACAGTAAAACCCCTTAACATTTAATTATAACTTTATAGCTATCTAGTTCTGCTGTTTTAAAGCTTTTCTAAACTGATGTAATATTAGTTTGAGTCATCATGATCTTGTTTTAGGCACACGCTCCAGGGTTTAGGATAACTGTAATTGCCATAGGTGCCTGATTTACATTCACCTAATCAGATATTAATTATGGTGGCACCTTAATTTGTAATATCAAATCTCTAAATCCATAAAGAACAAACAAAAATCAGATGAATCAAGAATATAAATGAGAAATGCTGGCACAATAATCCAAGCTGGCAAACGGTGACTACGTTCACACGGAATATGCTAATGAATATCAGTTTAGCATCCCGATGCTCTGATTTCCTAAATGTTAAGCAAACAGCACATATTACTATATATGGTTTTGCCTCCTTCCCTTTGCAAAAGTATCAGGGCAAAAGTAGTTACTTGCTGAGATTCTCATTTCCAATGAACACCTTGGGTTTTTTCCTCTACTAGACCTGGAGAAAATAAGTTCTCATCTTCACCGGACAAGGATAAAATGGGGAAAGGGAGAGAGAAATGTACACATTAATGTTACAGATTCCAGAATTCTACATGCATCATTTCAAAGTTACAAAGAGAATGCCAAAACTAAAGAAAAAAGGGACAGTCCAAAGCAGGGTAATGTGAAAGAAAGAAAAAGGCAAACAGAAAGTAGTAAGATCAGTTTTCAAAAGAAAGTTTCACTTCAATAATAAGGTAAAATTTAAAATTCTATTAAGTAACATCTACATGTTTTCACACTGGCTTCAGATAAATACAGGAATAGCAATTTTTTATAAGTTTATAATAATGAAATGTGTGTGTGAATTTTTTCTATCAGAATTACTTTTTCCTCTCTCCAAACTTTCTTTGTTTTTTTATCTCCAGTATGCTATGATTTGGGTTTTGGTTTTGATGGTGGGTTTTTTTGAGCAATGCCAAATTTGCCTTACATATATTCTGGTTTCTCCAGACTGGGAAAAGGTTTGATCTCTAAGCCAAAGAACGTAGAATTTTATAGCTTTATAATGCAAACGAACAGAATCGGGTCATGTTTTCCAGGAAACTCTGAGAGAAAAGAGTCATAGACTCAGAATCATAGAATGGTTTGGGTTGGAAGGGACCTTCAAGATCATCGAGTTCCAGCCCCCCTGCCCTGGGCAGGGACACCTCCCACCACACCAGGTTGCTCCAAGCCCCATCCAGCCTGGCCTTGAACCCTTCCAGGGATGGGGCAGCCACAGCTTCTCTGGGCAACCTGAGAAACTGTGGATAAAGAGAGATGACAATATTCCCTTGAAATTACTGCAGTAACTTCTCCGCCTTCAGCAGATGCCATCCTCTCAAAAAAAAAAAAAGTGATAATGGACCCCAAGCATGTTATTTTGACCTTAGCCTCACTTCTACGATGCAACAGTGTACAAACAAAACCTAGGAAAAAATTGTTTTTCTACAGAGAAGATGACAGATACCTAGAGTAACAAAATATCAAAAGTTTAGGTACCTTAAATTATAAAACAAGTGGAATTTTGAGGACAAGTCTAATTCAAGAAAGCCCAGAAGCTCTTACAAAAATTGCTGAGGTGTCTGTTAAATATGTAACAACTTTAACTGAACCTTGAAAAAGCTTCTCATAAAACTGATGCTAACTGACACATCAAGGATGTTTTCCTGCCTCTGTTTTGATAAATAAGATTGCAGACAACCATCAGGAAAAGAGCTTGAAGCTGGCAGCTGATAACTGGACAGGACTGTATAGTGGGTGAAAACAAAAATCTTAAATTTAAACACTGTTTTGAGACTTCCATTTGAAGCTAAAAAGTCAAAAACTGAATATTGCATTGATCAAATTGAAGTCATTGAGGAACTAGAAAAAATAACCTAGAATGAGAAAAAAAAATAGCTTTCATGTAGAACAATAAAAGATCAAATGTGATATACATGAGGACAAACTACAAGGCTTCAGAGAAAATGGCAGGAAACATCAACAGCTTGTTTCGGATTGCATCATTTGGAGATGCTTGGAGACTACAGTGGCAGAAGAACACAAGACAGTCGTTTTGAAAATAAATGTTCTAATAATAGATTTTCTCCGATTAATTAATTAACTGACTTGTATAACACTTCCATAAGTTTGAACTTTATTTTCGGATTGTGCTGTACGCTCAGTAGTTCCATAAAATGAGTGTGTCCCTGTTTCTCACAGCTTTCTCATTTATACCGCTATATAGTAGATCGGAAGCACTGCGTGTTTTTTCCTAAAGTAGTTCTCTGAAGAAAGTTTGTTTTTGCAACTATATTAGTGGTTCAATTATAGTCAGGATTCCCTACATGTCTGGTTAGGCTAAATTATGGAGGATTAGTGTTAGTTCTTGTATCCAAGTCACAACAGTAACGTCTGGATGGGTGGACAACCAGGTGGTTGCAACACTGGTTGGATGATCAGGCTCAAAGTGGGCTTCATGAGTCACACTCTGCTTGGAGGAGCAAGTGGAAAAATCGAGGGTGTCAGTATAAGATCTGCTCTGCTGAACATCTTTATTAGTGCAGAAGGCAACAGAGTGCCAGCTCACAAAGCCTGCAGATAACACCAAACTGGGAGAGCAACCGATGTGCTGGAGGGCAAGGCTACCATCCAGAGGGTTCTAACCAGGCTACAGAGAAGGGCCAACCATAACGTATGAAATCTCCTGAACTCTCCCCAAGCATTCCAAGCAATTTTTCCCACAGTCTAGCTTCATGTCCCTCTGCATGCATCTCTGACAGAGAAACAGGCATTGTTACTTTCTTTAAATGGATTAAATTTCACCCAATAGTCTATGTATATCTGCATGAATGTTCAAACTGTAAGGAAAGCATTTAATTTCCCTGAAAGCAATAAATCCTATTCCGCCCTCTTGTCCTTGCTTTCAACACTTTGCAATGAAGAGTCCAACAGCGGGTAGTTTTCTGTATTATATGAGTGAAATCCCTCCAAATGCATCAATACATTGGAGAGATTTAAAACAAGGTACAAATAGGAAAGATACAGAACTTGATATTTTTCAAAAAATATTTCTTTGCATTACAGGAGTAATATAATGTACCCAAATAATGACAGAATACAGGTAAATACTGTTAAGAAGTCATTCATAAAGGAGGAGAGGTAAATAAGTAGTAGTAGAAGGTATTTGATTAGAGCGATGTCTTAGGTCTATTTTGCACATCGGATCAACCTTTTTCCTTCTGGCACCTTCTGTACCTTTGGTCGCTCTCAACACCTTTGCCAGTTTAGAATCGCTCAGGTTGCAAACATACTGAAACAAATTTCTTTTCCTTGTGTTTCTAAAACTACTATGCTTATATGCTAATTACAAATAAAATGCTTGACCCATAAAGGAATCGGCAGGAAACCTGAAATGAAGGCATTATCCAACATTTCATGCTCCTTAGCGATGCCATTTTAAATATTTTAGACAGCCTATAAATAATTAAAACCTCACCACAGCAAATTATGTTCTATTATGCAAATAAATAGCCTCCTCCCTGGTTTCATTAAAGATTCCAAATGACAAGCTGAGCAGTTTAAACATGGCAAGGTACTGCAGTGAGGCAAGAAATCTTCCAATATTTTTTTTTAATTGTTAGTGCCAAGTTTCATGTGGATTTTTACTCTAACACTTCAATTTGCATGAACAAATAAACCTTTAATAAACCTTTTGTAAGTGGTGAAAATGCATCATTTAATTAAATTTGATTTGTTGCAAAACTATTGTGCCTCATGAATATTTAAGTTACACAAACTCTATAGCAGAAAAAATGCAGGTTGTTTTTTTTCCACAGAAAGCTGTATTCAGGTACTGTCATTTCTGTGAAATGTTTATTTCTCAACACACGCTATATTTATGATGTCAAGCTTTTACAATAAAAATTGTCAAACATCTGATCTACTTTTCACAGTAGAATTCAGATTTTTATTTCCACAGAAGAAGAATTCAGCTGCATTCCTATATGCCTATAGCAAGCAGAATTATATCACGTAAAATACTTTTATTTAGGGTTACATTTTTGAAGCAGTATTTTTCCAGAAGACTTGATTTTTCAAATATACAAAGTTATCAAGACCCTTGAAAAGATGTATTTCTGTATAAAGAAATAACATGTATTGACCAAAGTATAAAATTCTTTAAGGAAATTAAATACATTTTTAAAATTTATTAAAATTAATGAATTGATCAGAATCTAGGTTCAGGAAGCAATGAAAGATTTATATGATTTTGTTCCAAATTTCCAATTCTAATCTTATTATCTATCTAAGGTATTGCAGGAAAGGTAAACTGCAAACATACTAAAATACACACTGTGTTTCAAAATGAAATTGAAAAACCCTGTATTTTTATCAACCCAAAACCTTCTGAAAATCTTCTTTATCAATCCATTAACGTGAATTAATTACATATGACCAGAAAACTGAAAAAAATAATGCATGCGTGTTTTTTAAGCTTTAAGGTCAACTATCTACCACTTAACTTGCCAGTCAGCAAAACTCTGAATGCAAATAAAATGAGAATTTCAGAATTATTTTTCAGCTTAAATCAAAAATTCATTGAATTCAACTTTTTTTGGTGAGCAAAGACCACAAATCTCCAGCTTTTCTAACAAGGTTAAAAATATGCAATGGCATATAATTTCCCTTGTGAAATAAACGTATGTTAAAATTTTTCAGTAGTCGTGCTTCATTATATGTTCAATAACAAACCATTCCAAAGGTTCTCAAACCAGCAGGGTTTGGATAACACTAAAATGAACACAATTTAACAAAACCGTGTTTAGAAAATACTGATTGCATTCACAGATGATTACAGAATGTAAATGTCAGCTTACTTATTTCTGTCCATATTTCTACCAGGTCTCTCTGCCACATCCTGCCTTTGGAGAGACACTCCCAACGCTCCTCCCAGCCCTTATTAAGCCATTTGCAATATAAAACTGGATTTTTATTGTTGTTCGCTGCCTTCCCAGATGCTCTCACTCTATCTTACACATCACCTGCAATCTTGAATGCTGCTTTTTGTTACCCCTTTCTAAGAACATCAATTGCTTAAGGGAAAAAAACCTTCTCTCCATTCTCTTTTGAAAAAAGATTCTTCACGCTCAGAGTCATTGTGTTCATGGAGTTCACATCAGGATTTCATTACACCAAATGAGGCAACCAGGTAATTTGTTCTCCGTTTTCCTAATACAGATACTGGGAGTAAATCAAGAACATAAATTTCTGTGTTGCTTTCTCTGGATATATTCAGGTAGGCAGATTGAGCCGAATTATGGAGAAACAAGGGTATTTTAGAAGTCTGGATACCTAAACCTGTTTAGCTGACCATGTTTTATATGGAACCGTGTTCCCATGAACAACTGAAATTAACCCGAAAGTAATACCAGGCAGGATAAATAAACTATGTGCTGTTCGGGCAAAAAAGTAATAAGGAATACAACGCCAATAGATTCTGGAATAAAAAGAGCAGAAAATTAGGTTAAACTGAATGGTGTTTACGATCTTCAATTGGGAAACCAGCCTGCATTTCTGAAGAGTGTAAGGAATGAGCATACTGAAAAACAAAATCCTCAAAAATAGAAGTTGTTGAAGACCTTATTTAGCTACTGACAAGAAGAGAACCTGAGCATAGTAACTAGTGAGGAACTCACCAAGGAGGGCGTACTCTAAACTATGTGTTTTTAAGAGACCGAGCGCCAAAAAAAAAAAAAAAAAAAATTAACAATAGACATTCAAACACAAGAAAAAAAAAAATGCTGGACTAGTCAGAGCTTACTGGATGTCTGAGGTGCAAACAGAAGTTTTCAGCAGCAGTATTCACCTTGCACAAAAAAACAGATAAAGGTGTGGAACTAACAAACTCATCTGAAAGATGGCAGGGGAAAAAGAGTGTCATAGGTGAAATATTAAAGGGAGAATATCGTGTATCTGCAGATAAGGCAGGCACAAAGAGATGGAGAAAGTATGCCACACAAAGCACTGGTAACACTGACAGCTAAACAGTGGAAAAGATATGTATGAAGTGCCATAAGGAAACCACTTCATGCAAGTATGTTACACGGGTAAATAGGAAATCATAGAGATATATACATTATGGTGCAATTAACTATGCCTTTGGAGACAATCTTCAAGGAGAAAAAAATTAGAAGCATTTTGATACAGAAAAACATTTACTGTGTTTGCACCAAAATATTAGGATAAGGAGGACATTCTTTCCATGAAGGACACATGGTACCAAACACGAAAGTCAAAATAAACATTTTAAGTAATTAAACTGCATCCATAGAAAATCACCTCAAGAAGATTAGGTTAGGAAAGATTTTCTAGAGTGTTTGAAAGGAGAGGTTTACAACACTATCAAATCAGCTTTGTCTACAAGCAGCATTTCAGTATATTATGCATTATAACCAACATTATTATGATTATTATACTCCAAAGCAGAGTAAAGTGCATTAAAAAAAAAAAAAAACAAAACAAAAAAAAACCACAAAACACTGCTAGAGAAGAATGTTTTGTTTCCCATGTGCTGCCTTGACATCCATTCATAAAGCCATTCAAAGCAAGACAACACACGTCAGATTTTGAACATCTGCTGGAACTTGTGAGTCACTTCTCTTGAGGGTCCTAGCGTAGCTGTAGCATAATTAGAAAACTTTAGAAAAGACTTGCAACAATTTTATGTATTTTCACTTTGCATTGCAGCCTATGCACAGACTGTATGCACACCAGATGTTTCAGACATGCACACAAGTGACATCAATGGTCTACACGTGTGCTGCAACTCGGGTATGACTGGGACCCATTCAACTTTCTGTTTAAAGGTTTAAAGATTAAGCTATAAAGCTATATAAGCCACTTAGTTTTTTAAACAAAACCAAAAAGTGTCACCTTCATCAGTGATAAGTTGGGTTTAAAACAAACACAAGAATCCATAGAAAAATCACCCTTCATTAACAGTGACTCAAGATCTCATGGTCAATAAAAAAGGCATGAATTAGAATAACGTTAATATCCTGATGAAGTAACAGGTATACAAATACAGTAAAAATTGGAAAGATGCTTTTCTACACAAAAGCAGCATTAACATTTAATTTTCTACTTTTCATCTACCTTGTAGTTAAAAGAATTTCAAGCTCAACTTTAAAATGCAAACGGATTTGAATTTTTTGCACAGAAGCTATCACTAATAATACAATACTTGTTGCTTTTAGTTATTCCACTTACCCATCATTCACTCTCTAATCTCCTTTAAGCCCATGTTTCTCCATTCCATACACAATAAAAGGATTACGCACATCACACCTCTTAACTTTCTCTGGAGGCTGAGAGATTTAATTACTGTTCTTCCTTCCATGCAAGCTTTCACATCAGCAAATTTTGTGTAGCTCTGTAGCATAATTTTAAGTTTGATGTGACACAAGCAAAGCACATGTTCTGCAATGCTGAACGTGAAGTTATTTGCTATTTATATTTCTCATAAATTAAATTTCAAAAACACATCGCATCCAATAGCTTTAAAAGTCTTTTCAATACAGATTTTTGACTGGCTTTGAAAATTAAAGAAAATTCTATTTTAAATCACGGTATTAGATACTATTAATGAGAAGAACAAAAGTATAACATAGTGCAAATATTGAGCAGTTGTCCTGAAAGCAGAGTTTCTCTATGTGTGTCCCGTCCTTTCTGGCATCAAAATTCTCTAGGCTTTGAGACTCACTCCACAAACAGTTTTTACACAAAATCAATTCATTTCTTCAACAGAAAAATTGTACTATTTTTGTTGTTCATGATTAACTGCTTAGCCACAAATGTAAAGGAGGATTTTCCCTTTAGTATAATGTCCCTTAACCAACTGCAAATCCTTAACTGCACCTTAGTGCATTTTTTTTAGTTACTTTACTTTTTTTGCCTGAAATTCTTTTAGTGTAGGAAAATAGCCTGATACTTCAGAACAGCTATAAAGAGATAAAAGGCAAATGTAATTTCAGCTTTACCACAAATGTTTGAAAACCAAAGACCAAGCTAACACGCAAGTGACAAAAAAAGCAGATGAACTGCAAAGGAATCTGTAAATTTCAAATTCCTTCTAATCCTGGGATTTTGTGTCAAAAAGTACCATGATCCAAGCTGACAAATCCAAAACTGTATTTTCATTCATCTCCTGGGAACTAAAAGGAACATCCTTGGAATTACGGTGAACTGTAGTACTTCAAAGAGATCTACTTCAGCGTTGATTATACAACATTCTACATTTATGTTTTGCAAATTGAAACTAGGAATTGATGGTAATAATGATGAAAACTCAGCGTTCTTCACATACTATTAGTTTTCCCCCTACAATTTCGGAGCAGACAATACGTGAATAAAAGAAAACAGAATCCAAACAAAATAACAAAGAACCAATAGGAACCATGAGAACAACGAGTAAGACAGTAGATTTGTGGCTTCCTAAAATTTAAACACTGACAGAGGGAGGGAATTTAATTTTCAAGGTTGTAAAATCATATATCCATGCTCCAACAGTCATAATAGACTTTGCACATCCTCTGCATTTACATACGGTGAATTATTCTATTGCATTTCATGTCCTTGGAATGCAAGATAAAGCAGTATCGCATCCTGGAACTACTCAGAATCATCATGCTGCAACGGTCAGCTTCTAGATAAGAAGAGACCACTGTACAAGGCTGAATTGTTTATCATCTAAAACTGAACACATCATAATTTTTTTTCCCCATAGGAGGAATAAAAATAAGATTTTGTAGAACAGATTTGTAGTTAAATCACCAGATATGCTTAACAGCCTAAAAAAAAAAAATCCAGCTATAATTTTGAGCAGTGCTTTAATGCAGCATAAAAGTTACTTTCTCAAGAAGAAATAGCTATTTATATTATATATTCAACTGTGCCCACGAGAATAGTAGTTCTAAAGCTAATTGAATACAAGCTTTCAGCCACAAGAGGTGTTTCTATGAAAATCACAAAAGGAAACCACTGAATTAGCAACTGGAATGAAAATTACATGCCCAAATTAGAGGGAGACCCCTGAAGATCCCCAGCTGGAAAGGTCAGCCGGCAGCTCTCCCCTTTGTTGATCCAAAGAATGCAAAAAACCCCAAATATATACAATAAAAAGAGCTGCATGAAGTCCTCTGTACCTTAAGTAATTAACCAAAAGATATGGGTCCATTCTTCATTAAAGGAAGTACGTGAGGGATATTAAATTGCCTGTGCTTTTAAAAGGTTGTTCCAGTTCAACAGCTCAAAGCATACAAACTAAACACAAACCCCATGGCCACAGACTTTCTCTAAGAAACTTACAGAGAAAAGCAAAACTTATGTGCAACTTTATTATGTATCTTTAACTTATTGCCTATTTTGTACGTGCAGCTCATGCAGATTTTATTTTCATTATTAATATTATGAGAAATACACAGTAAGAAATGCCACCATTAATATCTGTTTTTTATAATATGTCATAGCATATCAATCAAATCTTCATATTTCAGTGTGAAATTTTGCCCTCTGCTGAGCAACTTAATTACTCATTAGTAGACAACTTTATTTGTTAAATAATTTTATCGTACATCAAAACTTGGAAATGTGACAGATCAACCACTTCAGCCTCCCCAGGCACTTCAAAGCCTACGCTTACCCTAGGTACCTAAAAAAGACTAAAGTCGTACTGACATATGTGTAAAATTAGTTTAGCTTGGGGTATGGATTGGCTTGCTGTTTGTTTTCATTTATCTACCTAAATAAACACATTCCACTTCTCTTGAAAAGCTGGACATGAGCTGACACTGCGCTGGCAGCCCAGAAAGCCCCCCCGCACCCTGGGCTGCATCCGCAGCAGCGTGGCCAGCAGGGTGAAAGGGGGATTCTGCCCCTCTGCTCTGGGGAGACCACCCTGCAGTGCTGCCTCCAGCTCTGGGGCCAACAACCTCAGAAGCATGTGGACCTATTGGAACAGGTCCAGAGGAGGTCACAGAGATGCTGGGAAGGCTGGAGCCCCTCTGCTGTGAGAACAGGCAGAGAGAGTTGGAGGGGTTCAGCCCGGAGAAGACAAAGCTCCGAGGAGACTTTAGAGCCCCTTCCAGTGAAGTGGCCCCAGGAGAGATGGGAAGGGACTCTTGATCAGGGAGTGGGGTCGTAGGACTAAGGATAAAGGCTTCAAACTGAAGGAGGGGAGATTTAGATGAGATATAAGGAGGAGATTCACAACAGGGAAGCCCTGGCCAAGGGGGCCCAGGGAGGTGGAGGATGTCCCATCCCCAGAAGCGTTCAAAGCCAGGTTGGATGGGACTCCGAGTGACCTGAGCTCACTGAAGATGTCCCTGCTTATTGAGGGGGGTTAGAACTAACCCAGCCTATTCTCTGAGCTATGATTTTATGATATTTGATCTCACTGGCTAAGGAGGTTGAACTGGTTTAAACCGCAAATATTTCTAAAAGCTTAAAGTTATTAGGTGATACATGTGTTTACATTTTTCTATTCTGAAAATACATGGCGCACATGGAAAAATATTCAAAGGAACTAACTGTCTAATTTATTTACAAATTCCTCAGCCAACACTGCTATCAACAAACTGTCTTACCACAATGCATTTTGGATTAAGCCCTAAAAAATCAAATCAAGTTCTTCACACAGTCTGAGTATATAAAAACTTGAGTGTGAAACACTGCCGCTATTTAAGAAAAAAAAAAAGATGTTGTGTCTATGATGGAAAGCCTAACAAAAATATGTTGTGTCTATGATGGAAAACCTCACAATACTTTGAGACTAAAATAATTTTTGTGAATTTTTATATCCTACATATAATCACATTTGAATTATAATTGGCTTGTCTGCAATTAATATTGATTTTTACCTTGACAATATGCAGTAAATAGAGGAAAATGAGTATGTTAGATCATAGGTGACCTCAATTGAATTAAGGTCTGTACTTCAGTCAAAGGATTCTGCTGACGCTATGATATGAACCATACAAGTGCAATACAAGCAGTTAGTGAAGGTCAACTCAACTGGGAGAGGGAAATGCAAGCTTTGCATTGAGTTCTCGTCTCTGAGATGCAGTGTCTATGATGAACTCAGGCACTATCATGGAAAAGCTAAAAGGAAATAGCACTGGAAGTCTATCAAAATCACAACTGAGTTTTCTTCTTTTCCCACTTTAAAAACTCTCCTGTATTACAAGATGATCATCTGTTGCACACTGAGCAATTTTTTAGTCTTACTTTTCAAAGTTCTTAGTATAGTTACCAGCACAATCCACTAGAATTCTATTGAAATTATTAAAGTACATTATGAACTTAAAGTACACCGAAACTGAAAATAACCGAAACTGTTAAATAACAGTGGAATTTTCACTCTCAGTATATTTTTTTCTTATCCAACATCAAGTAAATATGTAATTGTATAATGTTACTTACATTCAACACGTCTGTCCAGTCCTCATGTGTTACAGGATTAATTTTAAAAAACAAAAATCCCCACAATTAATACCTATACAGATTCTCAAAATCTAAGTTAAAATTTGCACCAAATAGCACCAAGGGCGGCTACATAAAATCCTCTACTCCAGATGCAGCCAGACACTACCCAGGGCTAAGACATGGTTTGTGGAGGTATTCCAAAGAGGGGTAGACATAGAAATTAGCAATATGGTTTAGTGATGAGTTTTGTCAGTGTTAGGATGATGGTTGGACTAGATTATCTGAAAGGTCCCTTCCAACCTACACAATTCCATGATTCTAATATTCTTGTCTGTGCAAAAGACTTAATTTTCCTCAATTTTTTATCTTGTTTGCCAATTCTGATATTCCTATTAAACCGATAATTCCTTTAAATAACAATGTAAAGGAGCAAAAATGAGCTTCTCTCAGAACTTTCTCTGAAGCGGCTGCTATGCCAGGGAGAAAAATCCTGGCACGTCCAATTGTCAAAGAACACAAAGACTTTCAGCTTCCTAGAGCATCAAGTTGAAATCCTTTGTGTGTACAAACTGGGAGGAATTATTATTACTGGGGAAATTTCAGAAGCACATGACCCTCCATATATATAAATACGGTACACCTAAAGAACTTCACCAAGCACAAAATAGCTGCTACTGTGTAACATCTTCAAAACTTTCCCACTGGACTTATGAACCTTGTATTCTCAGTATATTAAGAAATTTTCACATATATATATATAAATATATTTAAGATTTTGTAGATGAAGGCAGTTTAGACCATGTTGGATTGAAATACGGTATGATTGTAAAGATGGTCCAGGAAATATTAATTTTAATATAACAACATTGCACTACCAGAAGTTCAGACATCTGTGTTCTTTTTTCAATGTGATCCTTGTGCATTTATTCGATTTATTGCAAAACAACAGAAGCGCACTGAGATCATTTGGGGGATCATGGAGCAAAAGCCCAACTTCAATAAATGTTCCATTAAATAATTTGAACATTTAAACAAAAAAATTTTAAAAGAAACTTTTTACGGCAAAAGATTTCTGCATTGACTTTTCTCTTAGGTATCAGGTAACTTAATGACACTTGAGTGACTAATATCTTATTCAAGGGCCAAAGCAAACAGACTTTCATAACACATTGGAAAACATTACAGCACTTGTTATGTTTTACACATGCTACAGTTAATGCTCTTGGAAATAAATTGCCTCCCGGATTGATGTAAGTGACAGACTTTGGCACTCCACTGTTTGCACCCAGCTGAGGCCATTATCATTCATTACAGGGTGTGGGTTTTTTCTTTTCTTACCTAAGTAGCAATAATTTTCTCTAAACAATTAAGCCTTCTGTGTATCTTTTGTACTCTTTCAATTACTTTCAGCATTAAAGGTGTCACAGGATCATTTATTCTCTCTCGAGCAGTACTTAGGTTCAGTGACAGTTATTGCAGAAGTCACAAGGATGTCTTTTCCTGATCCCCTTCCAATCTGAAACTTCCTCAAAGGGAGCGAATAACTATTATGCTGTCTTTATACCCAGTGCAGCATTAGGCTCTGATGCTCAGAAGTCCTCTGAACTACTTAGTCTAGGGAAAGCTTCAACTGCCCACTTGCAGCCTAGTAAATTGCAGCTGTTTGTCACAGACTTCTGGTTTGTCCTCTACTCCCTTCCTCGATAATTTCTAATCTTTATTTTGCTTCAGGAATTCGAAAGTTAAACAAAGAACAAATCCACCAGAAATTCTAAATAAAAAACAATTTATAAAACTTTCATGTTACAGAAACACTCACCTAAGTATTTTTTTCAGGTGAAACAGGATATAAAGTTTTGAACACCCACTCTACAAATTCAAAATTATAAAGAAAAATCTAACATAGTCACTGGAATATAATTAGCTACTGCCATATAATAGGTTCATAGCACAAAACTGTTAAGCATTCCCTTTTCTATGGCAGCAAAGCTGCAAATTTCAACTGAGTAAAATTTTAGAAAGATAAATTTCCTAGATAACCAGTGTGCCATTCTCTGTTCTTCCACTGCAGTTCCAGAACAGAATAGAACAAATTATCTCCCGTATCCAGATCGTTGATGAATATACTGAAGAGATCCGGCCCTAGAACCGAGCCCTGAGGAACACCGCTGGTGACCAGCCACCAGCCAGATGCAGCCCCATTCACTTCAGCCCTTTGAGCTCTGCCATTCAGCCAGTTCTTCACCCCACACACAGCAAACCTGCTCATCCCATGGTTGGACACCTTGTCCAGAAGAATGCTGTGAGGCACCAAAAGCCTTCCTAAAATCCAGAAGTCCTTTTCTTCAATCTCTAGGTGGGTAATATTTTGCATGAGTAACCTTCCTCTCTGCTATATTTTCTATATTTTTTCTAATACATATTCAAAGTGAACTGTCTAAAGCATGCTCTTCCAGTTCTGGACTGTTTCCCACAATGTCTTTTTCATAATAAATAGTTCAGTCCCCTGCTCCTTAAAAGATAAAAACTACATGTATATTTTTGGAATCTATTCTAAGGAAGTGCTCTAAGCAGAGGCATCTTTGAGGAGAGAACAGAGATTACCAGCTGCACAGCAAATTGTAGCATCCGCCTTCACACACAGACTCAGGTAGAAGATGGATACACATAAAATCAATTATACAAACTCTGCTCCTTGAGCAATTACAAAAAACAGCCAGTGAAATTTATGTTCTTAACTGTGGTTGTAGTATACAGAGATGGTGTATTAACTGGCAGTAGGTAGTTTATTAAAAAGCAAAAGATTCTTCTTTTCTTTAAGAGTTACTCTTCCTATCCATTCCATATATTTTTATGCAACTTATTTCCCTTTCCTTCTGTATATCAAAAGCTGCATGCATAATCGTGATTTTTAAAAAGTATACTCAAGACACACAAGAAGAAAGCTGTTTAAAATTTGTTTTTTTAAAAGAGTAGCTTTCTTTTTTATTCTATATTAAAGCTGAATTTATATTAGCTAGTTGAGCTCATGGCAGGTAACTTTCTTTTCATTATTATTTTATTGCTGGATTAAGCAAACTCTGGTTTAGACTGGGATTCGATCATCTTCTCTCAGAACACCAATAAGAAAGAAAAAACCTTCAAACTTTTAATTACAGAAGTGGCAGGAAAATGGCCTCCAAATTCGTAGTTTTAAATGGGAGTATTGATCAAAGGAATACGGATAAACACGGCTTTGGCCAAAGGGATGCGAGTAGGGAATTACAAGCTGACTAAGAACTAGAAGAACTGTGACCACAGAGAAGTATATCTGAAGTAAAAATGTTTCAGAATTTTATTCAGTAGATTTGGAACTTTCTCTTTGTAATTCAGCTAGTAAAACATCCACCTTATCCACACATACAGTACTCAACACTTCCTTACTTGTTTAGCTCACTTCTATGCTTATCTCAGTGTGGCTTCTTTCAGGAAATCTCTTGAAGTTAAAAAAAGGATTTCTCCTTACATAGTTAGATTAATCAGCATGTTACTTTGTATGGCCTGGAAGTGTGTGTTCAGTAATTGGATAATTTGTCTTCCCTTTCACAATTAAAGTGAATAGAATTAGTACCTTTCCCATGGAGACTGACATGCACAGGGGAAGGCTTGGTTCAGACTATGAGAGCAACCGCCCATTTTGCGTGTGCTACAAGATAGAGCAGAAACGGGATTTGAACCCTGTGCCGGGTCAATCCGTTTATCCCGTTTAATACACTCATGCCAGCAACATACTCACAGCCATCATTAACACTGTGGCACCAGCAATTTGTTGCTTAGACATGCACATAACAAAATGGAAAGTACAATTAAACTTCAGGCTTTAGGTGTTTTAAACCGTTCTGGTTTGGCAAGGCAGTTCTGAGGCTGGGCTGGCTTCCCGCTCAGGGATTCTCCTTCTGGAGGGAATGCCCCGCGTAGCCCAGTGCAGAACAGTGATTGCTGCTCCACACTGCTCACCAACATCAATGATGGAGAACCCCCACCTCTCTGGCTACCCCCAGGTGAGCAGCAGCCCTACAGATTCATGAGAGCCACAAAAGCAGATTAACAGAGCTCTCTGCAATTATGTCACTCAATTAATAATAATTTACCATCCCTGTTAGGAAAACGGACAGTTCAATCCCAACCTTAAAACAATACCTCACCCCACCTCCCCAAAAACACCTGCATTACTGATA
>VZRU01010430.1:872836-894589 GCA_013398155.1 Pedionomus torquatus
CACCAAACCTCAACCATTTTTCCTGGTTTAACCTTTCAATACAATGTGTACCTAGATGATATACATGCATTTCCAAAACCCATAAAGCAAATGAGTCAGTAAATGACTTTCAGCGAGATTCAGCATTTTTTTTTCCATGGCACATCAGGTTATAATATTCACTTTGTTGCCACCAGTGCAACATCCACTCCCATACCCCAATACTCAGATATATAAAAGCTTTACCGCTGATTTTTCACTCTCTACTCCCTTCCCGATCTCTCGCTTCCACCTCTTTGACACCCACAAGAAATTTCAAGCTAAACTGTCAGTAGGCATTATCTTTATAGTTTGTGTTCGCTTTTGTGATGAAAACATGACATATTTCCAGCAAACAAGTTTGGAAATCTGTCTCACTTGGCCCAGTGGCACCGGCACTTCCATGGAATCTCCCCGCAGGGAATTTTTAAAAAAATAACTTCCACTCATTAAAAGTGACCAGACAAATGAGACATCTGTTTAAGAATCGCAATGAGACACTTTGAAATGTTGAGTAGGAGACTGAATAGATCTCAATATTCACGAAGAAATGTATTGAATGTGTATTAGGAGTTCAATCTGTTCCAGTCTTGCAGTACGTTGCTCAAAATGTAGTATCTTAAGACTGCATTCTGGAATTCTTGATAGTACTATGCCCAGGTCTTCATTGTTCAGTGGGTTTTCTTCCCCTATGAACACTTAATTAGAAATAAAACAGGACTTTATTCTTTTACTTTTCTATTCTTCCAAATGGGAAAAAGAAAAACCAAAACACTAAAGTGGAGCTGTCTGTATTAATTGGGCAAAACTAGTGCAGGATTTTTGTTAAGAATTAAAATAAGGCAGGAATCACCTTTATGAATAGCTCAGGACTGTCCCAAGTACTTTTTTTTTAAAAAAGTAATTCTAGTAAAAAAAGGCAATGCTCAACTACATTTATGAATAAAAGGGTTTGTTCCTCTAATTTTGCACCAAAAACATATCTCATGTTGCATTTTAACAAGTATAAAGATTATTGTCAGTCTAGAGAGAATTAACAAGAAAAGAAAGTAAAAAATTGTAACCGTCAAGCATGGAATTTAATTATAACACTTCAAGATAAACAGCAAATACCTTAAACTGGATTAAAATACTTTGTATTCTATACCAAACATTCATTTAAGCCTCACAAAATAAGCAACACAAATACCTCTACTTTCTTCAAAACAATTTCCCAAAGACTAGAAGGAAAATGTGATATGTATTATGATGACATATGGTCGATTTTACACGAGTAAGACAGGTTATGCTTTACATCAGTGCCTCAAGGAACGCAGACTACTAATACTGCTATTACCAAGCAATTTAAATCATAGTATAATTATACAGACAGATGGATTGCAAAACCCTTCTAGTTTCTTTTCAGCAGCTAAATTGGAGAGAAAGATAACCCAAGACATTTTAGTTATAAAATGCCTAAAAACTAATAGATGAAGCCGACCAAATCTGCAAACTAAGCCTACTGAAAACAGCTTAAGAAAATCAAAATTCAGTATTTTATTCACGGTACAATGTAGCATTAGCATAACTTTCACAAACTAATTAACACATTCAGAAAATCAGGATAGCAAAATGTAAGCAATAAAGACATTGCTTCAGCTTTGCAGCGTTGTATGTATTGCTACACATGGGCAAATTTCATTTTCAAACAGCGCAAGCTAATAAAACTATTTGTCCTAGAACTTTATGCTTACTTTCTATAATGTATAACACGCTACTCCTGGAAGCTTAGTGATGACATTCTTGAAAATAATCACAGAGCAGAGAGTTAGAGAAGTCACAAGTGAAAAAAAGCCTTACTCTTTAATTGCTCCCGAGTAGAGCCCATTAATTTCATGCACATCTAGAACCCCAACTAGAATATACTTCCATTCAGTAACACTGGGAAGAAACAATCGCATAACCAGCAGTGAGACATAACACATCATTTTGTGATGTCTCATTTACTACCTAGGTTTTGTATTATGCATGTTTTGGTACATAACTTCATTTTGCAAAATATTTGTTAATTAGTCTAACAGCAATGGTTTTGTGATTTTTGTTTCTTGATGTTTCTAAGGCAAGTTTGAGCACGTGATTACTCTGGGTATCTCCTTGGTTGTTGCTCAAGTTCACCTTTCAATCTCTGCTGATTTTCAGCTAGTTTGAAAGAAATAGCAAACAGGTAAGTTCCTTCAGCTTTTTACGGTTCTGTGTTTGGTTATCTCTTAGTTAATTTTATTGAAATATACCTTTTTTCCTAGTTCAATCAAAACTATAGCCTCAGTTCCATTAATAAGTATACTTAACTACGAATAATCCATAACTATAAAAACATCATAACTATATTCAAATATACTGACAAAAAAGGGGAAAATAAATCCCTTCATAGAGTTTACAGAACTATACTGAACAAACAAGAATCTTATCTCTGCCAACACAGGATCAGCATTACATGCCAGAAGTACTCCAGCATTACTTAATGTTGATGTATCTGTAAGTGCACCCAAATCACATGTCTAAATCCCTAAGAAGTGGTTGTGTGCTGTTCTTCGAGGAGCAGCGTACTACACCAGTGTGTGTAAATGCAAACATGGAAAGAAGGAAGTTAGGAAAAACTCTTTTCCTGTGAGGGTGGTGAGGCACTGGAATGGGTTGCCCACAGAAGCTGTGGCTGCCCCATCCCTGGAGGGGTTCAAGGCCAGGCTGGATGGGGCTTGGAGCAACCTGGTGTGGTGGGAGGTGTCCCTGCCCAGGGCAGGGGGCTTGGAACTCAATGATCTTCAAAGTCCCTTCCAACTGTAACAATTCTATGATTCTAAATTAACTTTACATAAAGTGTGTGAACTAATTGCCTTAGGTCTGCCACAGCATGCAGAGAAGTTGATTTGTCTTGTTGATCTACAGATAAATGACTGTCTAGAACTGCAGCAGAAATGAATCCCAGCATTGTCTCCATGGAAACATACTCACATGAAAAAACTAACCAGGAGAATCTGTGTTGAATGTGTTTCAAAAACTACTCACAACCCTTACAGGAAAGAAAAAAGAAAGAGAATCACACCAGTTTAGGAAAAAAATAAAACTCTTGTGATGCAATATCATATGATACAATATGATACAATGACACAAGTCACCATGCCTGCAAAAGAACACGACTGTAGTACTGCATTTTGACAATAATTCAATATTGGGAAAAAATTAAGCGTTCAACTAGTATTCACATCCCCTAAAAGGTATTCTTTAACTCGGTGGGAATATTCACTGATCCAATAAATCAACAAAGTTCACTTTGCAATCAGTAAACCTACATTGACAAGAAAGTTACGGGTTCAGAAACTCACAGGATTTATCTGAAGTACTTAAAAGGTGTATCAAAAATTAATTCTTACACAAAATCTGACAGTTAACGTACTCATTTATACCTCTATTTCTAAATAAACACCAGTAGGAATCTAGTGAAATAAAGTTCTTAAATCACAACATGTTTGCATATTTAGAATCAAGGAAAGCTTGACAGAGAAGTCAGATTCAGAACCCAGTAAATCACAGTAATACAATTTTCAGGAAAATATCATGAATTTGTCAGTTTACATAGTTTCACATTGCCTTGGAATGCCTGACAATTGAAGCAATATACAATAAATATAAACATGAGTAGACTTTGAACATAAACAAGAAATTAACATCAGGAAACACCTATATACTTTTTAAAAGAGGATTCTTTTCCTTTGTTTCTTACACAGGCCTAAGACATCCTGCATTTATCGTATGTTCCAGGCAGAATTAATAACACCACCTACAGTTCTGTTTCATCGGTATTTTCCAAAATAAAGTGGGCGAGTTTTTCAACACTGACTAAAACCAGGAAATAACTTTCCCACCTTCTTCTGTCCTGTGTGGCTGTCACAGAGTGTTCACTCTGACTAGAAAGAAAGGCCATAACCCAGTTTTATCTTCTTCATCATGGTAAGGAGATTGAGGAATCCATCTGATAACAGATGAAACACTGACAGAATACATATATAGAAAAAAAACAAGGACATTCAGGATAGCAGGAAGGGAACATGGGCGAAACTGGGCAAAGACCAGAGTGGAAAACCTGAGTGAAAACAGGTAAATTAAGGAAAGTGGTCTGAAAATAGAAAAGCATAAAGGAAAATAACCTTTCTATGCAGACATTAGCTTATTGAAGCCTAAAGGAATGTAATGACTTTAAGACTTCTGTCTCACTGTGACATGTGGTTGAAGAGGTTCCAAAATTACTAGGCAGAAAAGGAGACGTATTTGTTAAACCCTACTACCTTAAAAGCTGGCTAAAAATTCTGGTGTTACGTATTTTTGAAGGGCTACAACACATAAGTTAAATCATAGAAGCGTAGACTGGTTAGAGTTGGAAGGGACCTTAGAGATCATAAAGTTCCAACCCCCCTGCCCTGGGCAGGGACACCTCCCACCACACCAGGTTGCTCCAAGCCCCATCCAGCCTGGCCTTGGACACAACCAGGGATGGGGCAGCCACAGCTTCTCTGGGCAACCTGTCCCAGTGCCTCACCACCCTCACCTAAAAGAATTTCTTCCTTATATCTCTCCCCTCTAAGGTCATCCTTTTTGATATAACTCAAAGCTCACGAGCTCACTGTGAATCCTTCTATTTTGCAATGATTTTTGGTTTTATAATCATTTCAGGGAACTAAACAGCATGTGTACATATATATTCCACATGCAGTACAGAGACATCAGGCTACCCTTAAACTTAAATACAGTAAGCAGTATAGTTTGTGGCACAAAGACAAAATTCAGGGTAATTTACTCTCCTGACATTACAATTCATGTCCAAGTAAACAAACTCTCTTAAAATAGCACTGCAGTGGTGAATATTGTTGCTGGCCTCTCTGTATTTCTTGAATTTCATCCAGATGTCTCCTGGATGTAGCTCACTGGGCAAACTAAGAGTGCATTAGCAACACATTCTCTGACAAAGCCAGGCCGGAATTGCAGTCTGAATCCCAAGAGGGGTGGTGTTGCTGAAACAGTGGAAGAGCAACTGCTACATGCTGAACCATGAAATACAAAGTGCTACCCGTCCTCCAAGCATCAGGGGGAGAGGTACATTCTTCATGAAAAGCAGCAGGAAAGCTCTACAGCTATGCTGCCACGAGGGGCGGTTGCTATTGACACCTTGAGACTCTTGGTCATACTATAAGAACAACAACAAAAAAGCTAAGCAATAACTTACAAAAGACACTAATCCTTCTCCTTTCTTTCTTTTTTTAAATGGGAAGTGCATCAATATCATTAAAGAAGTTTAAGTATAAAAGGAAGGTATTCCCTCCAATCGTCACAGAGACAGGTCTAAGGTTTTTTTGAATACTTATAAAAGAAAATGTTGGAAAGCTTACGTAATTGGAAATATAAATAAAAAAATTAATATAGCTAACTGTACTAGAATACATAATCTATGTATTTATACATCAGTATATAAGGTGCAGCATAGATGATATTATGAGGAAAACAGTTTGCTGTTTTCACATGCTTAAAATCAAAGGATTTAAATTCCATCCACAGTTCTTTCACTCACATCGTAATTGTTTTGTGCAAGGGCCACGTTGAGCAGAAGGGAATTTTTAAATTACTAAAAAAAACTTATTCTGATAAAGAAAATTATTCTGATACCAGTGTGCAATTAAGTTATTGTATTAATTTGTAATTTAACTTTGTGATAATTGTAATTTTAAAAAAATTAAAATACAGCTTTTATCTGATAGGCTGTAACTGTTGAGTTGATTCTGCAACAGAACTGTTGTTTTCTAGTGACATGTTTTCATGGAACACTACAAGTTGTAGTAGATGAAATATGACAAAATAAAAAGATATAAAAGAAAATTAAATATGACAATGTTGTGAAGCACACCAAACACATACATGGGAGCTACAGAGTCCAGCACTTATTACAGTGTTGAATCCCTGTTTCTCTTGCAAGAAGATTAAGCATGTTAGTGTGAAGAAGGGTGGTTTTTCTCAAGATACTAGTAGAAGTGTTATATTTGTATGGTTTTACTGTATTTTTTTAAAATCCATCCATCCATCAGAACTACTGATAGTTACTGAAAGAAGAAAAACAAAATTTGTATTTACCACATGCGTGTGGATGACATGCTGTCTGAGCAGGATGCAGAAAGAACCCAAGAAGGAAGCCCTGAGATGCACCAGAGATTCTCTCTAGTTAATATGATCCCTGTACCTCTCATGTAAGGACTGACAGTCAACAACAGGTATTTTGTATCTCACTCCTGAACCCTCCACATTGCAACAACTATTATTCCAGTTAGATTCCAACTGGAGTAACATCTGGTTCTCCCTTAGCCAGATGTGCTACTTATTCAATAGCATAATGATGCAGCTTTAGGTTACATAAGCTTATATTTAGTTGGTTTTTCTTTTAATTATAAAAATCGCCTCAGTGGAAGAAACAAAGGTACATTATCCCAGTAAAAAACAAAACAAAACAAAACAAAACTGTATTTACACTAAATCTTAAAGTTGTAAGAAAAAAAAAGAAATATATAAACAACTTCTTTAGAGGCAAGATGAGAGTGAGACCCCTCTGACGAAGCAAGAGAGGTAACGTGAAGATGGATGTAGGCCATCAGCCACCACATCAGAAAGATCTTTCACCAGCCAATCTCCTAATTAGTTACACACAGTCAGGTCAACTCCAGCTCTGCTTCTTAAGGAGCAGCATCTAGACTTTAAAACTGTAATTCTAATCCTGCTTGTGAAAAACAGGCAAACACATCCAATTATATAAACGGCAAATCATGTGAAATGATAATGTGCTTTCCATTATTAGAATGGCACACCTAGTGTAGAAGGATCAGTTTTAAGGTGTTAGGATTTTGCTCTTTTGCCTCTCATTTAATCAACCCCAAATAGTAAAAGTAACAATAGTTATAAACATCTCATATTTTCTCTTCTCAGAACTATCAGCTCATAAACATGCATGACCAGCCTTTACTTAAGATATTAGATAAACACATAATAAGTTCAAAACAAAATTTTTTCATCTTAAAGATCAAAAGAATGAGGTATTTTGATCTAACATAGTATTGAAGACCAGGTCATCTCACAAGAAAACCATACAATACCTTAGGAAAAAGGTGCTGCAGTGTACTACTTTGATTATTCCAGTATCAAACACGCTCTCCAAGAAAATCCATCAAAAATAGAATAACAGCACTGCACCTAACCTGTCATCATTTAATATGAAATGATGAGGAAGCGACAGATAATAAGGAACAGCCTGAAGTTGCAATTTGTTCAACCTGCGTTTCCTCCTCAGGCAGACTCTGAAGAGACCGCAAGTCTTCATTGTGCTGGAACCTCCATAAAGAGTCCATCATCCAATCCTATACCCACCCGTGGAGAAACGTGATGTGTTTCAATCAGAAATGGAGCCTGAGCCATCTGGAGCTCCCTTTAGAAGAGGAGCGGGGTTTAAAAGGCTCTGTTGAATTTTTCAGGGAGGTTAACACACTTTATTTTGCTATCCCTAATTTGCAGTACTGGGAGTTACCATGGAAAGACCCTGGAACCTGACCCATACGTACCATGCCATAAAGTAAAATAACGGTTGTAGAGAAGTCTTTAAATACTACTTACTGAAATTAAAATTTTTTGGGTTATTTGTAATGAAATGGCAATAGTTAAGATTGACTTTAACTACTCACTCTTCCAACCACTTCAACCAAATTAACATGCATCATCCCAAACATAAACACCTTAATGCACATTGCCTGCCAAAATATGGAAATCCAAAATTTCAATGTAGGTGGCTAGCCAGGAAAGTACTTGAAAAAGACAAACTTCTTGGTCTACACCAAGCATTTAATTTTTTTTCCTGCTTAATTCTTGAGATAGTCCTAATTCTCTGCAAAAAGTATTTTCCATGGTTTGAAGCCTGACAAGTTAGAAAGCACAACATACTGCAGCCCGCTGGGTCATCAAGGATAGCGTTACAAAAGGGTAAAGAAATCCTCCATTTTACAAAATTGTGTTACTACTGCTAATCTAATTCATTTAGTCTCTCTCTCCCAAAGTATCTAAAAGTCTTATTTTTAGTAATAAAATATTTATTTGAAAAATCTAAAGCACGGTGTTTAGATATTTTTTTTTAATTTCAATTCTCCTTTCAAAGGAAATTCAATTTTAGAAAGAACACAGAACGGAAATACTGGAAGAGCTCGAAAATGAAAACAAACTTGAGGTTTCAGCTCATGAAAAAGTAAGAATGTACATCTGGTAAACACAATTTGATTTTACTCTTATGATCTACAAGTTAATAAAAAACAGTAGGTCAACAACTACCATTATTACGCTGTTGGTTTTGAGTATTGAAATATCCTGCCTGGTGATTAATTTTTAAAACCTTGGATTCCACACACACTGTGGGAGTTTCTTTGATGGGTCCGAATCTTCAAGATGTCATGAAAATGAATTATGAAATCATTGCATTATATGAACACACTCTGGAACAGAGTTTATCTATAAATACATCAAAAAAGAGTCATCACACACAGCTGATAACCAGCTTTTGCCCTGAACTTTTTTAAAGGGGTACAACCACAGAAACTGAATTTTAAGAATTTTTTCTGCTTATGTTCCATATAGAGTAGTTCTGAGTGAGGATCAGGTTATTTGACTGACTTGGACAAGATATGAGGAAGAAAAAAGTGTGAAATCTCTCAAATGCATTAAAAGAGTAGAAATATATTATGTGCAAATTAAAATTACGTACTGCCCTTCCAACCTCCTGCTTCTGAAAGTTGGACCTATGTTACCAGATCAACAATTAATGCTGACAATTGAATAAATAATAACCTTTGTTATTACAAAAAACAATTGAATCTCAAAGGGAAAGAAATTATTGAAAATTTCAAATTTTTGAGTAAGTGGTGTTTGAAGACAATTGATAAATCAAAGTAACTGCTGCCAGCACCTCTTTACCACCTGCTTATCCCTTATAAACATTCTAATGCTATTATTACCTTTCAGTGTAACGACATTTCCAAATCATTGATTAGGACAAAAATTCCTATCCTGTTCTTAATAGGTCTAAGAGGCCCTAAAACACCTGTTATTTTTGACTCAAGTAACATAATTTGTGTAATGATATGTATCATACGAAGTAAATTTCACTACAGCAGCAGTCATTCCCTAATAAAATGCAAACGCTTGATCCATCTTTATTAAATTCAGCCATTTTGATAGTCAGGAAGTACCACTTAGTTGCAAAAATCTAAAACTTAATGGTTATATTCTTGCCTGAAAAGACCATGAAAATGAACCATAGAAAATAGGTCTGGAGGGACTCTTAGTAATTAATCTGGTCCGTTCTACTGCCCAGACAATCATCAAGCAGGAAAGAAAGCAAGGTACTACATCCCAGTAGGGCAGCACTAGCAGAAGAATTTTGCAGTGCCAACTGCAGTGAAATTTTTATATTTAGATAATTTTGATAACTGTTCACAGATTCCATATTTGTTTGAAGTTTTCTGTTACAATTTGAAGTATGTAGAATTTAGAGGCATTTTAATAATTTAATGCTTGAGAAATTTACATCTTTCAAAACTACTGAAAATACCAGAAATTCAAAGTGGTGGAGAGAGAGATGAGGAGTAATTCTGAAGAACTAAGAGAGCACTGTCCATAAATAGTTAATTTAGGCAGGGACTTCGCCAAGACCAGTTTTTCAAGTGCAATGATCAAGGGAAAGCAAGAAGAGTGACATCGATCTGACTTTTACAACAAGCTGCTATAAATTATCAGAACTTATAAAAACTTTATGGGTGCACTAAGGCAAGCGTAGCAAGAAGTTGTAGTAGTATCTCTCATAATGAGCCAGTATGTGTTAGATTGCTATATGCTGTATACCTCCAATTTGATTAACGTTCAAGAGAAGAGTCCTACTGAATTCTAAGACACTATATTATATATATTTTATTACGTAAACAGGTACATATAAATCAGCGTGATTTACATTTTCAAGTGCACAGGTCCTAGTGAAATCAGAATTAGAATTTAAATAGCTGTGATAAAACTGCAGTAAAACAGAAACAAAGCAAAATGAATGTGAGAAAAAAGTCTGATCCCCCCAATTATGGAATTATTAGCTGGAGATGTAATAACAGTTTAGTATTCAAGCCTTGTTTACCTTCTGTGCATGTGTCTATCCTTACTGAGATCACCAGAAAGTAATGTGAAAACAATAATTATCCTTCCAGTGCGACATACAGGACTATGCAAAAAAAATACTTAGCCTGTTTATGAAACACCTAAGAATTAACATGAGAGCTCCTATCTTGCTGCTAACAACTGAAAAAAAATTGCTTGACAATAGGTACAGTGTCAAAGATATCCAAGCAGGTTATACAAAGCTATCATCCCAAACTGAATCACAAATACTCACAGTTTCCACATCCCTACATGATTGTGGGACTGAAGCCAAGTCTTTTGTGAAGATGACAGACAGATATGGAGAAATACAGAAACAACCATCATTTTTTCATTTAATATATGGCTGAATAATTAACTTCCAAATTTTTGAATTTTGTCTTCAAGAAATCAATGCAAAAACAGAAACTTGCAGGGTTATATTAGTCCTGGTTTTGTTTGCTGTGTCAGCAGTAGTATAACTCACTACTGTCGGTATTTTCTTAGAAGATCACGTTATTTCCTACTCCCAAGTCTTAACATCAAGAATTTAATTTTAAATCTATATGGACGCACATATATGCATATATATAGTATAAGATTCCTATTTATATTAGGTTATGTAAGTTATTCAAGAACTTAAAAGAATGAGGTAGAGTTCAAGAGTACAGTAGAAAAACCGCAGGATTTAGGGAAACTTTGACTACTCTCTCCTTTCCGGAAAAATATGCAGCCTCACAGTTACTCTTACGGAAAATGTAGAATCACTTCTTCTCCAACATACAAAAGAAGTGGAGCCTGTTTTCTTCAGTCAATTACTGTAGAAATAAATCTGCTAAAATAAAAATGGCTATCAGGGACATCAGGTGAAATACCCACTCCAGAATCTTGTGACTCCAAAACTACTTGTCTTAATAGATTTTGTACAAACTCGTTCATGTCACAACAAGTAGAAAAAGCCTGATTTTATTCATTTCAGAGTTTTTTCTGTTCTTCTTGTCTACTTCTCAAATTTATTTCAAAAAAAAATACAAACTGGTATTTGTTCATCCTAGCTTTGTCTGGTATGGTCGATCAGAGAGGGACAACGAGAGGTATTCTAGGCATGTTTATCACTCAAATATAATGGTAAAAATGCAACTGTGAAAAGAAAAACTTTATTAAAGTTTTGGCAGAGAAAGATTAGCAGAATATGAATGTAGGCAATGAAATACAGTTACTAATGATGTGCACATACCAACCTATAAAAATGGATGCATATAATTACACATAGAAAAACATAATATATATATTCATATATTTAATTATATTTGAAGATGTTTTTAGAACAACTATATTTATGTTACTTTTGCTATTGTTGCTACCAAATGATGCAGCTCATTTGGATTTACTCGACTTTAAATACATACTCTCTAGTGCAGTATTCCTACACCATTTTTTTCATCTCATTTTCTAATTTCCATCCCTTTCAGGTGGAAAACCCTTCAGTAAAACAGATAATTGCTTCTGCTTAGCAATGTCAAACAGTTTGCCTCGGGTTAGGCCAGTCTCTAAAATTAAGATGGGAAAAAAATTTTCTCTCTCATTATCTTTCTCCCTTTCAAGCATCCTTTCATCTCATCCTCTTCAATTGTGTCCAGTCATGTTTTGCCCATTGTTTATGCTTTTTTACCGTTTTCTTGCATTTAGTTACAATTTTACTTCTTTCTTCCCACAATCCTTCAGCCTCAGTTTCGAATGTCAAAATTTTACAATGGCTGAAGAAAAAACCTAGAATATGTTGCAATCCCATTGCTCAGTCCATAGCTTTTTCAATACCAGTCATAAATCTTTGTGTCTTTCTATTTTCTCTTCACAAAAAGCCACGACAGTAAAAATTCTTCTATATCTCAAAACGAAAAAAAACAAAGGACTGCTTTGAGACTACTAAATATATACTGTATTCTTGAAATCTCAAGAAGTCTCAGGATAAAACTATCACTCATTTCCATATCCATATTTTCCAGTCTTGCCTAAACTTTCATCTCTTGGCAATGAAGTCCTAAAACTGTCTCCTGCTTATTACAAAGATAAAGCCCAGAGTGACAAATGGGAGAGAATGACAACTTGCGGTGGCTCCTGCTGTTGGGCTATCAAATGTTGCAAGCATCAGTAAGCAACCAACTCTTACGAGTCTCCTTTCATTGTTACCGTAAAATTATGATTGTACGTTGGAAGGACTGAACAGTTTTCAGCTTTCAAGAACTCTCTTCTGGATTCATGGGTAAACTTTAGGTCTCCTTCAGCTGGGTAGCAATGCACAACCAGGATCTGTGCTGAATATATAAGATTGGGTTTTTTTCCAGTTTGATCTAAAAACTAGATTTTTAAAACCCAAATACACTACACATGAACAGTTCCACATGTAGATCCCATATTGTGGATGTAGCAATGTTTAATGCAAATGATTAAATAAACAAAGGTTATCCAATATGATTGTTTTCCCTTCCCCTCATCCTTCTTCCCATATGAGACTATTAGTCTTTATTTTGACACACTTTGTGAAGATGGAGGTTTTGGTTCAGAATAACTTTATACAAGCAAAATCCTAAATACTTTCTGTAAATGCTGAAGCGAGGCCAAGACTCCTTAAATGGGTGCTTAAGACTTTTTTCATTTTAAAGTTTCACAAATCTACAAGTGTTATGTCTGCAGCAGCTTGGTTAATCCAAAATAATATCTGTGTAAAGATATTGCCAATAGAATGAAACACAAATCAAAACCAGTTTAACTGTTTGATTACTTGAAACAGGTGTTAATGAAACATTATGTATCATAGTTTTATGTTTTAATTTTCTACTCTCCTGGCACATTGACACAGTAGAACTCAGCTCACGCAGCTGTCATTCAATAACATTTAAACATATTATCCAGCTTTAAAAAAAAAAAAAAAAAGGCAAAAAGCAAGCTTAAATGTTTGGATGAGCATCACAGCACTTCCTTATTACATTCTGCAAAGGGATTTCTTTAAGTAAAAGAGAAACAATATCCAAGAGATTTCATCGTTTTTTTCAATTAATGGAGTTGTAAGTTCAGATAAATATAACTGACAAAGGCATTAGATTTGAAATCATAATTTGAACTATTTCAGATTACTAGTCAGATTTAGCTGATATATAAAGAAATAATGCTGGTATCTATCTAATATTAAGCTCTGTTAATAATTACTCAAGTACAACAAAGAAGTAAGTTGATTTTAAAATGGAATGACAATGCAGTAGAACTCTCAACCTACCATATACATGTATTTTAATCTTAATTTTCTTTAATATGGTTTTTCCTTGGTGATTTGACTTATAATATTTCCAAAAAATGCCTCATTCTTCAGCAGTTTACATAGATGCCATTGTATTTAGTTTACTATTTACACTAAACAGAGGTAATGAGGCAATGAAACATTTATGTTTCAGTATGCTTTCTGATCAGCCAAAAAAACTCCATGAGTCATTTCAAAGCAATTTTTTTTCAAAGTACTGGAAGCAATTACATTGTATTGTAAATTATTAACCTGTAGTTGTTCTCCTAAAAATAAAAATGTATTAAATATTTATTTATATAGTGTATATTTAGTCTATATTTACAGGTGCACGTACTGTGTATTCTTAGTGTATTTTTAGACACTGTGTTTATTTAGTCTACAAAGTCTGTTAACTGTACATATATATGTATAAAGAATCATTTTTCACTGGTGACTCTTCAAATAAATGTAGTCACTAGAAATACCACTAAAATAATTGTTTCTAGTGTTTTACACAGCACTATGTAGGAATACACAAGATCACAAAGGATCAGCTTCAGAGGGACAAATAGAATTTAACTCCAGATACAGCCATCTCTGATGTCAGTTCCTGCATTTGGCATCAGGGAAGCTCGTTTTTCATTTAAAAGGTTGCTTTGATTCTTCCGATTTGGGGTAGAAGAATGTTCAAAAGTGCCATAATTTTAGGATGTTTCTATAGAACTTGTGTTTCTGTTTTGTTTTGTTTTAAAAAAAAAAAGATACAGTAATGGCCCAATTTTGTTTATCTGAGATGGAAAGGTCGTTAGATGTTTTCACCTTTCAGTGGTCTGATCAAGCAGGCAAGGCCTTTCTAAAAAGCCTTGTGGCATCTAACATATGAGGGATCCAACAACTGAGAACAGAAGAGGAAGCGAAGGAATGGGAGCAAACGTTGAATCAGTACAGGCAAAATACAGTTCCCGGATTTACAAACTCCTCCTTACTTCCAAACACGGTCTCGTTATGCATAAAGTACATTACAGACCACAGATTATTGCTTACATTTTCTCATAAAACCTGTCTTTACTCTCCTTGCCCCACTGAGATGACACACACTCTGCATTCTTGAGGCTCAGCTGCTCCACAAGAACACAGATCAGGATCTACCTGAGGAGAATCACCTCCATCTGAATTACAACAGCGAGAACCAATGGCAAAAAAAGTACATCAGGACAAACTTTAGCTATTCATTTAAGAATTCAGGGGACAGAGGGTGAGTATTCCCTAACTCAAAGCAAAGCAATAAAGAAACAAATTAGCAAGCCCAATGCCAGGGGAACAATAAATACGTCCAGCAAGTCAGACGCAGTGCGTATGCGGCTGATAATTTAACACCATGAAAGGGGATTACAAGTCTGCAGCGGCGCAGCGAAAACACCGAGTTCTGGGGAGATTTAGTGCAAGCAACACCAGGTAGCTTTAACAGCTGACAGGAGATAACGAAGAAAAAGCACAAATAGCGTCACAGGTTTCATAAGATGTCTTTCATATGAAAGACATAAGGCCATACGGAATCTAACCATGTAGACATTGCATCACTCTTACCACTGGCTTAATCTCTGCCCTTTCAAGCAGTAGTTTGGTTGGCAGACAGTAAAAAAATAATAGATTTATGGACAAAAAAAAAAAAAAGAAAAAGCACTAAAGTAAGCACTGACAATTTGAAAAATCAATTCACGTGCCCAGATGCATACTTTAAAGAAATATAAATCCCTAACCTGATCTGTTACAAATAGGCTAAGAAATAAATTGTGTGTTTTCGATAATCTCCTGAAATACTTTAATGCTGATCTCCATTGAAGAGTTGGATTATTATCCAAATGTGAATCTCACACAGATTAATATTGTATACTTCCAGGAGTAGCATCTCAGGCTAGGACTGAGATAAATGACCTAGAAATAAAATCACAGGGTGTCATAAAAGGGTATTCACTACTGCTAACCTGCTTTCATTAACCACATTCTGCCCTTTTTTCCATTAAAAGTACAGATCTGAAAGACCACAGTGTTTCATTCTATTGTGGGTAAAAAAAAGAAACACCAGGTGAAATTATTTGGTAAATCAAGTAATAGCAGCAAACAAACACAGTAGTAATATTTATGACAGACAATAATGATTCGATAGATATTTACCAAATAACGTTTCAAAAAAAGTTTGTTGATGAAAGGACACAAACGTATTTTCCATCAAGCGGCCCCACAATATTGAGTAAATTTCTTTAAATGCTTCAAATTCCAATTTTCTAATCCCCAAAACATTCTCTTACCCACCTCATCTTTGTCAAGGAAAACAAACAAAGAAGAAACCAACCTCCCAGACTTTAACACATTGGCAATAAAGCTTTGTAAGAACAAAGTTATTTAAATGGCATTATCTGCTGTTTGTCTTATTCTATATTGCCATTTTTTTCCCCACTGAGTGCTAATAAGTGCTTGCTGTTGAAGAGGTTTACATTTAACATCTGTCACTTGTATCCAGAAGTAGCACCTACAGGGAACTGTCAAATCGATTGTTATTCTCCTCTGTAGCACCAGCAAATCTGTCTCACATCATTTACATACAGATAGTTATAGGCATTCATCATTTCATTATGCTGACTACCTCACTATTCTAATGTATAATGTCTCTTTAATGAGCCTCAAAAAATACAATATTCCTTGATTTATGAATGCTTAACTGAAAAATTATACAGATTGGCAAAAACTAATCATAAAGCATTTTTTTGTGGTCCCACCACCTTACACTTTAAATCTAACAAGGACTCTTGAGTTAATCTTGTTATTTGTTTCTTTGTCAACAGGAATTATCAAATTTTAACACACCGGACTTCAGAGTCACTTCCACTTCAATGAGAGCGCAGGACCAAATTTGACAAATTAAAATCGATCAGTTTTTGTCAAAGAAATAAAGGCGTTGGACAATCTGTTTCAGTATTATTACATGTCAATTGCTGTATATTTCCCAACTCATCATGTGGAATACTGCTGTACCAGTCATGCACAAGTGACTCATAAACGAGCCAATTTACATGTTCAAGTAAATTGAACCATGCTTTACTGTACGAACTCCAATTATTTCATACACAAACGGGTTACCACTGAGAAACGGCTCTGCCATTAAAAGCCTGCTGAAATATTGCAAAAACACCTAAAACATCAAACCACTGAGAACAAGAGGCAAATGCTTCGCTCACTTGACTGCACTCGGGCAGTGCATGGAGTTCAGTTCCTCCAGCTACATCTCCACGTGTTTATAAATAATACCAGAATTCCGCCGGGGGTATCGGCTTTTGACTATCCAAGCTGAAAAGGTTTGCAAAAAAGTGCTCATCGTAGCCATTGGAAATGAGAATTTTCACCAAGCGTGAGAAAACACATGATATTTTGCTTCTGACAAACTTGCAACTTGCAGTCGAGGGCTTTTAGTACGTGAGAAACAGTGAAGCTCCATCTGAAGTTTCTCCCATAGCAGAGCTAACTATTAATATTCCCTCCCCTGTCCAGTATAGTTTGAACTCACACTATAAACTTCCAGGACACAACTCCCTCTACTCAGCCATCCATTAAGTTTTAGAAACACAGTAATGAGACCTTTACCTATTTTTTTTTTCTTCCAGAAGGTTCCAACGTAACAAGCGCAAATATAAACAAATGAGCACTAATATAACCTCATCGTGCCTGACTCCACAAGCATCGCTTCCTGTTTCCAAATCCTGAAGCCAGGCTAAAACTACAATCCCTTCAGAAACTTACAAAAATTTAAGCAGCAGATGGCAAGCTACAATCCCTAGATCCCTGCAAAAAGTCAACTTTAAGCAAAAAAAAAAAAAAAAGTAAGAAATCACACAGAACAACCTACAATACTATAGGTTATTTAAGAAGCTTTTCAGTAGATGCAGATATATTATGAAACGACAAAAAATAAGAGTGCAGAAATTACACTGATATTTTTGACCCTGACAGCGTTAAATGTTCAATGCAATAAGAACTCTCGCTTTGTAATTTTGGACCTATGTTTCAGTTCCTTTGCGCTGCATATTCCAGTTAACATCAATGCCTGTATTTCAATAATTTCAAGGAGTCAAACTTCTAAAGTATATAAGTACATTATCTCCTAATCACCACACTCTATTTTTATCACCTAGGAAAATTTGCATGTCTACGCCTTCAAATCATGTATCATGACAGCCCATCAAAGCCAATAAAACCTTTTTTTTTTTTTACTTTATTTTTGGTTAAAAAATAAAAAAAAATTTCAAAAATCACAACCTCCGTGGCATTATTTTACCTGTGAAAGTTATAACTCTGAATCCAGAAATCTAGTATGCCAACCCAAATAACCTGGTATGAAGAACTGAAGACCCGAATTTATACAGCTGGATACTTTGTGAATTCAAAATATTCATTCCTTCCCGCAACAATAAGGAGGTTTGCATCTCAGTTTTTAGTAGCGTGGTAGAATCTAATTAGAATTAATATTCAATATTTATTAATCCCAACAGATTCCTAGACTGTCATTCTGACCACCTCAGAGTTACATTTCTGTATCCCTTCATACTGTGAGGTACATAACCAGGAGTACCCATGCTGTTTGCTAGTGTTGATGTTGTGAAGCTGTGCTATCAAATAATACTAATTTAAAAGCTGGATGAGACTGCAAATGGTTGCTACTTGTAGTCACATAGAGCAAAGGTGACAAGAACAAAGTAAAGAGAGCTGCCCCTGTAGCCCCTTCATAGCAACTCTATTTCTTGCCCTAGAACTTCATCATTACACCTTCCCGAGTTACCCCTTCTGAAAACTGGCTAATAGTGTCTGTGACTCTTCACTTTCCTTTCTCCATCTGCATTTCAGAAAAGGCAGTGGGGGAACGAACATCTGTCAGAAGACACTTAAAACCTTTACATTGTTCATAAGTATATGGCAGCATTTCCCTGGTAGAACACTAAATCAGTAGTTTTCCTTCCAGAGTAGTGAACTACCCAGGAACCCAACAGAATTGTATACAATGTGTTTCACACCAATTAAGCCTACTCACAGGAAGCTGGATTCAATACTTCAATCAGCGTTGTCTACGCATCGGAAGAAAATCCAGAATGTGTTCTGTTCCTGTGATTAATTTTCTGTCTTTCTGTAGATACACCTAGGAAATAACCAGTAGAGAGTAAGTACAATTAAAATACAGAACACAAACCAAATTATTAGAAAGAAAAGAAATAAGAATAGGTTGAGTGATAATTTACTGCAATATCCATGCCGTTATTCATCAATATGCAATTATCATATTATCGAAAACAAAAGTGTCAATTTCTTCTTCCTTTAATCCCGTAGTACCCAGGTGATTCCAGAGCCCTTTAATCTCAAGGCTGGCAAGGAGAGTGAAACAGCTGCTCTCGTTAACACCTAGACAGCCAACTGGTGGCCCAAGAGGAGAAACAGAGTGACCACAGAGGAAACCTGCCCAGCCTTCCAAAACAGCACCACCAGGTTTCCATTCAGCATGCAGAACACCTGTAGCATACAGAATCATGAAATAAAGAGTAGTGTTTATTCCAACAGCAGAGTTAATTAGTTAATTTTTTTTTCTTTTTTTTTGGCCTTTCAGCAGAAACAGAAGCAGCAGCTTCTATCTTCTATTCTTTCGGCCCCAATTTACACACTTGGCAGAACTCTACAGAAAGTGATTGAAATGACAGGAGTAAGGCACAGAGAGGGCCTGTTTGCATGTCTTGGTATCTCTTATAGGAAGCAGGGTTCAGCTGTATCTTGCTTCATATCTAAACCAGTACTGACAAATGCCAGCTCAATCTCTCCTTAAACAGCTGAAGTCAAAGCTGAACTACACTCCAGATTTAAAAAAATGATAATTAAAAAAAAATAAAATCAAAAATCTACTCCAGGGAGTTAACCACTCTTACTTTTCAAAGACCTTTTTCTTCCCTTTATCTCTCGCATCTCAACTTTGCTGCAAATTAGACCCCTATACTTCCTGACATATCTACACTGGAAAGAGCAAACAGTTTATGCTAATTTCCTTTTGCAACAATTTTATGTACACACCTAGCCTCATTCTTCTCACTTCCCAGGTTAAATACACCTGGGACTAAGTCTTTAAATCCCTTCAATAATTTGATGAACTAGCAATAACCAAGTACAACCTTTTTGAAAACTTAAAGCCAACCCCAGCCTACAAGATGTCCCACTGGATGCTCACGCGTTACGCTCCCAGAGGTCTGTGGAGAAAGAGCCCCAGCACATCTTGCTTTAGCAGCCTCAGGTATTCTCTCCCTCGTGCCTCTGCCACAGACTAGCAACGCAGTGAACGGGTAGGTAGAAATTAACATGCTGTGCCTTGAATTCATAAAGGGCGATGGAGGCATGAAAGGTTTTCAGATTTGCCAAAGGACATCTGACAGGCGTTTTAACGCTTCTGGAGCCCTGTGACTGCTGACACGAAGGAAGCGCAAGCACTTGGGGAAGAAAGCAAAAAGTCTGGAACCCATAGAAGTACGACTTGGTGAATATACTCTCCCCATGTTCTTTCCTGAAGCATTACAGGGGGTTTGCCACCTTCTCTTTGTGCATTTATTTTCTCCTACTTTGTGGCTCTGCTTGTTCTTACCAAACTGTATGCCTATTATTTCTGGAGTTTATTGCGTTTGCTTTGAACTCAAGTCTTGTCTTCTAATAAAACTGCCGCAAATGTAGCATCTACTCCATTACCAAAAATACCAACAACGTTATGGAATAACCTTAGACCCAGCACAGACTCTTATGGAATTGCACTCCTCCTCCCCACTCCCGGTTACTAGGGAAAAGACTGACTGTGAATAAATAACAAGAACTACTTTTTTCCACCAAAAAACTTTTATACCAACTTTAGACCAGTCTTATCGAGATCTTGCTTAAGAGAATGCTGTGTGAGATTATCAAACCTGCAGTTTACTAAATTCAAGTTGTACCATATCTTTTCTACCCCTTAAGGCTTGCTGCAATATCCTTTAAAGAGATAGGGTAGATCTGACTGTTCCCTACAAATCTGTGCTAGCTGTTCATTCCCACCATCTCTTATAGATGGAATAGTTTGATAATTTGAGATCCCTCAATGAAATTCAGTTGAGAGAACTATCTACAATTCTCCAGATATTTCTTCAGGTGTTACCGTCAGCCTCTTTCTAAACTTTGGAAATTTCACCAGCCTTTAGCTCTTAAATGTGTTGTTACATCGTGTAAGTCATAGTAACGTAATAAACAGTCCTGTAAAGGTTGGGTTTTTCCATGCATGCAAATCTTCCAACCTTATAAACAGAATCACAGAATCAGCTAGGTTGGAAGGGACCTTTTAAGATCATCTAGTCCAACCAATGGAGAAAAAAAAAATTTAAAAAGTGTCACCCACACAAAAAACCCAACAACCATAAACACCACCCCACACAACCACCCAACACTAAGCCATATCCTTGAGCACCAAGTCAACTTCTCTCTTGAATCCCTCCAGGGATGGTGCCTCAACCACCGCCCTGGGCAGCCCATTCCAACACCTGACAACCCTTTCAGCAACGACACTGACAATAGTCTCTGTGCAAAATCAAGACCTGGAAGAAGACAGTTCTTTGTTTCTAGCTGAGACAGCCTTGCAGTTAGATAATTTGTACTGATTTTTCTAAATGAAGGCACGACTTTCTGTATAATTTAATAGCCAGTCATTGGAATCTGAAGTTTTGCCCACCCTAGACATCGATATTGACGTCTTAATTTTTTAGTCCTTTCTACACACTACTCGTCTCCCACAAACAGGCTAACAGAACACAAGAGAAGTAATTAACTGCTTATGCTCCATTTTTATAAGGTTTTATGAACTGTATGTGCATTTATCCCACCATTTCCTCTCACCTCAACGAATCTTTACATCAAGTGCCACCTTGCTTGGTGGTCCTTTCCCCTGCCGCGGAAACTGGCGCAGGAAGGCAGGAGAAATTAACGAACTACGCTTTTGTAGCCACAAATTATTCAACGTGCCTTTGTTGCTCGTATCTTATTTTCGGCTTTTTTTTCCCTGTTTTCTCTGCGGCTTTACCTCAGCTTTGCCCTTTCGCCATCTCGAAACTTGTGCTGCCTCAGCTGCCGACCAAGAGCCACGCGGCGGCTCCAACGGGCAGGGAAACTGCAAGAACCAGCCCCCCCCC
>VZRU01010430.1:895047-942799 GCA_013398155.1 Pedionomus torquatus
GAGGGCTTAGTGTATTTAGAGACATGTCATTGTACCTCCCAAGGGGAATACGAACCAGCACAGTCTCTTAGCAACACTCAGCACGTATCACAGGTAACTCTCAATTAGTAGTAATAGTGGAAGCTGTGAGCTGAAACCCCGCAACGCTCCAAGCACCCTCTGCCGCGGTTTGGAGAACCAAGAGGTGCAGACACAAACGTTCTGTGCACACTGGCGGGAAAGGGATGTGCAAGCCCTTGTAAGGATAATAGAGATAACACTGAAATACTGCTTTGTTTAAAAGAAATGAGGATTTGATTATATTAGAGGGAAAAGCATATCCCCTACAGTAAAGGCTGGTTTCTCCTTTGTCAGTAATGCCTCTCCCTAAGACATTTCTTACAAATCTGACTGGTAGGGAAGAAGTCCCACCCCACACTGAGACAATACAGCTCTAAATTTTAACTTAATCACCACAAGCCTGTAAAGCTGATCTTTAGGACAATGTGTGTGGCAAAATTAAAGGCGCTGGCAAAACGGACGCCCTGTTATTTGCACAACACGCGTTCACAACTTCAATCTCTTGCTAAGGAAAGCATTTCTCCAGATCACTTACCTTTATTTGCTGCAGGGGAGAACAGCTTCTCAGAGCCTACAGAAGCCTGAAACAGAAAGAGAAAAAGAGGGTGAGTAATACTGAAGGAGAATTTAGGAAGGCTTGCTCACAAAAACACAGCTCATAAACCAAGTCGGTTATCTGTAGACCTGCAATTACACATTGCACCTGGAGGGTGCAATGTTGTGCCATTAAAGAATAAGCATGCATCCTAAGAAGATGAAAGCAAAGCGTATACAAGGACTGTCCTGATCTCACCCAACTATATCCTCCTGTCTTGTTTATTTAGGCAGCCATGCAAGGCACAGCTATTTTATCCATGATTCTTCATATAAAAACAAAACCAGTGAAACTGCTATCAAGCTGAAGGGAAAATAAAAACAAAAAAAAACCAACCAAAAAAACCAACCAACCAAAAAACCCACAAAAAATGGCTGAGGGGAGGGCAGTTCAGCAGAAGAGCAGAGAAAACAGGTAAACAACAAAGAGGCCGACAGAGAAACCTACAAAGGCGGTTAATGACCCACTGGAGCCGGGACGCCCCAAGCCTGCTCCGCACACAGCCCTCTGCTTAAACAAGGCCTTGGGGTAGTAACCTCTTTGGTGTATAAAACCAGTAAGAAATATCAGCTGTCCCTGGCAAGAAGACTACGTTAACGTCCAGGAGCTCATTTTAAGTACTGGATGATTAATTTTTTTTCCTAAGACTTTCTTTGGCTTCCCCACTCTTTAACATCCCACCCTTAACGTGTAAAATGACCCTAAGAAAAGCAGTTCAGCCTCACGATTCTACTACTCCCCTGATAATAGCAGCCCAGATAAGGAATATCTATCAAAAACAGTGACAGAAAATTATCTGTTCGTCCTAGTCTCGCTTTTCTGCTTTATTTTTCTTATCTCCCAACGCCACAGGCTGGGCTTCTGCCCAACACCTTTCGAAAAGCTCATAGATAAATAAAATAAAATCAGATGATAAAAAGTAAAAAGCTATCCACCCCTCACCCCTCAGAAAATCAAAACCTAACCAAACCCCACTCTTTTTTTCCCCTCTCCCCAAGGCTGGCCTTTTTTAAACTGTCCTATATTTCTCTTTCCACGATAAAATGGTAACCTCCCTAGAAATCGTTACCATTTCCTAAAATCTTTCCAGTGAGAACGCTGAAGACTCATCTCTCAAACCCTCTGAATTTTGCCCCTTGGCATGACTTCCCTTCGCACCAGCAGCGGCGGCTGGCTCCACACCATACTGGTCCTCAGAAACTTCTCCCTCCTAACACATAATTTACACCTAACCACAGGCTGCCTCTCTTAAAATACATAGTTTTAGGCTGAAAAACTGGTTTCCAGCTCTGGGGGAGGTTGTCACCACCGCTCTGTGGGGCAAGAGGTCTAGTGACAAGCGATAGGGTAAAAGGCTGGGGTACTCCATGGTGAGGCTTCTCCTCAGCCCTCCCTCTGCCCTCTCAGAGGGTCTGCGGGCAAGAAGGGGAGAAGAAGAAGGGGTACACAAGTCCATGGGCCCTGATAGGAAACCTTCCCCTCTCCTGGTTGCTTCTAAGACCACATGTAGAGTACTACGCCCAGCTTTGGGCTCCCTGGTCTGTGAAGTCACCACACTGAGTGACTTCTGCAGAAGGCAATCCAGATGATCATGGGACAGGAAAGCATGGCAGATGAGGCTAAGAGAACTGGGCATGTTCAGCTTGGAGAAGAGCAATAAGGTCTTCCCTCAGTTTTCTAAATGCAACTACCTCATTGGAATATAAAGAGAAGACAATGCCAGGCTCCTGTCAGAGGTGCATGGTGATGTGACCAGAGGTAACTGACACAAATGGAAACATGAGAAAGATCCTTGGAATGGGCACAGAATTAGTGTGATGGTGGTTAAAGTTGGCAACAGGTTGCCCAGGGAGGTGGTGGAATCCCTTGGGGGGATGTTCACGACTCAGTTTGACACAGCCACAACCATCCCGATGTCATTACCTGCTCTGAGTGGGACATTGGACTAGGTGGTCTCTGAATGTAATTTCTGACTCAGATAATAATGCTGGGATAAAACCTAAAATTCTAGTGAGTGTTTATTGAGAGTGCTTTTGAAAATTAAAAGAAAAAATAAATTTAAAAAAGATGTAACATTATACCATTTGCATATGGCTATTTATCATATATTTTAAATTGAATTGAAAAGCTAAATTTCTTCTCAAGTAGGTACTGCTGTCCAAAAAGGACAAGTCCAGGGTATGGATGAATGGTGTTTTGCAAAAAGCAGATGCAAAGCATAAGAAACTTTGGGTCATTTAAAGTTTATGGATGGTTGCTACCTGTTTCCTAGCAAAATGCTAAAAATATGTGCCTAGATTTCTTAGAAATGTCTACTTACATGGTTTCTTACAATTTCTTTCCGTTATTTTCCATGCAGATAATTAAGGCAACCTTCAGATGTGTTTTGTTTGATTATGGATATATCACATACAGTGTAAGTAACAATCTCATTTATATAAAACTGAAAATATCAAACTTATTGTTGCAACCATTTTTTGCCTTTTAAAATATGGAAGATGTGATTTCATTTTCTACAAGTATAAATAGATCTCTCTGGTACAGTGTATGTTATAGAAAACATGCCTCTGTAGAAATATTATGTCCAATTACTGTCTTAAAAATATGAAGCCCATTTCCAATAATGTCTCTGAGAAAATGACTGCGAAGAAGTATGAAACTGCCTGCAAAAAATGGTTGACTAAAGATGAAAAGTAGTGTGTAAGTCTGCTGTTTGAAAATAGCAAACTACTTTATTTATGAAGAATCTAATCCTAAGTCTTTACCACTGCATAACTAAATGTCACACTTTCTGAAAGTGTGGCTTTGGTACCAAGAAGGTTTGAAAACTTGACTCTGAAATTGCCCAGAGGTAGAAATAAATTGCACCAGGTTTGATTACTTACTTTATTAATATATTATATGTGGTCTGTGGAAACCCACATGCTTCACACTTGGATATGAAAATATTATACCGATAATTCTTTAAACAATATCTATGTTGTAAATTGTTATTAAGAGCTAAAGAGTTCATGATGCAATTCATGCTGGCTAAGAAAGGAGAGTTAGTTAGAGCTATAGCAATTTAATCAATATCTTATTATAAGCATGGTATGAAAAAAGAATGCCTGAATAAAGCTTCCTACGCAAGACCAGAGAAGTTAGAACAATATTTACTTGTAAACACTTGGAGCTTACTAAAGCTAAAAATGTTTGTCTAAATAAATTCTTCTGGAAAAAAGGAAGCAAGTTTCTATTTCCCTTGCAAACTATCATTTTTAATAAAATCCAGATATGACTAAATGAACCCAGAATAGTCCATCTGCCATAAACAACGTATCACAAGTCCAGTGTTCTCAGCTGCCTTCCAGCTACTGAACCTATAAAGCATTTTGAAGTTATATGAAATTTTATTTTTTAAAAGTTCTTGATTATTGGAAGTTGCAAAGAACACCGAAATCAGCAACTTAGAATACAGTTGAATCTAACAGCACCTTCAAATTGTTAAATAAGACCTTGTTTGAATTTGACTTTAAAATTTTACCTGATTTTGACCATGTGTAGTCTTTAATATTCAAGAACTTTGAAGGAGCTCTGGCAGAAGGAGAAAATATGCCTTAATATATAGAAAAAAACAAGTACTGCAAATGATGATAGCAAAAGAATTATTTTTTTAGGTACAAGATCTTTAAAAACCTGGATAAATGTGCAACTTTCATATTTCAATGTTCGTTATATTGTGTCAACTGAACCTGATTTATGCTTTCAATATATTTATTATATCTGAACTGTGCAACCCCTTTAATGCAGTAATATTGTGTTTCACTAACTTCTTTCCCTCTGAAGATTTTTGGGTGAATTAATTATAGCTGAGATGCCAAATGTAAATATCCTGGTCTCACTAGAGCTACAATTGGTGTATGTTGATTATCCACGACCTTTACATATGAGCAACAGCACATCGTGACTTAGTCCACCCAGAGTGACAGGCCACTATTTATGATTTGACGGGATGTCGCTGTGGTAGGTGTGCTGGCTGCTTAATGTCTCTTATGGCCTTCACTAACTCATAAAATTAACTTTCATTGTCCTCTTGCACGAGTACCACTGACAAAAAGCAATCTTATTACAAGAGAGAAAATGTCTAATGGCAGTTTCTTTAGTAAAACGTTTTTCTTCAGAGATTTAATTTATAAAGTTTCATCCTGCATGAATTACATTCAGTGCTTCAAAGCAGATAGTAACCTTTCGGTATTTCAATGGTCCTCTTTTTGGTGTGCTGTACAAACCCTCAGAAGTGACATATCATCAAACTGTCAAGAATCTACTTGATACATGTCAAAGCCTCGCTATTCAGAACTAGCGAACCCAGACACCTGAGCAGTAAAAGAAAAGGAACTAGTGAATTTCTACTCTGTAGCTTCACTCCAATGTATCCATGTACAACTGCCTCAGAAAAGTAGTAATAGCTCTTGGCAAACAGCATTCATCTGGGCTGAAAAGCTGTCAGCGGCAATATGGTAGATGTCAATTAGAATAAAGTATGAGATACAAACACATTTGCCAATTACATGCATTAGACCTCATAATGACTGATGTCACAAATGTAGTTTGGTGATAAATTATCTTAAGGACAGTAATTATATTTTTCCATCAGTTGAATGTACCCATTTTGAAGTTACAAAACTAGATCCACAGGAAAAGTCTCCTTTTAGACAACAGAAGCAATGGGAATGTCAGGGGGAAGGGTTGCCTGCTGCTTGGTTGTTGGTTTTTTTTTTTATATAGACCCACCTTGGACTTCTAAGAAAAATAAATATTATTCATTTTTTGTTATACAGTATTTCCAAGGAAAATACACATGTGGCACCTTTATCAAACAAGTGCACTGATGATTTTAAAAGACTGTTTTCAAGTGTGTTGCAGAGATCGTGGCAATTTAGATTGCAGAATGAAAAAGTATTCTTAAATAGAGATTACCAAAGAATGACATGACTCCAAATGAGGTTAAAAAAAAAAAGTGCCTGGATCATTTAAAATGGGGAGGATGTCATCCAAGCTAGTGTAAGAAGAAATGAGAACAGTGACAGCTGTACACAAAGCTACCTGGCAGTAGTGCCAGTACTGGCAATTTTTAGATCAAGATTTAGATCAAGATGGGGAGTTGGACTCGGTGATGTCTGAGTCCCTTCCAACTTGAGATATTCGATGACACCGTGATTTAATGTTTTCCTAAACATTCATGTTTAAATGCTAACATCAACACCTTAGTTCACACAGGACTCGGAAAGATTTTATGGTCTATGTTATTGAGATGACCAGAACTAGACTTTTTTTGGCCTAAATATATACTTGTTAATAATAATAAAAAAAAAATTAGAAGTATCATGCAATAAAACTATAGGAGGTTTAAGCCTGAAATAAGGACAAAGTATGCTTCTTGCCCTGCTGCCAACAGAATTGATACTGTGGCAGAGAAAAATTTTGCCTTCTTTTGACCAGTGTAAGGGTTCCAAAGAACTAAAAAAAAATCACTGGCTTCTCTTGGCAGCAAAGGACACTCCTGGAGGACATGAGGAAGCACACAGGCAGAAGAGGCAAGCTAAGAGACTAGGCAGAGAACAGAAAGTAAGCAAAAAGAGTCAAGAGACACTGGCCCAGGTTGCCCAAAGAGGTGGTAGATGCCCCATCCCGGAAAACACTCAAGGTCAGGTAGAACAGGGCTCTGAGCAACCTGACCTAGTTGAAGATGTCCCTGCTCAGGGCAGAGGAGGATAGACTAGGTGGCCTTTAAAGGTCCCTTCCAACGATTGTAAGAGTTGCTTTCCATAAGCATCTTTCTCACATGCAGGCGTCCAGACGTGCTTCCACAGGACAGAGAGGACAGCAGTGGCAATGTCTCACAGTCATATGGAGCAGAGGCATCAAAAGGCAGCTGAGAATGCCACTGCTGGAAAGAATTACACTGCTGACAGAATCACAGGCACCACTGAGTGTAGTGAGGGGTATAAAGTCCAAGCCAACAGCACCAAAAGTTGGGTAGCAGTAGTCTGCAGGTCATTTCTTTATAAGCAAGGATATTCTCTTAGAACCTTGTTTAGAAAAGGCCTTTTCTCTCCAGGTTAAACTGAGAATTCTCCAGGTTAAACTGAGAATTAGCCAGGCAGTGCACACACTGAGAGTATCCATTCTCCAGGCTGCTCAGAAACATCATCCCAGCATCGAGTGCAAATGGGGAGGCAGGTTCTACACCTGTTTGATCTCAGTGACCTTTCAGAGAAGACTTTAAAGCAGGGTTTTCTCCTGGCCCTCTGAACTCATTGCTCAGCTATACTGCACAGATGGCTCATCCTGCTTGGCGGTTTCTGAATCCAGCCAATGAAGACATTCTATTCTTTTTAGCAAGGGAACAGGAGAATAGAACTACCTCCTTTTCCTCCTGCTGTGAAAAGACTGTAAAAGTCTTGAAATGTCCCTGTGGCAGTTATGTTGATCTCAGCCTGGGAAGAGAACGGTGATTCCCTGTTCAGTTTCCAGTTCCTGACAAGTTTATGTGCATACTTTTTTAAGCAGAGGTAGGAGGATAGTTCTGCTTCTCACCTTTCCATCTTCCAAGGTAGCTGTAAGGAAGGTGATGATGGCTGTTCCCTTGGCGGACAAATAAGTCATGCTGCTAAAGGGGATTTTCCTAAATATTGTCCAACTTAGCCTGTAATCAAGTCAAGGTTGCTGTGAATGCCAGCTGACCTTTCACAGAGCTTAATTAAAATATGTAAGATTTTTATGGACTGGCACATGAAAACAAGATAGAACAATACAATACTACTGCAGCTGCTGGAGAGCAAAACCCAGGCCCATTTTATTCAAACTTACAAGGAGTAGAAGGCTAGAGGGGAAGGTAGGAAATAATTGAGTTAGCAGCTTCCCACCATTACAATAACATGAAAATAAATGCATCTATAGCCGCCTGAACATAAAATCTTTTGTGCCAACTCCACTTAACATGCAGCATTGATTCTTTCCATCAGACTTTATCATTCACAACATGAACTGTATGTGAACTGTCTCCCACTGATCTGTCTACTCTGCTTCAAAGAATCCATCAATAATAATCTACCAGATTTTCTTCTAATTATTGTTATATTTCTCCATTGAAATTACTTCTTTTTACTGATATATGAAAGTTTTATTAACGCACAAAAGACTTAGTTTTTGCCAAGAGCTAAACTGCTGTTTGTGTCGATACAACCTCCTTGAGCTCCTTCGCGTAAACTGAATCTAGACAATGAAGCAGAGAGAGAATATCTGTTGTTTCCAAGTGATAAATAACATGACTTCGAGTGCACATACTACCAAGTTTAATCTATCTTAGAAATTATCACCAGAGATAATTTTGAGGAACCAGACCAATGTTTTGCTGGTTTTTAGATGACTGTTTGTTCTAGATACTTATCAATGTTACTAGCTCAGTGTACACGTATAAAGCTTTAGCAAAACATAATGGAAACACACAAAACTCAAGTTTGTCATCAGAAATGAGAAGGATAATATTGTATCAGTGAGAATGAGGAAGAGACAGCTATTATTTTCTCCTGAAGTCTTGAATTCAGTTGCTGGGAGAAAAATAATAATAAATAAAATTTAAACAAACACACAAGAAAACCTCAAAACCACAGATTCATTGTGCTGAGTCTTGAAATGGTGCTGTGACAGGAGGAAAATATAAATGATGAAAATCCAAAAGATTCTAATTAGGAGATACTATAGTGAGGAGGGGAAAACTAAAGAAAGGCTGGTGGAACATGGGTATCAGCTGCACAGGCTTCAAACACCCATGTTAACATCACAACTGGAAGAAAAATACTCATGTTTATGTTTACTCACGTGTTTATACTCCAAGTAATCTACTTAAGCTAATAAAACCTGTGGAGACTAAATTGCATTGGATAGCCAAGGTGATGTATCTGTGCAACACTCCATCCTGCGAGTTGTTGTATCACGTAGGACATCACTAACTCATGAGTGTTTGACTTTTACTCTGTTTTGTGCTTTATACATTCTTCAGGCTCCAGAGTCTCATGTACCACATTATGAGGGTGAGGAAATTCATTTTAGCCACTCTTATAACTCCTTTATCATTCTTTTTCAAAATGCCATTAAGATATAGTCTGCTGATGGCTATAAAAATGAGGAATCTGAAAATGACTGTATGTGTTATGGCTTGAAGCTATACTAAAATTCATTAAAATTATCCAATAAAGTATGGACTTAATCATTAGTTTCAGGTGTGATATATTAGTGCAATGCTCTGTCATCACAAGAATCTTTGTTCTTTTTATAATCTATCCCTCTGAAGTTTTCACATTAGCTGCAAAATTGGTTGTCTCAATGATAGGAAGAGTCTTCTTTAAGGACAGGCAATCGGTGCCTTTAAAATACGCTCCCCTAATCAGGGTTCTGCAGGGAATGCATGTGCACGGGGCTATGTAGAGCCAAAAGGGAAATCTAAGTAAGTACAATCACTCTAAAATTAAAAATACATTTATTTTGGCAATTAGTGTTTAGACTATCAGGAAATCCCTGTATTTACTCAAGGGATTACATTCCTGCCTAAAATGTTATCATTTGTGGAGTCATAAGCTCACACTTTTTGAATTAATACCTTGACTTTACATTAATTTGACGGAGAATACATGCATGTAAACACAGAAAGAAAATAGAAATCAAAATAAACCTGAATTCATCTGTAAGTAATAGCCAGGAGCTCTGCAAGCTGTATTTGTCCTTTTATGTTTTCACTAAGTCATAGATGTACCTAAATTCAATTAATTCTACGTTAGAGAACCAATTGGCTTGTATATAAGAAGTCTCCAAGAACACCTTCAGCAGAAGCTGTTTTCAAAGTACTCCCTTATTGAAGACCAGCTAACTCTGAATACTTTTGAGGGAAAAGAAAATAAAAAAAGAAAGACTTAATACTAGAAAAATGAACCTTTGTTGCTGGAAGAAAAAGAAACAGGCCAGTAGACCTAAATGTAACTATCCCAAGTGTCCTGATATTAACGTTTTAAAGCATGTCATAGATGTCCACAGAAGTCAGACAGTTGTGATTATTTCCATGTGATGAAATAACTATGTGTGTTTTAGGGAGGTAATCTACATGAAAAGCAAAACCAAACATTTAGTACACTGGGGGTAAAATAACATGGATCTCAAAATGGGTTCATTATTCCAAAAAAAGAAAAAAAAAATCAATACTTTTCAAATAGGGATGTTATTTATTATAGTTTAAAAGCTACATGAATTTTATCATAGGATATAAAAGACAAGCATTTACTTGGTAGCATCCATAGAGTACTTTTGAAAAAAAGTACTTCTTCACCGTACCCTTTTTTATTAGGATATTGCTTTCCTTTTAGTTTCCTTAAAGTGCTCGTAGTATAACATACAGCTTCGCAGCACACACAGCTCAGAGAAGCCAACATGCTGATTTTGGAATTTCCCCCAAATTGATGGTGTCAGTTCAGTACACTTTGTGATAAAATCATAGACACTGATGCAAAGTCTATTGAAAACTAATAGAGGAAAAGTTTAGACTGCTGACTCACTTCACATGCATCCAAATGAACTGACCAGGAAGCTGAGAAATAATACGGATTATTCTGTTAATTTTCTTGTATTTGAATACGATTAAGAAGGCAATGAGCATATTAGAATGCATGAAGACGGATGTGCAAAATTACAGAGAAAATGTCACGGTGTCACACTTGGGGATCACGGATACAGCCCTCCCTGCTATCCGCTGCACAATATTTCTCACCTCCACTGAAATACCCCAGAGTTAAAAAGAACTCCACAAAGGAGGAATTAGAAGTTTAATTATTTAGTCTGCAGAACTCTCAAGTAGTTTAGAGTAAAAGAATATTCAACAACAGAATTTGACAGTCATGTGGATAACAAAAATAACCAGTCTTAAAAGTTTAAAAGAGAGAACCACGATAACTGGTTTTGGCATCAAAACTACATTTGAGGCGACCTTACACTTTATAGTAAAGATACCAGAAGATGCCCCAATAACACGTACTTGGGGTACCTCTCACGTAACACAAAACTTATACCATCGTCACTCCAGTCAGGTCATTAAGCCTCAAAACCAGCATCGGTTCTTCCTTGTTATCTTACTCTGTGGTAGCCTAAAACAACTGATGGGGGAAAGCCATAAATCTGTAAATTGCAGGTTAAGTAAATATTTTTTATTATTTTTTTTTTTAAGAGGTAATGTCTAACTAGCCTATTAATATATATTGATAGAAAAAGTAGGGAGGGACAGATCTGTGGACATATTCACCATCTACTAAAATAGATTGCTTTGCTCTTGGACCTGAAATAGCCACATCTCTACTTGCGTGGCTTCTTCAGTAAATACACTGGAGTTCCCTCTCTCCAAAATGAGGTTTCAAAAGCAAGAAGCAAGCTTGTTTTTTCTCTGTCACTGTTCAGCCGTGCCAGAGTATGTAAGAAACTGACACTTGATCGCTCAGAACAGAGTTCGGGGGAGAAGGAACCAGCCTCTCATACTGGCATTATCTGCTCACTGTGTTTCTTCTCTCAAGCATCTCTGACATCTTTCCTGCGATTTGGGTACCGAAAGGACTCATTGTCAACATACATACAGATTTTTTACATACAGGATATACACACACCCATTAAAAATTCACATTTATACTTGAAAAATATGAGGAATTCATATCAAAAGAAAGCTCTTCCTTAATAAATGCTCACTTCCTACCTCCACATGCCAATAGAGTCATGAAACGAATGCCCAAAAGATGAGATCTCAGGTGGTTCAGAATGCTTCCTTAGAATGCTACTTCTAATACTTCTCACAAAGCTTTTAAGCTCATTGATGCTTCATGCTGTCAAATTACAGCTTCACTCTGCTGAATATAATCTTCTACAGGCAAAATATTAATGTTTCCCCCCAAATTCCTCTTACTATGCAGGTTTCTCTGTCAAATCACCTTACAGCCACCTTTGTTTTTCTGAAATGTGCAACAGCAACAGACGAGTAGCTCACACACACCTTTCGATCCTTTAATCTCACAGAGTATGACTTCTCCAAGAACTCATTGTGTTCGTGGATAAATTTTTGGGCGGTATACTTCCTAAAACACTGGCAGCATTGCTTTTTGCAGGCTGCTTTTGGTGTAAATGCTCTATGGTTTCAACAGTCATTTCTTCCCAGTATGGGATCTTGTATTTTAATTGGGAGTTCAACCACAGAATCATTGAATTGTTTTGGTCAGAGATGACCTTTAAGATCATTAAGTCCCAACTGGTAACACCAACAAATTACCACTAAACCATGTCCTTCAACACCACATCTTTTAAACACCTCCAGGGGTAATGACTCCACCACTTCCCTGGGCAGCCCATTCGAATGCTTGATAACCCGTTCAGTGAAGAAGTTTTTCCTAATATAACGCCTTTTTCTTGTCATATATTCTAGATTTTAATCCCCTAGTCCTTAGGGCTAGTGGTACAGCAGGGCGTGCAACACAATGTGTCCATGACTAGTAATACTTACAGTCCTCTATGCTAGTGCCATTACCAGTACCCAAGCAAAAATAAGAAGAGCTAAATCTGCAAGATATATACAGAAATTATTACAAATGAGCCTTACTTTAGCCAATGTAAACACTGATTGTCTAACTACTCTTTAGAAAAATTCCTCCCCCCACCCCACCCCGTATTTTTTCCAATTAAGAAGAAAGCAATGAAACAGAAATAAAGACTCCAAGAAGCTGAATGAAGAACAAAGTTCTCTGAAATCCCACAGTGAGATAATTTACTTTTGCGGTCCTTAAAACTAGAAAGATGAGCACTGAAGGAAACATAAAATAGATTTCCTTAGAAATTACTTTAAGATCCTTCAAGCATTTTTTGTACCAAGGCAAATAGCATAATAGTAAACTATTTTCTTGAACAGTACAATGCCCTGAGTTCTCCTCATAACACCATGAAAGTTTCAGACTGAGATGATTTTGTTGATTTAAAACCAAATTAAGCTTTAATGAAGTTATATTCTTAAGTCACTGTATTTCCAAATCAGTTGTTCGTAGTAATAAATTCTCCTTCAACATTTATTTTAGAAACATTTCAAGACATTTAATAAGCAGGTGAGGCATGTTTCATGTATCTTACTTTTTCATCTGTATACAATATTTTCCTATTTAGGATCATTTAAATCATCAGCTACATATATGAACTGACTATAACTGCGTGAACAACAGACAACAAACTGTTGTATGTGCCAACAGCTTGTTTCTTAGCAATGCACAGCTAAGAAGCCAGAGTAATAAGCCTGGATGGTCTTTAAGGTCTCTTCCAACTCTGACCATTCTATTATTCCATAACAAAGTCTTCTCAATGAAAGATTCCAATGTCTACTACAAATCTTTCATCTCAAATTCTAAAACACAACAAACTCTTTGATACAGTCATAAGTGGCTAAAGAAATACAGATGCCTGACATACTTTTCATTTGATTCTAAAGTGCCGAATACTTGGGTGAATTTTATTTCTATGCTGAAAAAGAAAAGGTGCACAGATAGTAAAAGTCAGAATTTTGCGTTATGAAGCTTAGCTTTCTATAGCAATCATAACCTTTAAATTTAAGACAATAAGAAGATTTACTGGGATTTTTGAAAAGCATTCAAATGACTTAGTCCAAATTTTTGCTGTATTTGTTTTAGTTCCATCATATTTAGTTCTGCTTGACTTAGTTACAAAAACTAAAATTCTAAGTATTCAAATCTAAATATTACTTTGCGTTAGTTTCCATGTTTATTAATCTAAACATTAAATTAATAGGTCATGTTTACCTGCGTTTCCTATTTATTTGCTGAAGTTAGAACATAAGAGATACCTACATTTAACTGTTTACTCATCAAATATTAGTTAATTGTATACAGTCATCGTAGATCACAAAATGCTATGGGGTTGGAAGGGACCTCTGGAGATCTCCTAGTCCAACCCCCTACCAAAGCAGGTCCACCCAGAGCAGGTCCCACAGGAACTTTTCCAAGCAGGTTTTGAATGTCTCCAGAGACGGAGACTCCACCACCTCTCTGGGCCGCCTCTTCCAGGGCTCTGAATGATGCACCCAAAAAAAAATCAAACTACTTCGATCTCTAGAAAAAACATTAAATTTCTAATTGGTGCTTGAAATAAGAGCACTGGCTGTACTTAATATGTATTTCATCTCTTCTGAAGTCATTTCCTGGACTTCTACCTTTGAACCTGCAATAAATCTCTCTGCCCTCAGCACCTAAAACAGCCCACATACTTTTGGTAAGACCGATGTGGAGCTGAGAGCGGCGCCATAAATATCCCGGGAAGAGATCTGATTTGCATTAACAGAGAAAATGAGTTACTACAAGATTCCATATTTCTGGTATTAGCAAATCTTTTTGAGAGGCAAATTTTTTTTTTAGAGTTGGCAGGAGATCTTGCAAAATGAAAAAGGAGATCATAAATTGGATGTTCTTTACATCAAAGTGCTTTTGCTTTGACATCATAATCAAGTAGTTTCTACAGTATGTGCCACTGTTGGCAGGTTAAGTAGGAGAGAACATTTTGCACACCAGATGTCTAACTTTCCTGACGGAAGCATAATGTATGGCTTTGGGAAAAAAGGTACTACCGTGTTCTGAGGGATTTTTATATTCTACAAAGTAAAGAAACAACTCAAGAGTCTTTCAGGATTATTTTTTTTTTCCTGAAAGCCTTGCAGAGAGGCAGATGAGAATCAGTTTTAGAGCTATAACCCAGGGTAATCTACAACATTCATATTCCTTACGATGGTCTTAGAGCCTTAATTCCTCTACAACTTGATTACCTTTTTTCCCCTTTGGTTTTAGAAGGATATGTTTGTGTTACCATTGGTTTTGATGATCTGAAGTCTAGTAATCTGTAGAGTGATTTTTTTTTTCCTTCTCATAGCTTTTCGCATAACCAGTAACGATTAAGCCAATAAGAAAGGAACTATTTTTAATGCCACCCAGGAAATAATTATTTATTTTAATTTTTCTGTTTAGAAAGAAGTGGTCCCCACATAGAGAAATTGTCCAAGTTAAGCTATAAGATCAACTCAGTTTTATATGGTCAGTGTGGAACGACATAGTCTTTACAGAACGACATAGTCTTTGGGCCAGTACAAATCTCTCCAAGTTATTATCGAGACAGCATTCCTACAAAAACACAGTTTGGCTGCTTTTAATAAATTACTTCTGCAAATTGAGTAAATGGCTTTCCTCTATTAAACTATCAGTGGTAGGGGAAGACAAAGTGTTATGCTCAAGGATGTAGGAAATATTTTCCACTGTGAATTTGTAATTTTTATTAGTTATTGTGCATAAAAAAAGTTATTATTTTTAGGATCTGGTCACCGGCATGACATAGTGAAATCAATATGAACATGTTTCTGTACTCTAGTATGCAATATCAATAGATGCTGCAAAGCTACTGGTCGTTTATCAATCATGACACTTAATTACTTCTTTAAGTATTTAACCCGGCTTCCAATACCCTGAAAAATCAGCTCCATGCAAGGGTTCCTGTGCAGCGCATTCTCCAGTTCTTTACACAAGTGTCCAAAATAAAGTGTGCCGTTTCAATACATGCAAATCAGCATCAATCAAATCCCTTCTGATGAATGACTCAGAAAGAAGGAGAAAATACTCTGCAATTCTGTTTCTATGGTGTTTGCCATGAACTCGAAAGGTAACAGGATTCTAGCACAAACAGGGAAGCATCCTCTTCTGTAGCTTCTCTCTTTGCTGATTACGATTTGCAATGTAAAGCATTTAATTCCTTGCACTCTCCTTGCTATATCGTGACCACAAAGATATGTAGTATGTACAGTTAATCTATAGCTGGAAGGGTACTTTAAACATGCATATAACACAAAGGTTCCAGGATTAAAGCTATAAAGGGAATTAAATCAATTTATGAACAGTGCCGGCAGACATAGCTACTCATGACAATAAAGCTTTAGATTAGATGATTTAGAACCCCCTTTCAAAAGTACATCTTGAAAATTAAGGTAAGGACATCCATGTTTCTGGAATGCTATTTTCAGTTGAAGTTAACATGGCAGGAGCAAACAGACTCTCACTGTGTTTTTCAGCACATTTATCCTCACTTTGTACTGTGATTCATCACAGTCTGGGTGCAGTGATTTGAAAGTCCTATCATGCACTAATGCATTACTGATAGCTATTTCCATTCATTAAAAGTGGTACCAGAATTCTTGGAGCATTTCAAAGCCTTCTTCCTCTAGAGCAACTTCAGCAAAGACCCTGACATCGCTGAAACTCTTTATAAGAGGGGGGGGGAAAAGGCAGTCACATTCAATGGACTCTTTCTGTTCTCAAGTTACAGTATATAGAAAGTATTGGGTGTTCTTGCTAATTAACAAGAACTGGCCTCCTCCTCCCTTAGATAAATATATAAAAGAGAGAAAAGAAAGCACCCTGCTACACAGCCCCCTACACAGTTGCATTGAAAGAAAAAAACAAAGATATTAAGGATAAAAGCATTAAGTGCTACTTTTCAGGTTGCTACTTTTCCACGGCTACATAAAGAAATTGTATGGCAACACTTAACTTCCAGAAAGAACATTATGGTTTATTTGTTCCTTTAAGAACCTGAAAAATACTGGTCAACTTAAACTGAAGATCTGTGAATTGCAAATCCCAGGGTGGTTTGTTGGTTTTTTTGACACTGACCTCAACAAAGGCATTAGTCTTTTAGTATTTTTTTTTTAAAAGTTACATTGCATAATCCTAAAGCTTTTGTAATGAAGAGAGGAGGCCAAATTAAATGTGAATAGAAACCAACTATTTTCATATCCTGTATTCAGGTAGGGAATTGCAGGTAAGAAGATATTCATCAAATAGGCATTTGTATGTCGTGCTCCTAAACTGCAAGGATTCAGAGTAAGAACCACAGTCCTGTGATCACTAGACAAATCTGTAGAGAAGGGGTGCTAACCCAAGCCAGCTCCTGGGCAGCTCTTTCCATATCTAGGCTGGCAATGGTCAGAAAGAAAAGTGTTTTCTATTACCCAAGTACTACAGTATTTCTAATGCTTCCTATTTTTTAATATTTTCTGTACTTTCGATCACTGAGAAACCATAGAAAAATATAATAGTTTGGATTGGAAGGGACCTTTAACAGCCATCTAGGCCAGTCATCCTGTAATAGGCAGGAACATCATCAACTAAATGAGGTTCCTCAGAGCCCCATTGAACTTCACCTGGAATGTTCCCAGGGATGGGGCATTCACACCTCATCGGGCAACCTGGGCCAGTCTCTCACCATCCTCAGAGTAAAACATTTCTTCCTTACATGTAGCCTAAATCTTCCCTCTTTTTGTTTAAAGCTATTATTAAAAAGTCCCCATCTTACTTATAAGCTCCCTTTAGGGGCTGAAATGTCTCCCCGGAGCCTTCTGTTCTCCAGGCTGACCCCCCTTGCAACTCTCTCAGCCTGTCCTCACAGCAGAGGGGTTCCAGCCATCACATTATCTCTGTGGCCTCCTCTGGACCTGCTCCATCAGGTCTGTGTCCTTCTGATGTTGGTGGCCCCAGAGCTGGAGGCAGCACTGCAGGGGCAGCCTCCCAAAGTGGAGCAGAGCGGCAGAATCCATCCCCCTCACCCTGCTGGGGATAAAGCCCGGGATGTGGGGGATTTCTGGGCTGGGGGTGCACACTGCCAGCTTATGTCCAGCTTTTTACCCATCAGCACCCTTAAGTCCTTCTCCTCAGGGCAGCTCTCCATCCCACCATCCTCAGCCTGTGCTGATATTGGGGGTTGCCTCCAGCCAAGTGCAGGATCTTGTCAAACCTCATGCAGTGCACATGGACCCACTTCTCTAGCCTGTCCAGGTCCTTCTGGATGGCATCCCATCCATATTTCAGAACAATGTCTTAGGTAAGGATCTTAAAGACTCCCATTATTCCTAAATCTGAAGGGATATCACCAAATACAAAATGCAATCTTCTCAATTGATTGTATACCAGCATGCTCTAACAGCAGAACTTAAAAGAAAATTACACAACAAAGTAGGCGAGTGATCACATTCCCTATATCAGTTTGTAGTTTCTTTAGGTTCTTAAAAAAACTTAAATAATTCATCCTTTTAAAATAACTTCAAAATAATAGTATTTCTAATAAATAACTTCAGCTATGCTTAGACTCAACTACACTCTAAAGGCTTTAATAAAACAAGGACTTGTTTATGCTTTGAGACAGTCTTCTCACTTTGATGTAGAATACAGATTTAATTCCAAATTTCAGAAGCATTACTAAATTGAGCAAGACATAAGTCACTGAATCATTCTGCCTAAACCCCCAACTGTATTGTGAACCTTGAAGGCTGTCGGGCCTTTTTTCTTAATTTTAGGCATGGTCCTGGCTTATAAAACTGATTATCGATTTGGGTGTTTCTAGCTGAAATAACACAGACCAAATTTTCAGGAAGCAGACTGTAAGAGTTCTGCACCGCAAATCAGTTTAGAAGGCTATAATTTTTTATTATTGGCAATTTTTATTTTTTTTTTCAGACTCTTGGTCACGATACTTGGAAACACAGCAAAACCCTTACTTGAGTTCCTTCAACCGATGTACTCACTGTCCAACAAACCAGGAAATCTTTCTTGAAATCCATTCTGTTTATTCAGACAATCCCTCCGAACAACATGATTATTTAGGAATACGGCTTAAAGCAACTTACTGCTACTTCCCTAATGAAATTCTATGCTGTCTTGTCAGTTGTAGGACAGAGCTTTACGCCGATTTTACTTGTCTAAAAAATATTTTTTAAAATTCTTTTAAGAAGTTGAATAAACTCAGCAAAGCGTGCCAATTGGCAGGCACAGATGCCCACAATGACTCGTTGATATTTAGAAAACACTTCGTGGTTAGTCACAGAAAAAAAACACCAAACCAACCCAGGGAAGCTGACAATACTCATCTGATTTTTGCTTTCATGATGAGCGATATTTTCTAAGTAGATAATACCATCAAAGGAAGACTTATTTTACCTGCAGAAGAAGTATGTCAAAGGAGAGTACAGTCTCACAATTAGATACAGGAGAAAAAACAACAATAAGAAACCACAAATTTTATATTATACTGTGTGCTTTTTTTATTTCTAACTACCCTAAATATTTAATTGCAGTGACACAGCGTATTTTGTTTGTGACATGCAGTTTCTACATTGGCAAACACGACATGGAAGTCTCAGAATGGCTGAAACTGTTTTAATCCACCATGAAAGACAAATGTTCTTCCCCAGGCTGCCACATTTGTATCCAAGTTCCTAATTGCTTTCCATGCCCTAACAGTTTTTCTTTTTACAGTGATGTACTTTCCTGGACTCCTGATCACTCCCCTAGGCCCAGAAATCATTACGGAGTTTTACATATTCTGTCCAAAATACTTATTTTCCCACTAATTATTTCCTGACCTCATTCTTTGAGATGTTTCTTCAACTAGGACTGCAACGAAATCAATGAACTGGTAACGTTATCAGTAGATGACAGGTATGTTATATAGGTTTGGTGTTTTGTTTAGTTTTTTATCAGTAGATGACAGGTATGTTATATAGGTTTGGTGTTTTGTTTAGTTTTTTTCCCTAGGATAGTGCGCAGCAGAAAGACTCTTGCAATAGCTTGTTTCATTTAATACGTGGTAATATATGGGTGTTTGTGTATCATCTACATTGGATAAGCTGAGGGATTTTTAGACAAGGAGCAACAACAGTAATGTAAGTTGCGTCAATGTTATAGTCTGCCTTTTCCAAAATTCAGGGAACACCATTTAATAGCAATCGTACTAAAAGTACAGGCACTCTACATTGTGAATAACCTTTAATGTCTTTCTATACTGAAATCAGCAGTCAACCAATTAAATGCAAGAGAAAACTTCTATTTGAAGGAACCAAAGGGGTCAGAAAAGAACAAAATGCAGCTGTTTGCTCTTACTTATAATTATGTACATCTGTTTGAATAAACATTTAGGTCAAATGCAAAACAAAGTGTATTACATTAGAGATGAGCAAGCAACCTATAAAAGTACCAAGAAGAAAATACAGAAGTTAAAAATATACATTCTCAGAAGTATTAAGTGAAAGCCAAGGAGATAAGTAATCCATGTAGAATATTAGCACGATTTTCTGGAATTACATTATGGCATTTAAAACCACAGCAAAGGTTTATCAAATTTTGAAAACCGTTCAGTCTAAATAATAAAACCCTACTGGGAACAAGAGTAGGTTTTCCATTGACATTTATAAATTTTACTAGAGGTCTTGGATGATGAGAGCTTCCTAGATCCCGTTAGTTTGTTAGTTCACATGGACTTCTCTGGTTTCTGTTTATAGTATTTCTAAGCACCAAGCATATTGCACACAGCAATGCAGTACTTAAAGTAAAACTGCCTGCCGCTTGGTAGTACTCAAAGCAAAACAACTCTTCACCAATCCTAAAAAAAACCCTCAGAACACAGGCAGGCATTTTCTCTGTAGTTTATTACAATGTTAAGTTCTCTAAAAGCTTAGTTAACTTTGGGGAGAAAAAAAAAAGTTTCAATCTGGATTCAGCTCTATGAAAACCAGAAATAGGAAGAACTAGGATCTCTCAAGCTCAAATTCCTAGAGTTCAAGCTTATAAAATACTATGGGAAGTATTTTAAAAAAGGAAACCGTGACACATTTGTAGGTGCGGAGCGGAAGATTTGTTTGAGCAACTTCAGGAGGATTGTATTAGAAAGCCTGAAGAGCCCAGTTGGGTCAACTCCACCCAACTCCTCCAAGCCTGATCACGGGCTGGATCCAGCTGCACTTCAACAATACATATATAGTATTCTCGTCTCCTCCCAACATTACATGCTGTTTGTTATTAGAGCCCCTCAGCTTGCCCCAAGGATTATCACCAGTCAAGTGATAATAAAATAAATAATTTTGGATGATGCTAAATGTATAGAAGTGAAAGACTGTACACAGCACACAACATAATAGTTATGAAATTTAGCGGCCTATAATTTGACAATACATCATTTGTATGTTGCTTTTATTCTGTACAGGCTAAAGACAAATAGAGATGTGCTCTGCGTGCAGTAACTCTCCTTCACAGACAGCAGAATGAGTGTTGTGGGGTTATTCACTGAATTTTGTATTACCTGAAGTGCCAGTTTTGCTAAAGATTGATGTCTTGGTAGAGTTCAAGATCTCACTGGTAAATCTCAATTCTGTTGGATTATTTTTTTTTTTGTTATGTTCTGAACAACAGTAAGAAATACACTTTTGCTGTTGAATATTAGATTTCAGAGCTGTGTAGAAATTCAGCTAGATTTCTGAGACCTATGAAACAGTAACTTGTATAGCAGCTATTATCTTCTGCCACATTAATATCTTTAACAAGGCTACAGTTAAGAGTTTGACTCTGAACTGTTCCTCTCTCCTGTAGAATTTATTACATAGGAATGGAGATGAAGGCTGAAAATTCAAAGTTTTGGAGTCCGCAGTTAGATACAATTAGCAGTAGCACAGAATTATGCCAAATCCCTGGCAATTGCAGTAATATCAAGCGTGAGAAGGAAGACCTTTGTGTTTCATTCCCTACCGCAGTGTGTGTCCCCTTGCCTTGTTTCCAGGTCACTCTCTCTCTCCTGTTGTGATCATTATGTTTAGTGGTTATAAAAACTTAACATGCAGAAGGTTAGGGAGGTCTCAGTGCAATTATGTAGCCTCTGGGACCATTCCACCTCCCAAAATAAACAGATCAGAAAGCCTTACATTCTTTGCAGGTATATTTTTAGCCAAGTCTCATTTTTGTAGCATTATAGAATTGTTTTGGCTGGAGAAGACCTTTGAGATCATCAAGTCCAATGGTTAAAATATTCCTTCTGAATACTAAATACAGACCTAACTATGATAGCTTTCCTCCTCCTTCCCTTTCCTCCATCCTCCATTTTACTTCCATAAAATATTACATCTAATGCATTACTTGAGATCTGTTGAGTGCTTAGGAAAACTTTTGGAATGAAAGCACACATAGCTGTATTTTCAGGAACAGCTCATTTCAATAGACTCAGTTTGAAAATCTGTTCACAACCACAACAGAGACAGCATTTCAGGGAATCTTTGGGAAAGCACAAAGATCTTTAGAAAATTCAGAATCCTCCATTCAACAGAAATGGTTGTTAAATACAACACAGCAGGCGCTTTACTAAATTATTTTATTGCCCTAATGTTAATACGCAGTGCTCATTTTAGAGATTTTTTTTTTTTAATTTAAGGGAACTCAACTGCTTCCAGAAACTCCCACAATGGATATTATTTTTTTTAGTGGTCGTGTCATTCTGTGATGAGCTTACATATTGGTGAATGCATATCTCCCTACATAAAGGGACCAAGGAGGAGTACCAAGAACAATGAGTGTCATGCCTGAATCCTATTTGAAACTTCATTTGTGAAAGCAGAAAATTACCTTGACAAATTTTGATCACTATCACAGAGTCAATAATTGTCACTACATTCTTCTGTGACCGATACAACAGTGTCTGCAACTGGTGTCGTCTTCTCTGCCCTGTGGCATCTAAGGATTACAAATGTTTAAGAAGGCAATCAATGCAATCTATAGAATCAGTAAGATTTGGAGTCCGCAGGCATGTCACCGTGTGAGAAAAGAATCCTTAGTCTTTTAAAAGCTTCTCTCTCCTCCTTCTCCCCCCAGCTCCCCCTTAAAGCATATGGGAAGACATTGTTACTTCTAAACTATAAAATAGCACAGATTTGACTCGGTTCCCATAACTAACTTGAAAAAAAAAAATCAAGGTACTACACCTTCAGGAAGTTATCGCTGTTGAAGAACATACACTTTTATGGTGTCCAGAGTTTCTGGTTTAAAAATCCCTCTACACCCTACCATGTCCCAATACATCACAGAATAATATCAAATATGACTCACTACATCCAAGCAACGCATAACAACACCAACCAACCCACCTGTCGGACAGCAAGGTACCAGATTTCCTTTTCAATACTTCAGAAGACAAGTCGTGGCAGAGTAGAACCTTACTCGGTTTTCCTCAGTCACAACCTTGACCTAAATTCTTATAGTTCTACTCTAAAAGAGCTGAGGGAGACCAGTGTCTCCCCCGAGACTTGTATAAAGGCTGACATTCACTTGCAGAGCCAGGAAGGAAGTAAAAAGTTGTTGGTCTCATATTTGAATCCCTATGGCCTTACATCTGTGTTAGATACTCCCTAAAAACAGGTGTGGTAGATATTCCCTGATTTTCACGAGACCTATGTTATATGGGGTGAACCAATACAAGCCTACTCCTTCTCTAGGAAGTTACGTGCAAGTGTTTCAATCCAATATATACTGCTGAGATGGGTAACAACACTCTAATAGTGTAAACATCATTATGTGTTTCATTCCATGCTGAACATCATTATGTTTTTGATTCCCAGGGCAGGGGTTGGAACTTGATGATCTTGAAGGTCCCTTCCAACTCTAACCATTCTATGATTCTATGAACAGGTCGGATCCTGCTATCATTGTAAAACGCCAGAGTGAGAAAAGATCTTTATCCTCTGGGAAAAGATCATAAAGTGTGAATTGATATACACTGAAGCTTTATTACAAGAGGTCACAAAGGATTAATATGGGTGTCTCATTATTTATCCAGCGTTGGGATTTGTCACATTAATACCTCTAGAGATACATGAGAGGGAATAACAAAAGTAACAGGAACAGGCCCAGTACGGCAGTGGCCACTTGCCAGGGAGAGAGCGCACAGCAATGAAAATACTGGCATGGCAACAGTGCTTGGGACACTTACTGATGCATTATCTCCCATGCTTCAGGTTCCATTTGCCCCAGTGTTACAAGCTCCCTGGCTCAGGTGCATCCCTGTTACTTGCCAAAGCCAGAAGAGCCAGGGAGAGAAGGCAGGGATACTGGAGAAGAGCGCCATTCTGTTTATGTGTAACTGCCAGGGAAAAAATGGAGCTTTACAGAAGCATGCAGAGAAAATGAATATTCCCTCAAGCATTGAATCAAGGATCTTGCAGCTCAATTCGTGCATTTCAGGCTGTTTATATTGCTCTAGTGCACCTTTTCTCTTGCTTTCTCTACTACCATATACTATTTAAAAATACGAGGACATCTATTCCTATACTTCCTGTACATCAACTGTCTTAAGAAGAGATCTTAAATTTCTAAACACGTAACATGAGCAACTAGTAATAAAACTGGTTTCTGGACTTCAGCAATGGAGGACTCATTCCCAGCCAAAAGAAACCATTATGATTAAAGCCAGCCTTTCAGACATTGTGATAGTTTGGGCTTCATTCAGACTTACAGTTCCAGGCTTCTGGAATTTACCTCATTCTTGCAAATCCAGAATCCACAATTAGGAAACAAACTTCCCAGGGAACAAAACTTAGTGTCTTGAACGTCAGTCACAGTTGAAGTACCTTCAAAGACCCTTATAATCTATTTACTTATTTTCCAGAAGTAAAGAGACAACGTTCATGCCCAGCAACACCAGCCACTGTCCATTATAAAGACGAAGCACTTCAGTGTTACTTACTGTGGCAATGAAATGAAGTTGTGGGGATGAGATTTCCTCCATTAATGCAAAATACTGGCAAATATTCCATGAGAAATTACAGAATTTATTTGAACTTCTCTGTAAGTTTTGACTGTTATTCAGAAATTACCTCTGTATCACATCACTTGACTCGCCATAAAAAGTCTCCGTGAGGATGCTTGGGGTGAGTACTCCTCCCACCAACACCCTTCCCATGGCGATTGGTCATCCCGAGCTTTTTAATCAAGACACCCCATTTCAAAGGTTCCAGTAAAAATTAGAAACATGTTGTTACAATAATTTCCATAACAAACATCATCTTTGCCTTCTTTAACCAGTTCTCACTTTTATTCTTCTCCTCACCTTTCACATAAAGTTTACATCCCCTTTTTAAAACATAAGACTAAAAGCTATTCTAATCCTAGTTATCTCCCATATTAATAATCCATCTACCTCTCACAGCTAAATTATTAAAGTTTTAGAGTTACTATAGAGAGGACTTCTTTATTCTGATCCTTGGCTACTTCTGATTTGTCTTCTGTCCCACATGTTTTATAGAAAATATTCTATTCACCATCTTCCGTGATCTATTTATTATGAACTCTAAAAAAAAAAAAAAATCCACTACTCAATCTCCACATTTCTTTACTATTAGATTCCTTCAAATGTACTGACAAGTTTTTTTAAACTAGAAAAGGGGAGATTTAGATTGGATATTAGGAAGACATTCTCTGCTGTGAGGGTGGTGAGACCCTGGCCCAGGCTGCCCAGAGAAGCTGTGGCTGCCCCATCCCTGGAGGTGTCCAGGGCCAGGCTGGATGGGGCTTGGAGCAACCTGGTGTGGTGGGAGGTGTCCCTGCCCAGGGCAGGGGGTTGGAACTTGATGATCTTTAAGGTCCCTTCTAGTCTAATCCCTAACCAGTATATGATAAATAAAAAAAAATAAAGAAAAAAAATTAAAAAGCGTGATTCTTCCAGTCCTCAGGAAACAACTAAAATACTATTAGGGAACGCATCTTTGTGACTTTTCCATCTGAGTTTCCCCAAACTCTCTAGCAAATTCTTTTTTCTTCTGATGAAGTTTGGCACATACTTCTCATTAGAAATGACAGTAGTTTCAAACTGCTCTCTATATAATTGCTTGGGGTTTATATTATGTTTATTATACATCTGTAAACAAACCTAAATCTTTTAAAGTGGAAAAAAAAAGTAAAGATGATTTAATAATCACTGGCAGAACACAAAGATATTTTTACTTTATCATCCTAATTACTGTCAAGTTCCACAACCAGCAGTGCATATTGACTTGATAGATTATTCTTTCATGGAATGATAAAACAAATTTTAACTGATCTCTCATTTACCTGTAGACAGAAACCCCCTTTTTTCCCCCGCAGATATGACAGCCCATTAATACGTTATGGCTGTAGTGAATATCCTGAAAGCCCCCTCCGTATTCCCTACACCTCAGCCTGTGGAGATTTAGCTAACATAGATGTTTTTAAACTAAGAAAACACAATCTCCATACTTTTCTACTTTTTAATAGCATTTCCTATGTCCTCTCCAGGGTAGGTGTCTGTTTCATGGCTTTCTACCATTAGAAATGTTAGTCTTTTCGTTCTCTTCTGGAGGTCTATGAGTTTTAAGTTTCTACATCACTCCTACTTCCTTCTAAAATTCTCAACTGCATGACTGCAGTTTGTATTTGTACCTTTCTTTTGAGTTTGAGGCATTGTTTCAGTTTTCGTGTTAATTATACTGAGGGTAAAAACACAATTCTGAATGTAATAACTGAAGGGAAAAAAAAAAACAAAAAACACCACATTCAACAAATCAGATGATCAAACTTCCAGATATTTATTACCCTGGAAATGACTAGTGCTGACATGGTCTGTGTAAATTCCTAGAGATAAATGATCTCAGGTCAGTGAAATACATGAAAACTGAAGTAGGAAGACCTCTGAAAATCCAAGCGTATGGGATATGGTTCAGAGGGCGCATATAAGTCGAGGATGGCTATACATCAACCTGGATGCCCAGAGAAAACAATTCTTTGTGAATGGAAGAAAGAACTATTCCTACTTCTTTCCAGCTGCAGAGCAGGAATGTGCAGGAAGAATTATGCCATGCAAGAGGAGAGCTGCTTGCTAGTACACTGATCTAGATTAAAGGGATAATTTATTACAAATACTATTGCACAAAAATATCAGCGAGCACCTTTCCTCTCGCTTGTTGTGATTTTGACACCGCTGAAACTTTTGCCTTTATGTCACATCTTGCAGATGCAAAGTAAAACAGGAGGACACTTGCTTGGGACAGGAGACGCAGATAATTTTGCCAAAGAATAATATTTTCCACCAGCGCAGATACAGGTGCTGGTACGGCTTCCAGGACCGTTGGACTTCCCTCTATAGAAATGCTATTTAACACCAGGAAGAGAAACCACTCCCCCACTCAAGAGCAGCCCAGTCAGAACACCAGACTGTTTTTAATGCCTTCGCCGTAATTTCTGGAGGAAGAGTGGCATTTTAATTGAAAACAGGCAATTTTAAGGGATGGCCTGCAAATCAGTCGAAGAAGCTACAATCAATCAACTTGAAGATTCAAGCCCTAAGTAGGATCATCTATTCTTATAGCTGAGCAGCAAACCCGGTGACAAGTGACAGGAACAAAAAAAAAAAAAGCATCCACCTTAATTTAAGAACAAGTAATTAACAATCATGTTGGTGACTGGTAAGCTCCAGATTTTTCCTAGCATATCAGAGCAGTTCGTACTGTGAAAATCAGTCAACTTAAATGTCTTGAACACGCTCCTTTTTCCCTGTGTTTTCATACTGAAATTAAGCCACTGCAGCTTTCCTCTTGCTGGGGAGACAGTATGCGTTCCCCTTGGCTGAATGTCAAGAAGAATCATCTTTTAAGACAAAAAAGAGACAACACATTAAACCTAGAGAGTGAAGAGATCTTTTGATTTCTTTTCTGGTTCTAGAAATCTCTCTAGCTTAACGTGAGATTAAACATATTACTTAGAGAGAGCACTACTGCCCCTATAAGCTCTGTTTAAGATTTCCACATATGAAGCAACAGAGAAGCTCAATGTAACTGTAACAAGGAATTCCTTCCATTTCCAGATAGAAAAAATGACACTAATTGACTAGCTGGTTCAGGAAGATTAGAACAAACGTTTTAAATATCAGAAAATAGATTTCTCATCCTCAGATTTGAACATATTAAATCCTTGCTGTTTACATTGCAACCAGTACTTATTAGTCTTCATTCAGTGATTTCTTTTAATGAGTGCTTATTCAATAAATGTTTCATTTGTTCACTATATCTGCTTTTCTTTTATGCTTTGCTGTTCATTTTTGAGCAGCTGCCGTGCAGAAATGAATGATAAATATTATAAGTATTAGTTTATGATCAAGCTTTGGACAAATCAAGCCAGAGCACACGGTTTCTCTTCATTTGAGATAGAAATTTGAAAAGAAAAAAAGAAAAGCAAGGGAAAAAAAAAAAAAGCCAGAGGTATACATAGGTCTAACACAGGTTATTCTTATCTATGGAGGTAAAAATATCACCAGGATACACAGAAGGTTTGTCTTCAACTTGATGCTGAATGTCAAAAAAAAAAAAGCTGAAAAATGTTATAGAGAATTGTGATTAATGCAATCCAGGAGATCTCCTTTTTAAAGTGTTTTTGCTTCATAGAGAGGAATGGATATGGAAATGAAAAGAAAGATTTGAAGCAAAATACCTGCATGGGTTTTTTCTTATAGAAAAAAAGTACATTTTGAAACACTTTAAATATTTGCTTGGAATCAAGCAAAGCCCAACTAGAGTTGCTCTAGACCTGCTAGAAAGCTCGATGCCACTGAGACAAAACCACAAACAATGCTGCCTTACACAACAAGTACAATGAAAAGTGAAATAAAGGAGAACATAGTTTAAGAAAATGCAGTAATGAAATCTAGATGTTGGGCTTTCCCCCCCTAAAAAACCCCAAACACTCTGTAAACAAGGAATGCCCTTGTAATGAGCTAACCTCAACTACGGCACTGAAGTCAAAGGAATACTTGGACATTTGGGTTATTAAAAGATCTGTATATATAAGATGCATACAAATAAGGACAGTATTTGTGACTAAAAGAAAACGTTTAAGTGTTACCTTGCTTTTGTCATATACAAGACACGCTACATTTAGAGAATAATTAGGATAATAATTAAATATTAAGTGAAATTTTCAGTTGTCTTTCCATGCTTAATAAAGGTCGCCTGTAAGACAGTCCAAGCACATAAGAAGTCCCAGTAAAGAAAGACTATTTTAACTTAAAGTTTTACGATTTTGCTGTCAGTTCGTATAAATATTTTATATATTATGCATATAAATAGCAAACAAGCAGCCAATTCTATTTACAAAACCCCAGTTTAATTGTGTAGCAATTCGGCTGGCATCAAGACGGACTTCACTGCATTCAGACAATAAATCTCCATTTTATTTACTGGCAGCAAGCAGCCCTAACTGTGCATTAGCAAAAGTCAAAGATGCTTTCAAGTTTAAAAGGAAACTAAAATGCCCTTTTGAAACCAAACACACCTTCGCCGGGAAAGCTTCCCGGCCTCGGCGCTGGCACCCAGGAGGCTGCTGTCACTCCGCAGCCTGGTGTCACCACAGAACTGCAGCTGACAGCACATTAGCAGTGCCTGTTCTCTCCTCCAAGAAAGCCTGTTCTGCTGCCTCAACTTTCCAGTTTGCTCTCCAAGGCAGAAGAACAGAGTCGCCGACGCTACCTAACACTTATTTTTGTAAAAATGCTACAGAGAGAAGACCACATTTATTAGCCACGTTATCTTGCATTATAGATTAGAGTGAATACTGAGCAAAGTTCCTCTGTGCACAATTAATAGGCAAAAAAAAACCCCCAATCCACTAAGAAATAGATCAAAATTATGGGCAATACATTCAAGACAAAACAGGTATAAAAACAAAGCTGCCCAAAAGTAATTCAGACTTCAAAGTAATAAATAAGTATGTACCCTCCTAGCAGGACTAAACACAGCATCAGCCACGTTCTGTTCGCACAACACAAAAGGGGTTCAGCATTGATAAACTCTGATTCGCCCCAAAACATCCCTCCCCAAAACCCCACACTTCACCCATCACTAAACCTGTAAACAACTACTCATATCTACATAGATTTATGAGTTTAAAATTCCTCAGTCAAGTCTGAAAGAAGGACAGGGAACTGCTGGAGAGGGTACAGCAGAGGACCTCAAAGATGAGGGGCCTGGGGCATCTCTCTGCTGAGGAAAGGCTGAGGGACTTGGGTCTGGTTAGTCCGGAGAAGAGAAGGCTGAGGGGGGATCTGATCAACACCTAGAAATACTTCAAGGGTGGATGACAAGAGGAAGGGGTCAGGCTTTTTTTAGTGCTGCCCAGGGACGGGACAAGAAGAAATAGGCACAAACTTGAACATAAGAAGTTCCATCTCAACATGAGGAGAAACTTTTCACTTGGAGGGTGGCAGCGCCCTGGGCAGAGGCTGCCCAGAGAGGTGGTGGGGTCTCTGTCTCTGGAGACGTTACAAACCTGCCTGGACAAGTCCCTGCACAACCTGCTCTAGGAGGACTTTTGGCAGGGGTTGGACTAGATGACCTCCAGAGGTCCCTTCCAACCCCATATCATCCTGTGATTCTCTAATTCCATCTTTGCTGTTAGAATGATGAATGAGGAACTTTTCTTCTCTCCTGTTTTGTTTTAAGCCTTTCTCATGGAAAGATTTGCATGAGAGTAAACAAGAAAAAACAGAAATATATTTGTGCATCACCTCCAGGTTTTTGAGCGGGGAGAAAAAGGGTATTTGGTATGTCTGTTTGGATGAGTGACTGTTGTGATCAGAAATGATTAATATATTCATAATTAAGTCCTATTTCCCAAACTTAGAATGGATGTGGGTGGGGAAGAGAGGCGAGAGAAAGGCAAGAGAAAAAATAAATCATGGGAAGACTGGACAAAAAGCGGGAGCACTAGTGGTTCATGATGAGGAGGATTAAGGCTGGCTTTGGCTACCAGCAAGGATACAGAATTCCAGACAGACTTTACTCACAGTTTCTTCTTACTCACAGTTATTTCGCTTTCTAGGGCGGCTTTTTGCAAAGCATTTCATTTTTCTACTTGTTTCTTCTACTCTACATTCTCGCATTCTTCAGTGGTCTCTTTCTGTGATAGCACTGACCTTCTGTAGGATTTAGATCTTCATTTTGTATCAGACAGTTCCAGGATGAATACTTGCAAGAGCGATGCCAATTCGCAACTCAAACATCTCTCCACAGATCAAAAACTGAAAACATCAGGCATCTCCCTTTCTTTTCTACAGAACAAAAAGCTACAAAAGACTGATCAAATTTGTCACCTGTCTTTCTCCTTCAAGGAGAAAATTTTTACTCCAATAAGGTATAGATAAAAAAAAATAAAATAATAATAATAAAAAAATCAACCAACTTCACTATGCTTCCTAAACTCTTTTATTAGACAAAAATATCCATCATTTGTCATAAGTGTCATCTCTTCTACTTTAATGGGTAAGCCGATAAGACTTCTTCCTACTCAGTTAACTAGTTGGGGGGGAAAAAAAAGAAAAATAGGCAAAAGAGCTTCTTTTGCTTAAAAATAAATAAATATTTTTTAAAGTTCCCAGGAAACTTTTAATGGCATTTCAAACACTTTGGTTTTTCCCCTATAAATGAAAGGAAGACGACAACAATATACATTTGTGTTATTAGTGGACCAGAATCTGGAGGGGAAATGAAACACTATGGCAGCAAAAACTGGCAACTGCTCATTGATCTTTCTGCCTGAATGGGTGAAAAAGAATCCCAGCTGTCTGGATTGACATTATCTAACGAGGAGACACTATTATTTCCTTTGATTTGTCCTAACTTTATTGTCATTTGTTTGAGTGGGCCAACCCTCTGGTAAAGAAAGGGGGAGGAAGGAAGGAAAGGAGGAACCGGAGAGGATGAAGGAATGCAGAGAAGCTGGAGGCTAGAGGCATTTTATTCCCTGTAACTGCCACTTAGCTTACCACAATCAAACATCCTACAATTTCACAGTCTGCTGTAACTTTAATATGAATAGCTCAAAGTAGTCCAGTTGTGCTCCACATTAAGTCCATTATGTGACTGTACGGCATTTTCTGTCTTCCTATTTCGATAATTCTTTTTGAGAGCACAATAGATACAAGAAAAACAGTCAGTACAAGAGTCCAACTTCAAAGAAGCCATTATGAGTTTTCCTGTGGACTTCCGTGGGGCTCGAATTATGCTTGTACACTTGCTCAATTTCCCTGAAATCTGGCACGTGAGAAGGAGCAGGTCTAACAAAAGAGGTATTAGCTGCGATGAACAACTAAACTGATGTACGAGGTCACTACAGTCACATCCGTGGCAAGTTCCAAGCTAGGGAAGCATAAACTTGGGCATTCGCTAAATGTGCTTAACTATGCTACGAAGACAGGCTGAGAGTTGGGGTTGTCCACCCTGGAGAAAAGACAGCTCCAGGGAGACCTTATAGAGACCTTTCAGTACCTGAAGGAGGTCTACAGGAGAGATGGAGAGGGATTGTTGATCAGGGAGGGGAGAGATAGGATGAGGGGTAATGGTTCTAAACTGAAAGAGGGGAGATGGAGATGAGATCTCAGGAAGAAATTCTTTGCTGTGAGGGTGATGAGACCCTGGTCCGGGTTGCCCAGAGAAGCTGTGGCTGCCCCATCCCTGGAGGGGTTCAAGGCCAGGCTGGATGGGGCTTGGAGCAACCTGGTGTGGTGGGAGGTGTCCCTGCCCAGGACAGGGGGGTTGGAATGAGATGGTCTTTAAGGTTCCTTCTGACTTGAACCATTCCATGATTCTATGGAGTACAAATTTTAGAGTTCTTGGGGAACTTCTTCATATAAAAGTAAGCTAATAACTAAACAGATTTTGTACAAGTGTCTGGTTATTCTATAATTATCCGTGTTCTGCTTTCGTCTCTGGTGCTGGAAGCCACCACCACATTCAGTGGGACAAACCACAGGAGCCAAGTCCTTACTGGAGTTCAAGGTGGTTAATTCATCAAGCAGTAATTCCAGACAGTTATCCAAGACACCAAGTTAGCAGTTCTCAAGAATTATTATAGTCACTGACTCATTGCGTATTTTCTTCAGATCTGTTGAAAACCCTGTTTGTTTTCTTTTTTTATTTTGTTATTGATACAACATCCTGATATTTAAATACAGAATTATGCAATAGCTTTTCATTTCAAACCCTCAGATGTTATAGGTAGATAATAACTATCTGTTACACTTTAGAAAATGTAGCATTTCAATCAACTTTTAAGTAGCCCTTTAGATCATCCTGCCAGTCTATCTACATCCCGATGTTTATAGAATTACGCCTGCTTGCTTAAAAAAAACAAAACCAGCATCAACCGCCACTTTTTCTACTTTCTACCTTTAAAAGAAAAAGATAATCAAGCAGATAAGCCTTTCAGAATTCCAACTAAAAATCAATAAAATTACTGAGGCAAGTCACATGTTCCCTGGGTTCCTATTGTCTATTCCAAACAGGATTGTTTAAACAAAATTTTCAATTATTTTCCATCTCTAAATAAATCAATGCACGTCCATATTTAATCGGGTCAAATTTCCTTTTCTTACCATGCTTCCTTCAGAAATACAAAGGATTTACAAGGATGTTTTCGATCTGTTCTCTGGGGGTTCAGGATTATTTGTTTTAAAATAATACTTTTCATGCACAATTAACTTTGGGTTTCTGTGTTGCCCAAAATAAGCAACTCTTCCTATAAACTGACTTCCTCTATAAGTTCTAACAGCACCAACCACCGAACAGCAGGTTTACGACTGCCTTCCTTTTAAGAACTAGCTGAGATATTCTATTAATTTGGATCTCACCACGGCTAGGCCTTTACCTCAGTTGTTCAGAAAACATTTTTTTTCTTTTTAACTGTTAAATCTATAATCGCTAAGTGACTGGATGAGCAGCTTGTCTTCTCCAGGCCCTACTCCGATGCCCTTAATACACAGCTCTCCCAGAAATCCAACCTCTGGCATCCTGAAGACACAGAGAAGGAGGAATTGAGGGATGTTAACGCGGTCCATACTGATTACTGCCTCTCAGGAAACAGCTACTCCACTTTCTCACTGCAGTGGGTTAAGTGCACACCCTCAGGATGTTTCTGTCAGAAGGAAATTATACTATCTTCCTCCTGAGCTCGGCCAGCAAAATTGCACGATACCAGGCAGAAGACATTGGATCCCTCCACTCGCTTCTACAGATTTACAATAATGAATTGTGGGAGGCAGGAGAAGAAAACTGACTTCTCCATGTGATGGAGGCACATGGAATGGTAGCTCGTCACAGGAGCCGCTCCAGTTGGCTTTATGCAAGGACCACTCAGTGTCCGGTGATTACACACTCGTAAAGTGTAGAACTTGTTACTGACTTAAGGGTCTCGGTGGCAGAAATTCTGAACAGGCTGGGGGAAGCATATGGCACGATTTTACCAGTTTTGACTGCTTGCAGAAACTGCTGACATCTTTTAGGAATAATTATGAATTATCTAAAACTGTATATAGCAGTTTAAGTGTGTATGTACACACACACAAGCATGCATATGTAACAGCCCATATACAGGCAGTGGAGTAACGCATTACGGGAACTTTGTATAGTCCGTTTGCCATTACATAGCATAGTCATAATTAACTAATTTATTTTTACTAGATTACCTCAAAATGCTGTACTGGGCAGTAATATTTACATGGCTAGTAAATATTTAAGCCTTTCTTAATACAAGAGGGCCTACAATATTAACCTATGAAATAACCAGCAGGTGCATGAATAACTACAGCCACTCACTCAGAAGTAATCGCAGAGGAAAGAAATCAAAGGGCCACACCTTCTCCTATAATCATGGATTTGTCTAGGTTAGAAGGGACCTTTAAGATCATTTAGTGCAACCTTGAAGCTAACTCTGATAAAACCCCATCATTAACCCATGTCACCAAGCACTATGTCAACCTGTCTTTTAAGTACCTCCAGGGATGGCACCTCAACCACTTCCCCGGGCAGCCCATTCCAAGGCTTAATAACCCCTTCTGTTTAAACATTTTTCTTAATATCCCATCTGAACCTCCCCTGGCACAACCAGAGGCTGTTTCCTCTTGTCTTATCACCTGCGACTTGGGAGAAGAGACTGACCCCCCCGCAGCTAAACCCTCCTTTCAGGGAGTTGGGGAGAGTGAGGAGGTCTCTTCTCCAGCCTGCACAACATTAACCCATTTAAGAAACAAGGGATAACTCAAAACTTTCTCAAGAGTCTGAAAACAAAGAAAAGTAAGTGCACCAGTTTAGAAGAACCATTTATCAAAAGAAATAGGATAATAGATAGAAGCAAATTGAATTGCTGATCATCTGAACCCCCAAAAGATAAATGTACTCATCTTCAGAAGATCTTCGACTAACTGTAGCGGGAATTTTGAGGCCATCTTTTGCTGTTTTGTTTGGTGTGTTTATTTTGAATTGCTTGTGAAGATGTGAAGAAGACGCATACTCTTTGGAAAAAAAAAAAACAAAACAAAACAAACCAAAAAACAACCAACAACAAAAAACCAAACCAACAAAAAAAAAAACCCCCCCCAAAAAAAAAAAAAAACTAAAAAAATCAGAAATAGCTCATCAGGCCTGCTCTGGTTCTTTAGATGTTCCCACGTAACTGCACACCTCTTGGAACTCAACAGTTAGCCCAGGCTGACTTCTCAGAGAGTACAACAAGCACCTATAACATTTTCAGTGCATTTGGAAGACAGGGTGCCAAAGGAAAAGGTTGGTCTGATGATACGTTGTGGTAGAGCAACCTTCGTATTCATACAGAGTTTGGTTTAGGGTAATCTAGTCATTCCAGCCTCTTCTAAGAGGAAATCCAGGCACCATTAGCAAGATTCTCCCAAAGTCCATTGTAGACAACACTACACCAAGCATAGCTTGCACCACCCCTGACAACTGATACAACACAGAACCCTGGCAGTCTCTGCACTCCTTGCACCTTCAAACACCCTCATGTAATTTTTCACAAAAGCAAACAAACAAAAACATACAAAACTTCTAGAAAAAATCCATAACCCACTCACAAACCCAAATCTTAGAGCTACTCAAAACAAATCCATGTTTTCCGTGTGTCACAAGAAAGTTGGTACACACCCATCTGCTTGGGGACCTTGTTCTTTCCATAGTTTTTCCAGATATAGGATAAAATAAATATATACAGTTTTCTCTAGGGATAAGAAAATACCCTATTATGAGCCTATGTGCAGTCTCCACTTCTTGTTCTGCAACTGGTACTTGACATGATCAAGATTGCCTCCTTTACCCCTCATGCCTCAATATACTCATATCTAAAATGCTTTTGCCAAGAAAGGTTGGACCAGATGATCCTTGAGGTCCCTTCCAATGCAGTATTCTATGAGCTGTGACAAAAAGCGAGTATATATGATAGGATACTGACGCATACCGCATAATTTATCAACTACACACAACTTTTTTTTTTTGACTTGACCACAATCAAACATCATGTCACATCTAGATTTGCCAGAGTGGGAATTACTGAGCAGCAAACAAAAGAACATGCTAAACTCAGCTACTGTTCAGCATCTTCTCTGTTTTAGAGAAAGGAGGCAATTTCCTCATTCCTGTTAGGTAGAAATATGGAAATATGCATAAGGCTTTTACTACAGCCTCAAATCCCAGAACAACTGATGTGGGCCTGGACCTCTGGAGCTCATCTGGCCCAGCCTTCTGTTGGAAACGGGACCTTAGACTAGACTATCTAGGGTCCTGTTGAGCTCTGAGCTGTCCTGAATGTCATTTCCAGTGAGGGGGATCCCTCCAATTCCCCAGGCAACCTATTCCCAAGTTTATTCTCACGGTCTTGCATCCGGATAGGATTTTCCCTGAAGCACCAGGTGCCTGTTGATTTGTCTGGTCACTGTGTGTTGTCACAAGGCGAGCATCTCCATTTTCTCTCTAACTACAAGCCAATTCCCCCACCCAAAAAAAACCCTTTGAGAGTCAGTGGAGCCAGTGGTGTCCAGAAAGGTTTTCTTTCTTTGCTTCTCATCTTTTAACATCAGCAGCTCCATAAGGACAAGGTGCTCCTTAAGACACCTGTAATAGCAACCTAGCGCACATTTTTCATATGCATTTGTCTTGAAGTTCTGCGATGTGCACTCGGGCTCACCACTGACACACAAAGTGGAATGTGGATATACTGTCCTAGAACCATAAAAAATAACAAGTAGAATTTCAGTTCTTTGGTCTTTTACCCCCACCCTGCAATTTCCTTGAGATCTGCTGAGCCAAGCAGCGTCCTGAAGCGACAGGCAGAATGCTGCATCAGACAAGCATTTGCAAAATACCAACTTAGAGAGGCAGTTGGAGTGGCTTGTGTTCAAACTGTAGCATTGTAGTCACCTACCAAAATCATCGTGGATTCTGCTAACAACTTGGAAATCCACAATAAATGCTATTTGGGTCCCTGTGCAAAGCTGCAAAACAGGTTGAGGCTTAAGTGCCACATCCTCATCCTGACCTAACAGATATGGTGTTTTCAGAAAACAGAAAAAGTTGCCCACACTTCAGAGAGTATGATTTCCAATAATCTATTTTAAGTGCAAAATGTCAGTTGTGTAATACACAACAGTACTGTGTGCTATTAATGATAACAATTATTAATATTATCTATTAATACTTGAATAACAGTTGTGGAACTAATATTGTAGAGTATTTTTTACATGCAAACGAAACCACAAGTTTTCTTGCTCTGGATCTTCATGTGCTCAGTGGTATTTACTGTAAATACTGTCATGCTATTGTAAAAATTTATCTCAAAGATGAACCTGATAAATATAATGGTGGATTTTCCACATGGACAAACTCTGGGTATTCCAAAGTAGTTGCCTACAAATACATCAGAATTTCCCATGATTTCAGGTCTGTTACTTGGATTCTGCCCTGTGACAGACTGGATGTTTTCCTTAGACGGCGTAACAGAATTTCACTCCCACTCTCCGTTTATGAAGTTTCACACCTGACCTGCGACAGAGGCAGAGGAACCTGGGGACCACTTTCAAAATGTACCTGAAAATAAATAAATAAAAAAGATCCACCCTTCAGACTAAGTGAAGCCGGGAGCTTTGGGTAGGAACCAGCTCCATTAATATTCAAGACATCTCCTAGTAGATCCTTTTATTGATTATAAGCAATAATCACTATATGTCTAGTTCTCACTCATCATTTGCAAGACTCACATTAGCTTCTAGTAAACTGGCTGGCATGCTTCCCATGGTAACATTTCCAGACTCTGCATATATTTTCCCCCCTCCTGCTTAACTAAACCCTTCTGCGAAGAGTAACGCTCACGCAAGAAAAGCGTATCCTCTGAAAGACCAAGAAGAAACCCTTTTCTAGGCTTCCAAATTCAGTTCTTTAGAATTTCTTTTCCAGTGTCCTTATGAATACTTATAATTCCGTTTGGAGCACAGCGATGCCTCAAAATCCTTCTTTAATACCTGCTCCCTACACAAATGCGAGTCATCATTTTACTTTACACACATTCAGCTGGAGTAAGACAGATGAATTTTACGAAGACGACACTCATTCATCTTAAAAGCACAGTTCAGCCCGTTATTGTTATAAAGAGAATAAACAGTACTTAGCATTTTTTGTTATGGCTTACTAGCTGAACCTCTTTCTTGTTTTGGTAATTAGACAAAATCATCTCGCTTTATATTTGAAGCTTAAGGAGATACAAATGTCGAGATTTTTGTACCACAAAGGAGAGCAGTGCAATTAGCATTCCAATCTTCTGCCATCCCACCACGCTCTTCAAATAACAAAACACAAATAAGTTTTTTTTGTGAACTAAAAAATTCTGCAGTTTCAGGTTAAACAGTTGGATAAGGACCGAATCTAGGAGCCCTATGAATATTCATAAGAATATTAAATACAGAAAAATGTACAGAAAAAGACAGCTGGCCATTTAATTCACTCCGTTCATCACTGGGATAATATTGACAACAACTATGTTGGCACCATGAGAGAAAAATTGGTAAACACACAGATGCAGAAAGCCAAGGAGCTTTTAAGACCTAAAGATTTTTAAGACTAAGAAAAGATATTAGCGGTAACGGAGCAGACGATCACGCTAAATCAGGTAAGATACTCCACTGCCTGTGCCATGTCTGAGAATCAACTGGAGATATATTTTCACCCCCACGTATACCTTTTGGAAATACAGAAGGCATTCGTTACTCACTGTATCTTCATAAGGGATACACATGAGCACCACAGAGCTTCTATTTATACTTTTTTTTAATTATTTTTTTTAAAGTAATTGTGTTGGTTATTTAGAGGCCTTTGTTAGGACTGCCACCATCCGGGCTCCCAAACACAGTCTTAATGTCTTTCCTTTTTATTAGCAGATTGCTAAACGTTACCGTCTGACAATAAAGCAGCACAGAAATCTTTCCCCGGTGTATTTCCTAGTGAGATACCGTTGTTTGAGCTACACGGCTGGTTGAACCCAGGAAATTCCATTCAAGTTCTGTGCCAACTACAACAAAAAAAATTTTAAAAAAGACATTCCGTTGGTGTAAAGCCTATAAGAATATTGTGCTAATGGAAAGGTGGCCTATATACTTCAGTAAACTTATTTCTGAAGCTATTCTCTCTTCAGATACAATAGTTGACATTCGCTAACAATGCTCAAATGCCAGATCTTTTCTATCCGGTTCTGACACTGGCCACCTGTGCATCTACTACCTCAGCAATCAACAGCTTAAAGACTTTCTTGAGTTGAGACCCCCAGATTCTAGTTCCTGCTCACAGGATTTAATCTGTTTGCCCAAGAACTATGAAATGGGGGTGGGGTGGGGGGGAAGAAGAAAAGAAGCAAAAGCAATCTAGTGGTACACCCAAGGCCTCCTCGCGTTTGCTACATCTCAGGGTAATGCTCTGTGGTTATTTCTGCTTCTCCCTCAAAACAACTTGTTGCATGGTAATAAACTAAGCTGCTGTTTTGGTAGGACACAGGAGTTATTAACTGAAGTTTGTCAAAAGCTGGCAGATGGAATAAATAAATAAATATTAATAATAAAAAAAATGGGTGTTTCCACTGTCTGTGCAACGGCCCTAAGCACTGAGGTGCCTGCAGTGACTGTTACTGCCCTCTGAAGGAGAATTAGGTGTTTACTCCGACAAAAACGATGCCAGATTTTTGCATCCTGCATGACAAGATACAGCCCCGAGTCAGTCCTTCAAGCCCTAGAGATGTGAGATTTCAGACAAAACACTGCCCATTTGCTATTTTCTACTGAGCAGCTCACTGCGGCCTCTCCGTGAGCATGCGGTCCTCTGACCATGCCCTCAGAAGATGGACAGGTTCTCCATGAGGGGCTCCAACTAGGCAGACTAGATCGTTCTGCTTATTTTCTCCGAATTAAAACATGCCCCTGACCCTGCTTGGTATACCCAGTGACAATTATACATTCATTTGGAAAGGGCATCTTCAGTTTGTTTGCCCACTGGCTTCAGGATGGTATTGGATAAGGAGAGCAAAGAAAGGCAGGAAGAAAAATATCTTCGAAATCGGTGTTAAAAGGGATGAAGGGTGTCTAGTAAATGAGAGACAAAGCCATTCAGACTGTAAAGCAGATTAAATTCCCTTCCCAAAACAGCACAGTAACGTTTTTACCATTAATCCATAGAATCAGGATCAATGACAGACTGAGAGGACCCTCAAGCTGGTCCCTACCTGGCTACAACCTACAAGCTTTTTACACAGATATCCAGAAATTGATTCACCACGTTGCTGGATTTCCACCAGACAAGTGCCCTACCTAAGAACATCCCTCACAAGAAAGCACCTTTATATGCTAATTGAGCTACAAGATAAGATATATGCCTATTACATAAAGTGATTATTGACTAGGAGAAGCTTTCAATTTAGTAGAAAATTACTAGGTCTAAGAGCCCTCCAGAGCCAGTGACAAAGGTTACCGTTAGCTCTTCTAACACACAGTAACAGAGAATGAGGCTTCTGCTGGTAGATCACATCATCAAGCAACCAAAAAGTAGTGATTAAACACAGTATTTTCACATTCTGCCCAAAATACAGTTCCCCCCCACCCAAAAGCACGTTGGAAATAAAATCAGCTGACTCTGAAATTCACTGACAGTATTACTTTTTGCACCAAATACGTATTTTAAAGCATGAAGATTTAACACTGGCAAAAACACAAACCCCACCAAAGTACTAAGAAATTACTGTATTAATTTCCGTCAACTGTAAAAACAAAGCAGAAATAACATTATTTCAAATAAAAATATAGAAAGAAGAGATCCTTCTCCAATTTAGAGAGATCCCGAGCCAATTTAAAGAGTGTTATGAATTATTTACTCTAAATTTTTACCAAGTTTATTCCAGGAAATTAAAATACGGGGGATAATGGGACAATAATACAATCAGATAATTGAATCTAAAAAAAAATTAATCTAAAAAGAGTTTCAAGGTACTTACCACCTTGAAACTATACTAAGGTTTTGAATTTAAATTCAAATTGGACCAAACAGCAGGAAACTATAGATACGCTTCACAAAACCCAGGCAAGACTAAGGTGTCAAAGTCCTCTTACCATAGTGAATTCTTCTGCATTTAAGAATGCACACGCTAACAAAGGAGGAATTTTAGTTGCGTTGAGCAGCACTCATGTTTTACCAGCTATTTTCCCATTTTAAATTCTCACATAAATTTTGTAGTTCTTTGTAGTTGCAAAGAACAGAGGTATAACCCTTCGTTATTCAGTGGATTAGATCAGGTACTCAATAGCACCACTTCTTAAATGGAAAACTGGAGTGTAACTATTTCCCAAGTTGCTCTTTCTAGAAAGGGTCTTCCAGTGCAGAGTCATTTGCACTTTTTTTTTGATCTACCAGCTCATATTTTCAAAATGTTTGCATCATTTGTTTGCACGTACAGAGCAGGTTGTAGTTTCTGCATGGACGAGATAACACTCAAAGCCAGAAATAAATATGAAGGATTTTAAATTAAATTTATTCAAATGTGCCATGAGAAATAGTTCACACCTGAAAGGAACCACATGATAATCTTGGTTTTAAGAGGAAAACCACGAGCACTACCAAAAGAGGTGAGAATGAACGGACACAAAAGAAAACAAGTATTAGCATCATGCCATTTTCCCCAAACATCTGATTTTTCAGGCCTCTGAAAGCGATGTGCTCATTTTCGTGTTTTTAAACTCCGCCTTGAACAAAGATGAACATTAGCAAGATCGGGTCCTGGGATTTGGTTTCTGTTTGTAAATCAGCTTCATACAGAGAAGCAATTCAAAATAAACAAGTGGAGCTGCAGAATGGCCGTTTCATAAACCCCACTGTAAAATTCCAAACAGCGGATTCCTGGGTCAACAGCACAGAGTGGTTTTTACGCGAAAGAAACGGACGTACGGCGCTGCTGCTCGTCTTTAGGCTAATACAGTCTTTAAGCTAATGCAGCCGGGAGTTGAGTTTTAAAAAAAAATAAATTACAAAAATTAATAGAGAAGTTGTATGCAAATTTTCCCTCTCTAGAAACCTTGCACTTAAAGAACATCTTTAAGTCTCGTTTGTTTCTATTTGAAGGCCTTCAGAATAAAATGTGGAAAAAAAAAAAGTAAAAGTTCACAAGATTAGAACAACTAAGAAAAATTACTGCTCCGGCAGAAAACTTAACTTTCCAAGCTGATGTAGTTCAGCATTCAGCATTTTCAGAGCTGATTTGGGATCCAATGTGCTAATGAAATATATACATTTGGATAACTTTTTTTTTTTAAAAAAAAAAGAGACAACTGGGCTTTTTCCTTTTTTTTTTTTTTTTCCCTGGGTTTGTTTTGGTTTATTGATGAGCTATTATTAGGAGGGAGGGATTACATATCTGGAGTAAATGTTGTGGGCTTTTTTATCTAGAGGTGGTGCCACAAAGAAAAGTCCTGAGGAAGAAGCTGAAAAGAGGAAGGCACGTGATAACTATGTTAAACATGAAGAATGTTCTCAACAGCCTTTTCCGCCGGCAGACACAGCCACAGTACGACCAACATGTGTTGTAAACACTGACCACCTCCAAATCGTGTAAACCCTTCAGTTATCAGCCACTTAAAATTAATTTCTCATAAAAAGCTATTTGTGTTTGGCCATTTTCATGGCAGCGATAGCAATAAAATACTAAATACGGAGGACCTGTCGCTGAGATATTTACAACAGGCAGTATATTTGGGAGCGTTTGTCAGAGTTCTGAGCGTCGGGGAGCAGCTGCAGCAGCAAAATCACAGCAAGCAAAGTACGTACAGTTTTTATTTTGCAGAGTGTCACAGGCTGTCCTTGTATTTCCTTGCTAAAATTATCATATCAGATAACAGATTCTGGATTTTTGAGGGACTGCAGGTATAATACAGTATATTATTGCCGTATTTCACGAGGCGGAACCCCTTTGATCATTTAAAGCTCGTTAATGCAGAGTTTAGCCAGACAGGCTTGGGACCGCTCTCTGAAGATGGCACAAAATACCATCTATGCTGGATGATGAAAGGTTTTGTTTTGTAGAAACCAACTTTGTGATAGCAGTTTTAATGCATAATTCCTGAAATACCTTGCTTATGACATGCATTTTTCTCCCCATGAAGTGATATTTCTGCCATGGTTACCGAGGGCATTTAAACAAACAGAATTTCCTACTGACATTTAAACTTCTCTTGTGGGTCCCTTCAGAGTCCAGACTCAGGAGGCTTTAAACACATCAAGACCTTCATTTATCATCTTGGGGAACCAAAGGAACATTAGGGAAATGCGGGATAACTTCAGGAGTGCCTTTTGTCTTATCAGTGCTGAAATTACCAGCAGTTCAGTGTCTGCTACTATTTTCTACAGCTTGCATTTTACCCTGTGTGTTCTGTCACGGTGGATATTTTACAACCATGATAGGCATTTCAAAACCGCTGTCATCTGGTAAGTACGGATCTCTTCACCCCAGTGACGAGATAAAAACAAGGTATTCGCCGAGATGTAAACTGACATTAAACGTTGAAGTGGCCTCCCCAAAGCAAGATCGAGAGGGATTGCCCCGACAGTGATGAAATGGAGCCTTATGCTCTTGTACCCAGGGTGCGTCTTTTCCCTGGGTAAATTGACAAGCTTTTCATGCAGCTAAAACTTTTCTTCCACTGACTTCAAACTCTTTTCAGAAAAAAAACAACCACTGAGGAATAGGCTTCTTGGGTTATTCTGAAGGTGTGACCACTGAGCACAGCTCTGAAGCTGATCAAGTTCAGATGGAGCTTGAGCAGCCTGGTCTGGTGGGAGGTGTCCCTGCCCAGGGCAGGGGTTGGAACTCGCTGATCTTTAAGGTCCCTTCCAACCCAAACCATTCTGTCTATTATTCATAGTTTGTGCACTGATGAAGAAACAATTTTGGGCAATAGGCTGTATTTTTAATCTTAAAAATCTTACTCGTTACTGCATCTTTTCCTCGTGTTTTCTTCTTTCTCTGAGGAACATAAGGACAAAGGGCTGATGCACAGATTTCACAATAGATCTTCTTTCAAACTTACAGGTTATTCACAAGAAGGATTGTCTGAGGCTCAGGTTTGGCTCCCAAAATACCAACTCCGGAGCATTTCTGCGGGGAGGCGAGGGGCAAAGAGCCAGAGCCAGACAAAGACTCAGAAAAAAGGGCGGCCACTGGCAAAGCTGAGGGGGCAGCAGCCAGGGCAGCCCCCGGTGAATGCAGCGGGGAGTTGTAAATGCAGATAACGACAACAACAGGAGTTGTACAGCCGCACCCGAAAAGAGGATGAGACCAAAATAGAAGAGAGAGAAAAGACTTGCCAGGTTGGTGGAGAAAGTCATTGCAGTTGAGTAAACAGAAGCAGCAAAGGAAAAATTCCTTAGCAAAAGGTGATTTACAACAGAGAGCTGCACACCGCCTGTGCTATCCGAAGAGTTACCAACACGTAAATAGCAAACAGGATCTCCAGTGTGGGATCTGAGAGCCCTGAAATTCCCCTGTGAGGAATAGGCGGTAGAATGGGGCACGGGCAAGTGAGAAAAAAAACAACAACCGTGCAACGAAAAAAATCATTATCTTAAACTTTAAATAGTCTCAAGTTCTAAATAAGAAGAAATATTCTTAGGTGGTTTATTAAATGTGCTGTACATGCAAGCACGTACATCTTGACAGGACAGTGGAATCTTTTGTCCACTGCAAGGATACAGCAGAACCTGCAGCCATTAAATGCACATACCATCTAGTACAAGAGCTCTATCCATTTTTTCTAACTGGGTCTCCAGCTGTTACAGCAGAACATATTAGAGATAACAACTACACCATCACGAAGCCTTCTGCTTACAGAGCACAGCTGATACCAACCAAGAGGTGTTGGTGAGGCTGGCTCAAGCAGGTCCCACCTCCTCTTCCCTCCCAGGAGGGAACCTTACCATACTCATTTGCACCTACAAAAACTATTTGTAACCATTAAATTGACTCAATAGGGTTAAATTTCTAGAAAAGCAGCTCTTTTTTTTGGCTGGTTGTTTTTCTTGTTGTGGGGTAGGGTTTTGTTCTTCCCCCCCCGAATTATTCAGTTTCGACTCTGGTTGTGTGTATATTCCACTGATCCAGCTGAGAAGGTCGTTAGAGAGTAGAAGTGAATAGCCAAAGAGTTGGAACAATTTAACTTTTGCCCATCAAGGAAAAATAGGTACGGTACCCAGGCTTCAAATGTCATGTACAGGTTTTGAAAATCAGCTGCAGATATTCAGTCAAGAAATGAAAAGATTCCACGTGAAAGCTTTATAATGAGGAGGAGGAAAAAAAAAAGCTTCAGAGAAAATATCAGTTTCCCTTTCTCTAATAAAGTTTCTCGTTTATTGACTGAAGATAGCAACTCTCCCTGTGATTCTTTACCATTATGACAACTAGCAGCTGAACCAAAAATTGACAGAATCCTTCACAGTATTACTCTACATGACACTAGCAGCAGTGTGAAATTGAGTGTGATCACAGCCCCAGTCAATTCCACTGGTTCAGGGAGTTTTCAGTTTAGGTCAATTTTATCTTCAGATCCTCATGCTCTTGAATCACAGAAGTAAAGAAAACAAAGACAGAGGTGGGGGGAAAAACAGTAGGATGAAAGACTACAAAAAGGAAACAAAGGCTGAAAGTCTTAGAAACGGCTAAAAGCTCTTCCTGTCCTCCAAGAACACAAGGCCACGCAGCACAAAGCAAGCTCTGAGCATATAAGAAGTAGTTCTCCCCAACCTGCCTCAAACCCAAGGAGTCTACATTCTGTTTGAGGTTCAGATGCCCACTCCACAGCACATCGCAAGCTCTTCAAGAGACAACCTTCATACTCAATACTTCCCACTCAAAACAAGTAGAATTTTTTTCCATTTAAAAAAAAAAACAAAAACATTTTCCCCCTCTTGTGGACTAACGTCTTTGTCCCAAGAACTTCTGACAAGGTAACATTTCAAAACCTCCTTTAGCTCTTCGCTCTTCTCATCGCTCCTCTTATTGCTTCTGTATGTCAAATCCCCTCCTCACACCCTCCAGTTCCTACTAAAGAATAAGGACTTGTCATCCCCCTTGATTGCTGCAGCAGCCGTTGCTGGTTTGCCAATCAGGCCCATGCAATCTCCTCTCATTCTCTTGGGGTAGTTTCTTCCCCAGTTTTCGCATGAGAAATCAAAGAGCAAAACTGAGCGGATACTCACTAAGTTACAAGTACTTCTTAGCGAGGATAAGGGTGGTAAAACCTAGCCCTTATTCTGCCTGAGCCTCAGCGTTGCTAATCCTCACTGTCACTGCAATAAGTGCTAACTAGTCTTCATTTAAGTAATCTTTATGATCTTTATTTACAAAAATTTCCAAAAATTAAGAAATCTTCGCACTACAGCACTTTACAACAACTCCTTTTCCCAGGGATGCGTAAGCCACAATAAATCTTTTGCAAAGTGAAGTAAAATTAATTAGTCTTGCAATTGCAAATGAATATATTTCACTTCCTGCTGCAGCGGACTAGGAGGACGTGCGCAGTTTAGTCTGAAAGGCAGCTGCAAATCCAATTAAATTAACACCAGCTTTTAAGGGAATGGACAGTATCTTCTTACCCACAGTCCCTAATTCACAGGCTACTCTCTGCCCACACCCCAAATTAGCAGCAGATTTGCTGAAATACAAAACAAATACACAAAAACTCTCTTAATTAACCTGTTCCCTCCAAAGCTTGATTTCCCCTTAGACCATCACCTGCCCCATGTCAGTTCTCATCCCTCTGTTTTATCCCCTTCACCACAGCAAATAGTAAGAAACGTTTCAAAATTACCTGGACCAGACTTGTCTGTTCCTTGAATGTGACGTTTGAGTTCAGTGTAACATAAAATTAGGTTTAGTGATGCCCTCTGCCCGAGAAGGAGTTCTACCCCAGTGACTGACAGGGGTTAGTGTGTAAGTGGAGACAAGCTATAAGGCAGCTGAGGTCTGCCTCCTTGCCGGTCAGAGATCCGCCAAAATGCAAATTAAAGTTGTTAGCTCCCATTAAAAAAAAAAAAAAAAAAAAAAAAAAAAAAATTAAAAAAATTATTAAACGGGTTTTGCTTCTGGTAAAAGACTACGCTTCCTATGGCTTGCTGTATCAAGCTGTAGTCCTAAAAATACCAGCAGGGCCCGTCATCAGATTAAAGCCGTGTGTAGTGTCAGCAGGAACAGGACCTAAATGGGTTTGATCAGTCGTAATGTTAGATGGTTGTCACTGCATAAATCAGGGCAATTTCAGATAATTTTGTTAACAGTTCAAACGCTTTCATCTGAAATCGTACATGTGATGGTCAGTCTACCAGAAAGTGGAATTAGCTGCCAAGATAATGTCTCTCAGAGCGGAGTTGGAGGTGTTTCAGCCCAACCTTCAACAAGCTTCACTCCCGCTGTGACCCAGAGCACTGCCCACTGTCAATTAGCACACGCTTCATCCTTCTTTCTTCCTCAACCCCCCCCGCCCCAGCCCCGGCTCTGGAAGTGGATGAACATGAGCTCAATCCTTGCTGGCTGCCTGCCTTCCCACCACTGTGCCCTGCTCCCTGCCCCTGGAAACAGTTGATGTTCCTTTGAACATCATTATGGCTCCATCTCCACGTTACCCTGTCCCAAGGGAGAGCAGGTTTACAGTAAAAAAAGGTAGAGATCAGCGTGGGAATGAAAAGGATTTCTCACACATCTCTTGGTCGACAGCCGGCTGAACATGAGCCAGCAGTGTGCCCAAGTGGCCAAGAAAGCCAACAGCATCCTGGCCTGT
>VZRU01010430.1:950786-1012940 GCA_013398155.1 Pedionomus torquatus
TATATATATATATATCTATTTGAGTGTTTGAAACAGCTTGCTTTGACTAGGTGAAGCTTCATCTCCAACCAGGAAGCTTCAAGGTCAATGAAATGCAAATGGCAGATGGGTTCCACGCCTGGAAGGGTGCCACCAACTGCAGGTAACCATTAGTGAGCAATATTTAAAAAGTTGTCTGTCCGACAGTGATTTTAGTCTGCAAACTCTCAGTGTTCAGCCAGTATTTGCTTAGAACAGCCCAGAGTGTCTTCCACTAGAATAAACTACTGTATTTTCAAAATAGGGGAGATTAATGAAGATGTTACTTTATTAAGGATGGGCCTGTAACGGTGCTTGATGAAGTCAATGGGAAGACCCTCGGTGAGCCTTCCACCCTCAGCAGATTCTGAAGAGCAGATTCTGACTGAGATTCTTTTATTTTTATATGGATCCTAAGAAGTGGGAGCACTATTGTAAACCAGCAAAGCCCCTACCGAGACTGATGATATACTGGGTTTTCTATTTACTTCCATCAAAATGATCTACCTCAACAGGACTTGGACTTGACTAAGTCAAGTGAACAATGAATTTAGTGGCTACTTAATCTATTGACTGTTCACCTGGGTTATACAAGCAGAATATTATTCCACGTTCTGGAGTCATCGCTGAGAAGTAGATAAGAAGGCTAGGAATAAATAGCTAAAATTAAGAAAAACAGGAGAAAAATAGACATAAAAACAGAAAGGAAAAAGAAAGAAAAAGCAGAGCTATGTTTTCTAAAATTTCATCTTGTGTTGGTTACTTGCCTTCATTTGGCTTCTTTCATCATTTAAATCCCTGTGATCTCACTCTTGGCATTTGGAGTTTTAGAAGTGTTTCAAATTGAGATTGCCAAATAAAAAAAAACAACAAAAACAAACAATAAAATATGCAGCCCCTGCTGCTACCCACCAACACGGCTATGACCTGAAAACTCACTTGCTTTATTCTAATATAATGGCCTCTTTTCTGCCTGGACTCTAAAATCCTACTTCTAAGGGTCTGAAGCGCTGATAGACACCGTGTGCAGGGTGCCATACTTGAGAAATGCATCTAATGATCTCAGCACAAAAATTAAATGTATGTTATTTATATTTTCACGTATTCAAACCAGTCTGAGCGAGTTCTGTTTGAATACCGACAGAGACAGCTCATCAGTAAGAAGTTTCTCCCAAACAAACAGCGGTGTCCACCCTTGGCCATTTTTACCTGCGCAACAGGCTTTTTACAACAACAAAAAAAAAGATGGATTTTTCTGCCAGGGCTGAACAGGCAAGTTTGCACTCCTTTTTCAATTTCTTTTCAGGTAGCTGAAGTGCTTTTGATCACAATTTATAAATATGTCAGGCAAAGCTGTGAGTAAACTAGCAAGAATATATCGGACAGTTTGAGCTTTCAAATCATGTCAAAAATCATCTGCTGGCACATGGTATGAAGAATGGAGAATTCTACAGGAGTGCATGTTAAATTTATGGGTGAATAACATTTAATATATTATGAAATCTTACCTAATTATTACAGTCTTATAAAGATTTAATGACTAGGTTTTTCAGCTAGCCAGGATTTGGAATATTTTCTACTGTGAGCATTTCAAAGGCAAGAAAAGGTAAAAATTCTCCCTTTTTCAGACTCTATAAGCAAAATGTTACATTTACTTTTGACTGTCCAAGGGTAGTAGAGAATTCAGTCTTTGGCCTGTTCTGCAGCTTCTGTAAACAAAGATGAATATATAGAACTGATTAGGAAATGTTGCACATTTTAGAAGGATTATATATCAATAACCAGACATGGAAGAGGGAAAAAACATCATAAAGACTGGAAAAGAGAAAGCAAATCCATAGGGTTTTAGGAAAATGTTGATACTCTCAGGCTACTGGGTCAGAGAAAGATGATTTTCTCCCTTTGAATTAAATCTTTGAACTAAATGCATTTGAATAGAAAGTTCTTGGTCTGAGCACCACTTACTTTTCCTGTTTGAATGGGGGAAGGTGGTTTAAGGAAACACAACCACAGCTGAGGTTGGTGGCTTCCAGAGACGGGAGAAAGAGCAGCTGCCTTTGGTGGTGGCAGTTGTCTACAGTCCATATCTATCCTGGTAACTAAGAAGATCTTCTGACCTCATCACAGCCTATGCCTTCCTCAAGGGAGACCTTGGAGGGGGAGATGCTGATCTCTCTCTGGTGACAGGACACAAGGGAATGGAATGCAGCTGCATCAGGGGATGTTCTGGTTGAACAGGAGAAGGTTCTTCATTGAGAGAGTGTCTGGTCCTTGGAATAGTTTCCCTAAGGAAGTGGCCATGGCACCAAACCAGTCAGAGTTCAAGGAGCATCTGGTGAATGCCCTCGGTCATATGGCTTAATTTTAGGGAGTCCTGTGAGGAACAAGGAATTGGACTTGCTGGTCCTTATGGGTCACTTTTTTATGGTTCTATGATTCTATCCTATGAAAGGAGAGGATGTCCCACAGACTGTTGTCATTACTGTGACTCTGAAACATTCACACATGGTCCCATGTCACCCGTGTCCCTCAGAAGCCAGGAAGAGCTTCTTCAGCTGTGTCAGCAGCATTAGTAAACTTTTGTGTACTCCAAAAAGGGAACAGAAAAGAGTAATTATTGTATATTTTGAGGAGATTTGAATACCATTCTCAGTGGAGACACATTCTAATTGTCATGATTCTGTGGTGTTTGTGTGGAGAATATCCCTGCCCAGGTCAGAGCTATAGAGCTGAACCAAAAATCTTCCCAAGTGATGCATGTTCACGGATGACCTACTGTTCCATGACATGTCTGAAGTGCTGAGGTGGAAACTCATGTGAGTGGTTTCCTTTTTTTTTTTTTATCCTATGTGTTGCCAGTTGAGCCTTTTCCACCATTTAAAAAATATTTCTGACCATTAATGATCAGAATAACTGTATCTTCCTCCCAGTGGTATTTTTTCATAGAATCAGAATCATAGAGTGGTTAGAGTTGGCAGGGACCTCAAAGATCATCCAGTTCCAACCCCCCTGCCCTGGGCAGGGACACCTCCCACCACACCAGGTTGCTCCAAGCCCCATCCAGCCTGGCCTTGAACCCCTCCAGGGATGGGGCAGCCACAGCTTCTCTGGGCAACCTGTTCCAGTGCCTCACCACCCTCACAGCAAAGAATTTCTTCCTAATATCTAATCTAAATCTCCTCTCTTCTAATTTAAAACTTACCCCTTGTCCTATCACAACCCTTCCTTTAAAACTGTTACCCCTTATCCTACCACTACACTTTATATTCAGCGCTTGGGAACTTCCTGCTGGCCATGTAAATATGGGCATAAAGGTGTACAGCCTATTACAGAAGACACAAAAAATGTCTTGCATCTGGAAAGATTACTTGATAGAAAGGTCTAAGAGAAGATGAAAATAACCTTCCAAATTCCTGGGAACAGGGAAATAACCAAAGGCAGCAGACATTTGCTATAATTTCTGGGTTAGTCCATACAATACAATAGGAGATGGTAAATGCTGGCAGATTATCTGCACTTAAACATTTTGGGGAAGAAGAATACAGTGAAAAATGTGTAGATGTCTGTTTTGAGCCATGTAGTGCCAGATATTGGGAGGGTTTTCAAGGAAATAATCTCCAGGTGCTTGTCTACGCTTAGATGTCACTTTACGTGGCAAGAAGGGGGGGACTTAGCAAGAGGCATCTTTGAGTTGGTCCAATCTGGCTGCTCTTATGTGGTTTTGGAGCCTCTTCTGCAGATCATACTGGAATAAATGATGCTATTTCATTATAATGGTCCTATTGGGTGTTTTATAATAATATACACACTTCAGAAACACCCACCCCCCCCATATTTAGAAAAAGTTACTTTCAAGGCTTTACAGGATTATGAATTTAGGAAGTCAAGAAGTTGCAATGGAAACTATCTGTCACTGTAATAGTAAGAACTGGTGCTAACAAGCAAAATTTAAAGATGAAAGCTCATATATAATAGAGATGTCTGGAATAGATATCTGAACAAATTAACTGAGAGAGAGCTTAACTGTTAAAATTACTTGTCTGAAGTAATACATTTCACAACTGGAATTTTGATATAATGATAGATATTTGACATTTATAGGTGGAAGAGAAAATGTTTGGTTTCCTACTGCTCCTCAAAGGGATGTGATAATTTTCCTTTTAGTTTATTTTGGTTTGCTTTCTGAAATTATTGTACCAATTGGCTTCGCAAGAAGGAATTAAACCACATGTTTCACTGTTTTACATCCAGCCCTCTTGATCTGACACTAATACTCTTTGCAGACTTTTGGTCTCCATTGCTCTGGTGTATGCGGGCAAATAGCTGCTAAAATCAACCGTCTGCAGAATCATATATATACTCATAACCCATGTACATAGGGAAGTTTTGAAGAACTAGATTGCCACGGAGAGGACTGCATCGTGAAATGTTCATTACATTGATATTTAAACCCACTTTATTTTCCAGTTCCTCGTAATCCCTTCTCTGCTCGTGGACTTGCTGGTCTGCAAACATTTAAGCAAGCACTCATTATTTTTCACCTGAAATTTGATATTTAGACAACTCATTTATAGCTTTGGGTGAAAAGGTGGTTAGAATATTTACTCTTCTAATTTTAAAATATACAACTTTTAAATTTATTTAAGTTTTTTAAAATTCCCTTCTTTCCTTCCAAAGAAAAAGGGAAATACTGTTTGGGAGTTCAATTTAGGAGATGTATAGTTAGATACTTTCCATGCACTTGTTCCACTTTGGGCTTTATTGGGCTAGATAAAGATGAATTAATCATCCTAATGGAAGTTTACAGTTGCCTGGGGACCAGTGGTTTTCACTTGATTGTACTTACTGTTGGTAAAAAGAGGAAGGTCCTTTGCAATAATGTAGAGAACTTATACTTCAAAGGGACTGATTTCTCAAAGTTAAACATGTTCTGAATAACATTCTTTGGAGATAAGTATGTAAATAGACATGACATTGTGACTGAGAGAGAAATTAAAGAAGAGGAAACTTAGCAGATCCCCAAGTAGCCACTGCAGCATGACTGAGAAAAGCAACTTCTGAAACCCCAACGTTGGTGACAGGACGAGGACACCAGTTGGAAAAGTACCCTGTGTATAATATCACTGTGTAGAAAACGGGAAGGCAAATGTAATTTGAAGCTCTGAAGTGCAGTGGAAGTGAGACCAAGGATCAATCCTTGGCTTAGCGAAGGACAATAGAATATATATTATGTTATATTAGCTGGGGGGGAAAGGAATGTCTCTTTATATATGTATAAATGGCACCGTTAAAAGTTTAAGAAAATCAAATTGCTTGTAATGACAGAAAAAAAAAAAAGAAAAAGAAAGTGTTCAATATCTATTTCTTTTTTTCTTTTTTTTTTTTTTTCTGTAAAGAAGTAGGAGAGTGCACTCGTATTCCATAATGACGGTGAAGTATTTTCCAAGCAATTAGTTTCTAAGGAAAGCATTAAGCAGTATTTTTATGATGAATATTCGAAAGCAGCTGATTCAGATGAACTGAATTCAGAAGCAGATATATACTGTATTCATTTGAGAGGAATCTTGGAATACTCCAGAAACTCCTGGAAGCAGTGAATGTAATATTAAAGCTTAAAAAGAAATAATAAAATAAAATAGAAACCCAAGCAACGTGACCCATGTTGTAAAAAAGAAACTAATAGAATGGTGAGGTGGGTTTCTATACAAAACAGTTCAAAAGCTTTGAATACAGAGCGTTGCTGCTAGAATTCAAGGCAGAAGGTTTTTGGAAGATAAAGTCTTGTCAAACAAATGCGAATTCTTTCTTTGAGACTGTTAAAAGTTTGGCTGATAAAAGTAAGTGCTTTTGTACAGCTGCCTGGATAGTTGTATGCTTAGAAATTAGATACATAAGCGACACTGTCAAAATTGGGATCACACCCTTGAAAATGATTACTCTGAAAATAATTAAAAGGTTGTCCAATAGATAATTTAATCACTGTCATCCCCAAACGCACACAACCATGTTGCCTTTATAACACTTTTTCCCTTTTATTTCTTATATGTAGAAATACGTAGCGGTTAGGAGAATAAATTGTTCACATGTATAGTGGAGATAAAGCTGATAAAAGAATCTTATATCAGCTTCTCATGCCCACACAATAAAATGAAGCTGAAAAGCAGAAAACTTACAGAGAAGAGCCCTAAGTGCTGGGAAACTGGAGAAAATGTCTAATATTGAATATTTAAAGATATCAGCTAGCTGGTAAGGGAGGAAAATAACAGGTATGAGGGAATTTTTCAGTCTAATGGAGAAAGTCTGTGCAGTCTGTCTTTCTGGAGATTGCCACCAGAGCTCTTGAAAATGTAAACACAGTCTGTATTTCTCATGAGGAGATCCACTATAACAACCTCCTCAAACCAGTGATAAATTCTGCCTTCCTTCAGGTACTCAAATAAAATCAGGATTTGTCTTTTAATCAGGTGCAGATTATGCTTTAACCAAATAAATATCTAAATTTAAGTCTGAGGCAAATGTGAGGGCCTGTGGATATACTTGGTTTTCTGCCCTTGAATATTCTGATCAATGTGATTTTTAACTACACAATTTAAATTGTTTTAAAATAAGTCTGCATGAGTCAGGTTCCATGTTAACTCATGTATTTTAGCACCAAATTTGCATGTTACCCTCTCTTCCTGTGCTGGTAACACCAGCATTTTCAGCTCCTGCTACCCTTTCACCTTCTAATATTTCCTTAACTAATTCGTTAAAGGTTTTAGAAGATTCTAAACCTTTCTTATGTGTAAAACTGGTCAAAGTTATGTCCATATATTCTAATATTAAATTAAAATAGGTACTAAATATTCTAATATTACATTAGAAGAGATACTAAATTATTTTATAGATATGTTAAAGTTTTAAATGGAGAGGTACTTTATTACATTTTGGAATTTTAGAGCATGGAGTTGTATTAGAGGATTATAATTTCCCTTTTAATAATGTGAATGTAAAAACTACAGTATTAGATCGTATCATCATCGTAAGATCTTTTTTTTCCCTCACTCTCGTTTTCCACTGGCAAGAAATATCATACTGAACAGTTGCATAGTAAGCTCCCCATAAAGGATGTTATTTATTCTGCTGATACCTCACCCTTACTGAGGAACAGCCAAGGATGCCCCATAGCCATGAGGAAAATCATAGTTTCCTTTGTCTCATTTGTATTTCGTTCTTATTCCCATCGAGATATTGTTGCCCTACATTTCCTAAAGTTCTGTTCTTCACACCACCCAACCGAGCAGTGAACCTGTCCTAATCAGCCTCAGATAATCTGCGAAAAAATGTTTTTTTGTCTAAATAATCTTCTTAGCTGAACTAAATAAATTCTGATGTCCGGGTCCCACAGCCAGCCTGCCTGTGGATTTTTATATTTCATTTTCTAATCTGACACATTCAGCCAATTTCCAAGCCTCAGACATTAATTTTCCAGTTATATTTTCCATGAGTCATGGCAATCTGAGGTCTCTCTACCAAACAGAAATCCTCGCTATGTTTAATGTAGTGCCGGACTCACGATGACCCCTTTCTCGACCGATGTGTTCCGTGTAAAATAGCACGTTGGCTGGGAGAAGGGATGTCTGTCCTTGAGGGAGAACAAGCTGGTTTTGCTCAGGAGGAAGGAAGGTGCCTTTTCTCCTTCTCTGAATGTACAAGATTCCATCATCTGCTGAATTTCTGCCCATATTACTTGCTGGAAGATTGGGCTTACTCGGGTAAATTCACCACTAAATAGATTACAAGGTTGACATGCAACGTTTTCCCTTTCTTATGGCAACTGTGACAAATGCCATTATCCATAGCTGCATCTCACTGGTTTCATCCTCTATATTCTTACTCTTGAACGATGAAATTTTAATGCACTGACTTACATAAGTCAATTATGCCTTTTGTTTAGACACACACCCCCATAAATGCGGCTAGATTTATGTAAACGCCTTTGTGTGTTTTCATATTGTTGCTTTTCAATGTCAATGAACCTTGCCCTGTTCTTTTGAGAAAAGAACGCCTGATTTCTTGGGTATAACTTGTCACAAGACCTAAAGAAAATTATCAGTNTCCTTAAAGAAAAGTGTTTCGATATGCAGCCTTCAGTTCCAAGCCCCTTCTCTTTGTCATCTACCTTTCTCAGGATGGAATAATCAGTACTGAAGTTCGCATGTTGGGGAGAGAATAACATCAAAGAATAATGCAAGTCCTTTTTTAAAAGAAATATATATATTTTTGTGACATTATATATATATATACTTGTGATATATATATATACACTTGTGTTTATTTATACATTGTATATACACACACACATTTAATACATGTGCATATATATAAATATTACATTAATTCTCTAGAGAGATTAGTTCTTTTGTTGCTTGGGTTTTTTGAATGCGACGTGATTTTGCAAAGCTTTACGCGCTACTAACCAGAAATTTAGCACTGCTTTTTTTCAGCCAAGTCACTATAGATAATTATAACCATTATACCCATCCATTGTTTGTGAGCTGCTTAAAATATTGCTTCTGATATCTATTAGTTCATCCGTTAGCATTGAATTTCATTTGCTTTTTCTGCACTCACCTGCCATCCCGACCTTGCAGCTTGTACAATTCTGTGTCCTCTGCTTATTTCAGCATCTGAAATAATAAAATATATAATTTTTACAGGAATAAATATCAAGTAAATGAAGTGTTAATTAACATGCTGACCACTAAATATAATGGAAACTGATAATTTGATTTATCTTCTCTCTTTTCTGTCTGTCCAGTTAACCAAGGCTTAATCCACGATGCAAATTTTCTACTTGTTCCATGAGCAGTCCCGGGTTTTACTGCCAAGAACTTTTGAAAATAAAAATGTCTAATTATATTTGGACATCATTTTATATTGTATAATATGAAAGTCTCTACTTTAGCCTTCCTTAGTAAAAGAAATTCCTGTTGCACTTGCACTGTACAAATTAGGCAGAAATTCATAACCGTTTTTTCATATTTTTGTATACCCCACCCTTTTACAGCAATCATTTCTGACTGCCGGTCTCCGTGATGCCGGAGTCATAGCTGGCACTGGATAAGTAGATTTGCTACCCTGCAGCCTTTTTCATTTTCCGTTAACTACAGCATTAGAGCTCACGGTTCAGCCAGATGACTCGGAGGCTCCAGCAGAACCCGTGAATAACTGTATCTAGGCCTAATGAAGTACAGCTTTTCAATTTATCTGTTTGTTCCACTATTTTCTTACCGCTAATATTCAGAAACTCTGAACAGGACATATTCCATCCTCCGGAGAAGAGTGGAAAGAAATAAAATAAAGCATTTACCTGCTTTCTGTAATGTCTTTTAAATCCCGACCATACCACCTGTTCTTTCTTAACTTTCCTTCCTCCTTTATTTACACTTTCAAGAATTTTTTATGGTTTTGGTGACTTACTTTTCATGTTTTGGAGACCTCCTAATTTACATCTTACATTTTTAACCTGCCAGAAATTATGCTCGCTTCTAGGGAAGAAGGATTGAATAATACAAAAGAAAGATTGTATCTGTCACTGACAGAGGAAAATAGTATATTTATGCCTTATAGCATATGGATCGGTATATTTATTCATTGATTTATAACATTGAAGTAGTCTTACCGAAAATTCAATAATTTTTAAACTTACTTCAGGTTAAGTGTTGGGAGGGAGGACCTGGCTGGGGAACATCCTTCTTAATATGACTTTTCCAAGAGACATCAGAGAAATTTTTGCTTCAAATTCCACCCACTTTGTGAATTCAGCTTCACTTTGTGATTTTTCTACAGGGGGAAGAGTAAAAGTGGGGTAAATTCACCTTAACTTGCGCTAAGAAGGTAACATTATCCATATAGTACCATTATACTAAAACTCATCAGGCAGTTTAAGAGCTTGTACGCAAATCTAATCCTTCCACAGTGGCCCATGAATCATACAGACTGGCATATTAAAGTGTTTTTTGAAGATTTAAAAAAAAAAAAACAACAAAAAAACCCAAAATGAAAAATGGCTGCCAGTTGCATTAAAACTTTGTGAGCTATTTGCTGTTTAAGCAGCAAATTGAAATTAAGGTGAGTCTCCTATTTGTGAGGGAAAATACCACTAAGAAGTCAGCAATATCATGGCTTTTCCTCATTTGTGGGATAGACCTCATTTCTTTTTCATCTCTATATTCCTCTTTATGTTCCCGTGGACATAGGGCTTTCCCGTTGAGCTGTTCTCCATCTGTAGAACAGTGCTTGATGTACAGGAAAACAAGGATTAAAGAGCATTTCAATCAACTTCAGAGGAAAGTGGAAATTCTGCTAATGATCATGTTAGTTCCAGAAAACATCAAAATAATATTGTCCATACTTAAGGATGATGTTTTGTAGTCCTTAAGAAATGTACAGAAATACATATATGATGTATTTTTCAGAATCAAGGAACATAATGCACAGAATATAATATCTTACCTAGAATTAATGAATTGCTTAAAATATGTACCTTTTCAAACCATGGCAAACATTCTATAGTCACAGAAAAATGCAAGAAGATGACAGTATTTATGGATATTATTTGTGCATAAATTAATAGTACATTAATTATTTATTTAATTGTGCATTTTGCAGTTCATAACTTGCTTATAAAATTGCATTTTCTAGGTACCTATTAGTATTTTTTCTTCAAGAACAATTGTACCCATAGAGTAAGATCTTTCTATGAACTAGAATGATTTAGAGTTTTCTAAAATGTTTGTTTATACTTCTATATATGTAGAAATACATATGTGTATTTATATTTCTGGGGTTTTTTTGTATTCTTGGAAAGAACTTCCACTGAAATTAAAGCACAAAATTAATCTAAAATGTACCCAAGCCTTTGGCTGGATCCAGTGCCATAATGTATTGAAAACAATCACATAGGATAAAAGTGTATTAACATGCAATTAAATACTTCAAGTCTCCACATCCAATTTTGGTTTCTCAGCGTCACTACAAAATCCACCAGGCAAATATGTCATATTTAAATTGTGGGCATGTGTCACGTCTACATCATTGACAACATTGTTAGGCTTTTCACCTGTTATTGTTCATACAAGCTGTTGAGATCAACCAGTTGAAAGTCTGGGCGTACTGGTGCTCCTGGGGATTTGTGTCGTTCCGCAGAAGCGGGCTCTGTGCTAATACCTATATGATGTCCCTGCCCATGGCGAGGGCTTGGAACTTGATGATTTTTAAGGTCCCTTCCAATTCTAAGCATTCTATGTTTCCATAATGCAGAAATCACAGGAGTAATGGAAATAAAAGAGCTGGTTCAGATTCAGATTCAGGAGTATTTACAAGGGCTGTGATTGTTCTACATCTGGTACTATTATGCGATGAGGAATTTATGTATAAACTCTAAGAGATCTCGTTTCACGTGTCTGTCTCAGTTGCTCTACGCAGTTCCGTGTGACTGCTTTGCATCAGTGGAGCACGAAGCATCTGGGAAACATCTTTAATACCATCAGTGCTTCGGTGGTGTGGCTTCTAAGCTCCTCACTCGGGTACTGGTAACGCTGTAGCTACATAAGAAACCCCTTGCTGTTTGGTATTATGTTATTTTACTTCAGCAAGTTAATTGCTTTTATCCCCGTCTGTCCTTGCCACCTTTCCACCCTGTTGAAGTCTCTGTAAAAAAATCTGTCATGAGCAAAAGGAACAAAAACCTGAAATCGAAAAGCCAAGATGTACTCAGAGACAACGGGAGAGCTGTGGTGCCGGGTGCTGTGTGGCGCATTCTTAAGCCAATTCTTAAGTGTATTAAAAAAAATATAATAAAAAACCTGTACTATTGCAGGTGATCATGGAGAGTATAATGAAATGACTGTACTTACCTGATTATTTTTTGTTTTCCAAATCATGACATGTATATACATTTTCAGGCTACTGCTTTCACAAGTTATAGGTTGTTGTCCCACACACTGATCCTCCAACTGCTTTTCAGCACATCTCATCTGCTTTTTATTTTCTTATTCCCTTTACTCTTCATTTTGTTTTTTGAAGATGGTAATAAGGAAGCGTGAGCCCTTTCAAAAGCTGTCACATGTTGATTGAAGCTGTCTGTTTTCCAATTCAAAAGACGTTTTTGACATCTCCAAGATGCCAAATATAAGAGGTTCGTATTAAATCTATATATTGATACCCAGCTCTGTGTCTCTTGTAAAGAAGAGACAGCGCTGTCACCAGCTGACCGAGTGTGCTAAAGAAATGAGAATTTGAGGGAAGAGCCACTTCAAGCTTAACCCAGACCAGTGAAGTTATGTGAGTAGAAAAGAGATGCAATTTAATAAATTGGCAGAGACCATTATTGTTTCTCGTACCAAGGTCATTTGTGTTCTGACTTTCAAAGTGTTGCATGTTGCCTCCAAGACCCGATGTCTGCCTCCCAGGAATTTTCCTGCGTCTGTCCAAGGCTGAGATAGATTACAGAAATTAGATAATTTATCTTTATGTCAAAACAAGTGTATATATTTTACATATTACATTTTCCATTTTAAAAGTCGCTAAAGGGCAAAGTCATATCAAAATCAAAATCAATAGATAAAATGCTATAGACTAAAACCTTTTTAATTTACTTTTATATAAGTTTTTGCACCTGATTTTGCAGTACTTATTTTTCAAAATGTATCAAAGGACATTTCAGAATTTAGAAACCATACTTAAGATTTCTGGGAAAGATCTTCCCTCCCCCCACTGGAATTGAAGTTCATCAGAGTGTTTCTTTCTTCTTTCACAGAAGACAGAGCGGTGCACAATGTTTCACATATTAAGAAGAAAATAATGTTGAGTTAAAACCAGTACTTGCAGGTGTCAACACACCTTCATCTTCCTCCTCCTCGATGCAGCTCCTCCTCTACAGATCTACAGATCTGCACGTGACCTCATTAAGAAGAGGATGATAATCTTTGATTGACAATTTTCTTACTTTCTCATTACTGTTTTCAATGAGCCACTGTTTTGTCTTAATGACTAGAATAAAAGATTCTTTTGAATAGTTTGATTAAAACAGAAACAATGAAAGGAAGACATTTCTGTGGTTCAAATTTTGGAGCACCTACCAAAAGTGAAGCAGACTATTGAAGAGGTTGTACAGGAGCTTGAAAGAGAAAACAGTACACAGCCGTGCTTACATCTGAAAGATTATCAAGATGCGATACTTATTATATACCTATCTAGTTTAGAAGCAGGTAATTTTTGAGGCAAGTATTTGTGGACCCCCTGTTCAGTTTACATGTCTACATCACAATGCGAAGGGTCATGTTTCTTGCTTGTCTGCTTTCTGATGTCATCACTTGGCAGATTGTAAGAAAGACTTTATTAATGTTATATTTCTGTTCTAATGTGATTGCTTTTTTTTTTTTTTTTTTTTTTTTTTTTTTTTTTTTTTTTAAATGTGGGGTGGTTTTCTTGTTTTTGGTTATTTGGGTTTCTTTTTTGTCCTTGCAATTCTTCCTTCCTTACTGGAAAACATCGCAATTGGAATCAGAAGGATTTTTCTCTTGGAGCATCCCTGGGCAGCTGTAGAGTATTTCCAGACAGTGCTTCTTGAACCAGAGTTCTCTTGAACCACACCTCCCTTTTTCCCTTATAAAAAAAGAGGTTCTCAGACATTTACAGATAGCTGTTAAATCAAATGAAATTTCAAAAACCTTCAGAGAATCTGGCTGTGGCCAGGAGTCCCCCAGAAAGAAATACCTATTGAGTGTTCCAATGTAATGAAACTGCCTTCAATAACCTTAAAAAGGACAAAGAAATTTACCTTTGGGACAGAATGAGTTCTTCCCTGATTTCTTATTTTCTTTTTTCATCTGTTTCTTCCTTCAGTGACATGTTGCCTTTTGACTGCAAGAATAATAACAAAAAAGGGAATATTTTAGCAAAATAAAACATTTCCCCCAGACCCAAAATGTACTTCCAGAGAATAAAATTTTAAAGAAAAGGTGTAAAGGTGAAAGAAAAGAAAATCTGATTTAATCTAATGGTTCTACCAACTGTGTGGGTTCAAATGGAAGAATTATGAAGTTTTTCTTGTTGATTTTAGTTTCTCTTTGTGAAATGGTATCATAGTGAGGAATTTCTTCTCCCTTGTGTTTTCTCTTCCATTTCCAAGTGGGAATATATTCAGAAAGAGTAGAGAAAACATTAGGGTTTGCTTCTGAAAAGATGGTGGAATAATTTGATTACAGTAGAATTTGAAAACAAAAGCTATTTCCAAAGGTTTGTCTAGGACATCTCCTTAAGTATCTTCCTTTTTCTTTTTGTTAAATATTTTACAATCTTTTCTTGTCTGTGTGATGCTCTGCAGTATAGAAAAAAATGAAGATTACACTTCCTCTGAAGATGATTTATACTTAACAAGCACAGCTTTCAACTCCTGGAAGTAATTTTTCCCAAAGTGTAGCTTCACATTCAGAGAGCATTTTCTCCCTACTTTTGAAATCAGAATAGTATCTCATTTTCAAAACAAGAAATATATAAATATGCATTATTGTAAACAATTTTAAAGAACACCCTATTTTTATCAATAGCACCTTAGTTTTGTAAATAACACCACAACCCATACACACTCAAATCTGTACTTTTCGGTAAGATCTGTCATAAAGCTGATCAGACAAGAATGGCTCACCAGTCTTTAACAAAACAGCACTAATAAAGTACAAAATGCCTTTCCAGAAGAACAACAAAAAAAGTATCATAAATTGCAACTTAAATAATTTATTTCTCTTCACTGTGTAATTTAAGAAGTAAAATGCTTTGTAGGAGGAAACCTTTTTATAAATTGTTTTTTCATCTGTTGACATATTGTAATCTACTTATTTAGCCGGTCAGCAGGAGTCAATACAAGCTAAAGAATACAACTATTACCTTTTATTCGAAGTATTGCAAAAATATGCTTAACACTGATGCAAAATTAGGAACTAAGAATTCTGTTTCTGTATTTTCTATTGATTTCCTGCATGTTTTCCCATGAATGGCGCAGTGAGCGCAGCCCTGCTCCTTCCATGCTCCTCACCTGGTTGTACTGAAGGCTTGTGAAATGAAAGCCCCAGTCTCTCTAACTTTGGAAAGCTCTAAAAGATAGAAATTCTGTCACCTGTTGTATTTAATTTCATGTAGTGTTTTGCAAATTCTCAAGTGCTGTAAAACAGTACTCAAAGGCATCACAATGACTCTTAAGAAGTATCCAGCGAGTAGAGGATCTGGAAGTTTGAACAAATAGGCATTGATGAGATATACAATGCTAAATGTAGCAATATTAATGTCCAGAATTTCAACATAACTGTGTCTTTGTGTTCAGGTGTTTTCAGGCACCTGATATTTCTCATATAAAAGAATATTTCTTTCCTAAGTGGAAAATAATGGGTGGAATTATAGCTAAAAGTACCACACAAAGTTTTATTTCTTACAAGAAAAAATTCGGTTTTCAGTCAATCAGTCCTTAAGTTGATGTGACAACTAATACAATAAAAGGGAGCGTATTTAAAATAAAAAATAAAAAAAAAAAGAAAAGAGCCATTAGACGTGCTTATTATTGAATCTCAGAAAAGAGTTAGGAAATAAAGTTGGATAAAAATATTAGAAAACTATTACTTTATTCATTTGAACTATGGAAGTTTTCTCACAGGCCTCAGAAAAATGCACGTGGATTTTTGCTAAATTAATCCAGGGGACATGAAATCTTTAATGGTTTAAAAGATTATAATGTTCCTTCTTGCTTTGTAGCCACTAATACCAGGAGACACGGGAGGTAGTTATGGCTTAACTGATGGACATATGGTGTAGCAAAGCTCATTAGCTCTGTTGTCCTTAGCAGAAAGGTCTATTACTTAGGGGTTGATCTGGGGAGAGAGAAAAGCTGCAAGAAAATTACTGAATGTTGTGTTGCATTTCTGTATGGCTTGGAGCTCCTTTCACATACGACTGGGCATCTGGCTGATAGTCACTCAGAGCCCTTGGGCTATCCCGGTAGTTCCAAAATAAAACCCCTGCCACTCGGATTTTCGCAGAGATACTGGAGCAGAAGACAGCCCTCGCAGGAGCAGGACACAGTCCAGAGCTTCTGTGCAGCTCTTTTCCTCTGGAAGAATTGCTGGAGTTTTCTCCAGGCTGGCTGAAAGACCAACAATATCTCCTCTTGCTCCCGTTCCCCCAGGGACAGCAGAACAATGTATTCAATTCCATTTGAGGAGAAGGAAAAGGGCGTTGAGAAATGAAATAGCATTACAAAATTTCAGAAATGCATCAAAGGCTAATTAGATTTAGCTGGAATATCCTGAATCTGCTGCTCCATAAACTGCCTTCTTATGCTCAGATTTGCACAAAATACATTCTCATTATATTCCAAAGGATATTGCAGATTGCGTTGACTGTCTTGGAAGAAGGCACCAATGGATCATCATAACTCTCTGAGAGTTGGTCCATACTGTCTAGTCATTATCATAGCCACGTTTTAGGGACTGGGACACCAGTTTCAATACAAAAGGATTCTGCTGTTAGAAGCATCCTTCAAGTTTCCAGATGTACCAGAGGCACCCATGTAGAGAGAATAAATTGTCTATGTCTCATGAACGTGTTGGAGTGTTCTGAGAACAAGTGCCCAGTGCACGTTTGGGCACTGATCTTCTCATGGCTACATGGTCAGTAGGCTGATATTTTAATTTAGGCATTAAAATTGGCAACGTGGGTGCAGTTTTGTGACGTGTTTGTATCAAAATGATGTCTAACTAGAAAAAGCATTCCTTAGGCTTGAGAAAATTTTACTGTGTTCAAAAACGCCCTCATGTCACTGTGTTGGTTGGGTTTGGTGCTTCCACTGTCTTCCAAGTTCACGGAAAAATAAGGGGATAGTATGCATGAGGAAAGTCATCAATAGTAAATTGAATGTTATTGACTGAGTGAGCTACCAACTCCCAGTCATCAGCAAAAAGCAGCTCACTAATGAAGAAATCAGCCACACGTGTCTGCAGACTGAACAACTTGCATCAGTAAGGAACTGAATAAATATAGCTCTGCCAATGGCACAAAGTGCTTCCATCTGCACAACAGAGACAAGATGGAAAGGAGCATGGAAACCATTTATGATATTAAAGAGATCTTGCCATTTCCCACCTCTCTAGCCAGCATCTTATTCCAGAAGACTTAAATATGTCAGAAATAAAACTTGCAGGGCATTCGCAGGTCTGCAAAAGCTTCAAGAGTCCCTTATAATTTACATCATCAAAACCTTTAGTTAGGTCAATGGTCAGCAAGCAAAGACTGCAATTTGCCTTGATACTATTTGTAAAAGGTCACATGTGTGGTGATACTTCCTTAATAACTCCACAGCAGAGCTTTGGGAAGATGGAATAGTCAAACCAGACACAGGTATGCCAGGATTTTCCTAGCATCAGAGGAGAGAAATGCCACAATAATTATCACAGTTTGCATCACGGTTGTTTGTGATAGATATTGTTGGTGCCTCTGAATTGCTGTGAAATTGACTCTTGCTTTCAGGTAATGTGAAAAGACCACGTGGTGTTGGTGTTGCTTTTTTTAAATGTAATTTGCCACCAGGTCTTTTCCATCCAAAGGCTGTGTGTGTTGCACATCACTGAGTGTCCTGGTTCAATGTCAAGGCTCTGTAAAAGAATAAACATTCCGGGATGAAAAATTACACAACTCATCTTTGCATTTTGAACTCAGGAGACGGCACATGTTAGGCTGTGGCAAATTTCTGACACTCCCAGGATGTTTTCCTCTACATCTCTATTGCCCAAGTGTTGTATTGAGTTTATTGAGTTTACAGTCTACAATGGGTGGAGAGGGGTGTGCGCTGATGCTCTCGAGCCCGTGCAAGAGGTACATAATCCTGGTACAGCGATGGCATTGAACAGGCTGATAATGACAAGTACAGGTTGAGTTTTGAGCTTTTTCTCTCTAGTAAATGGTGTTGGTTTCTCAAGATCCAGTGCCATTCCAGAGCTGTTTCAGGAGGGGTGTTGGTTTTATGTTAATTTAAAGTGTGTTTATACCATTTTGGGACAACATTCTAGGTCAACAGACACCCACTTCCATCGTCTCCAATATTGTCTTGGGCACCTGTCCTGCACATAATTTGTGCTACTATCAAATCGTATTACCTGCAGTTTTGGATTTTCTGGAAATCCAAAATTTCAGCTGGAAATCCAAAATTCACGACAAGGCTTGAAGACAGAGGTAGAGTCCCTGAAAACTGGCAAAAGCTCAGGATAAGTTAGAGGAATTGGATGGGAAAATAGCAGCAAGTAGTTGTCCTGGTTTCAGCTGGGAAAGAGTTAATTTTCCTTCTAGCAATTCCTGCGGAAGGAATGTCAATAATACCTATTGGTTTTAGTTGTTGCTAAGTGATGTTTACACTAGGCAAGAACTATTTTCAGCTTCCCATTGAAGCACAGACAGAAGGATGGAACCGTCAGTGGACTATTCTGTACCATAGACGTCAAGAACTGAGATGGCATATACCAGTAATGGGAAGAAAAGCAGGGGTTAGACTACATTTCATTAAGAAAAGAGCATTTTGAGGAAACATGTAAACTTTCTAAGCAGGATGAGTGTCACTGAAGCAACCACAGGAGCTGGACTTCAGGTTTTGCCTTCAAACTCTTTGACTGTCATAAAAATCGTGGTTCCTTGCTCCACCAAGTGAGGCACATGCCGCCTCCTTCATCTCCTGCTGCTGTCACTTAGGAAGAACAGTTGTTTTGGAGCTCTGCAGGGGTACCATTTCTCCTTCTCTTTGAATGGGGAGAATTCCCTTCTCTCTCCTTTTTGGGTTGGCAGAACACAAAAGATGTCTCTGTCCCCTTTGCTTCTTTCCTCTCCCCTCTCATTGGGAGAGCAGAGGCGGTGACAGCGCCATGATGAAGAGTTCAGCCTCACCAGCAGCAATTAGCTGCTCAAACAGTTGCTTCTGTTCCCCAGAGAAAAGCTTCTAAAGCAGATGAAAGCATCCTGTGGGCTGGATTTGATCCATGGACTACCTGTAGAACCTGCAGAACTCATTAGCATCTCCTCTATGGCTTCTATTCTGCTAGATGTGAAGGTATATCTAATTTAATTTTAAATTTTATATTCCTTTAATGAGACAGAGTGTGTTTCATAAGGACATTACTTGCAATACATATAGCAGTTTTGTCAGGGCAAAATGATGTGTGTCTTGGACATAAAGTGCTTCCTAGAGGGCTTAGTGGCATAAATATTTCTACTGCTAGAGAAAGCTGTAAGAAAGTCCCCCAGTAAAAATCGAAGAATATGCTAAATAAGATCTTAAACAAGGCTGTATTAAAAAAAAATAATAAAGTTTGATGACTTTATTTACAAACTGCAAAGAAAGCTGGGACACCACACTTATGCAAAGAGTTTACTTATGTGTGATTTATTATTTCTAAAGACTGAAAGGCCAAATCCCAAGGACTTCCCGAGTGGAAGTTACGTGCGGGATTCTGGCAGAATTACACTCCAGGATAGTAATTAACTACCTTCTAAGCTCTTCTAAGAGATATTACAGGGTTAAACGCTCAGCTTGTAGCTGTAGCATTTAAACTCAAGCTTGGGAAATTTAAATTCAATAAACATCCTAGCTAAGTTCTTTTCAGAAAACAAGTCTCATGCATTTTTATGTGCTTCTGTATTATTTAATATGCTACACCTTACTTAGACTTAGTTAGAGTTCTGAAAGAAAATAAAAAATACAACTGGGATAGCTCTTAGATGTACTCTGCCAAATATTATTTTGCCCAGGTCATGTGTAGGGTGCTATCATTAGTGTTCTCTGCTAGAAATTTTGTTGTTGTTTGTATTTTTTTGGTTTTGTGCCCTTTGTTATGACCTTGGTCCTCAATCAGCTCATTAAAAATTAAATTGCTTATTATAACCTGGCTTCGTTTTCCACTTTGATCAGAGAGCACAATAGGTTCCTTAAGTGGATTTACCCATAAAATATTCCGGTAATGAGAATAGAAAAGGCAAATTTAATAACTTTAATATCAAAACAAAAGCTACAGAAATACCACCCAGAGGATAATAACAAACATTTTAACTAACAAAAAGATAAAACTTCTTGCAATATGAAATTTTTTTCTTCTAGCTTATTAAATGAACACCTTTAACAATTTGAAATCAGTGTAATTTCCACTTCTTCCATGCCTAGTGCTCCTCTCCCATCAGCGTGTGAATGTTACAGCACTATTTGATTTCTACCGCCATAATTTGAACTCAAAGGAAGAGATAAAACTGTTCAAAATCATAGAGTGATTTTGGTGAATTACTCATTTTTTACCTATTGCTCGGTTTTACTATGTTGACTTATTACTTGCTGTCCAGGGACACATAGAGATTTTATCTCGGAGGCATTCGTTCACATCAAGATTTGGGAATGGATGGTGGTGGAGACATAAGATTAAAATATCTGTAATGTGAAAGCACAAACTCCCTTAGTCTCACCTCCTGTTTCTGACAGGGTCTAGGGGAAAGTAGAAAGAGACCTTAAAGACCATCAAACCCCCTGCCCTGGGCAGGGACACCTCCCACCAGACCAGGTGGCTCCAAGCCCCATCCAGCCTGGCCTTGAACCCCTCCAGGGATGGGGCAGCCACAGCTTCTCTGGGCAACCTGGGCCAGGCTCTCACCACCCACACAGCAAAGAAGTTCTTTCTTGTATCTAATCTAAATCGTTCCATGTGGTGAAAATTCACTGAAAATATTTGTGGTAAAGAATAGAAAATAATTCATAACAGAGGGAATTGATCAATGATGACCATCAAAACCAGGAACCAGTCTGTCAAATATAACTTCCACTTGGCAGTTCTTAATGAATAAGAATCCAAAACAAGGCATGGAGAATAACTTCCAGGAGAAACAAAGAAAGAAAAGAAAGAGAAAATAAAGAGGTGTCAAGGGTTGTCTGCCCCAAGGAGAGCTTGAAAGGAGATAGAGAAAGTCAATAGTGACTTGTCAAATCCAACTAAAATCCTTGAGTGTACCCACGTGTGGCAAAGGGCTGGGAAGGGACATTTTTTTGTGGCTACTACTCATTTGTTTTTCAGTCAAGAAAGCAGCAAGATTTTTCCTTCTTTATTGCCCTTGCGTAGTCACCATTCTTTTTTGGGTAAGAATATAGTATGCAAAAATTGAAGATGCAAATTAAAAGACTGAGTATACAATATGCTCCAGGAAATGTATTCCTTTATAAGATTTTCACATTTTCGGAGAATGTTATAGGTGAGAATTTGCTTACTGTCATTCAAACCTTTTGTCTTTAGATCTTTATAAGAAAAGAGCAAGACAGAAGCAAAATAATTCACTCGTCTACTTGTCCCATTTGTAAATTTCCTTACAAGTGCCTGAAAAATTATTGAAAAATTATTTTTTCTTTAAAGTATACTGTGTTGTAAAGGGGTTTTTCATGATAGATTGTATAATAAAGAATCTTTTTATATAAAGAAAATATTAATACCCATAAATTTAACAAATTATTGAAGTTTTAAACCAAAGCTGCCTTGTGGATGGAATGCAATCACAGCAGCCAGCTGATAATATAGAACATTGAGAGATCTGAATTTGTCCCTGGTTATTAATACTTGACTGAATTATTCAGTTTTGCAATCTAATATTCATATATATATATATAATTTTAAATGAAGACATTTCCCTTGGAAAATCACAATGGCTGAAATCAATCTCTGATTTCTGTAAATAGCTTGAACATATTTCCCCACACGATGTGTACACTGGATGCAGAATAATTTTTATAATAAATCTATTAGAATCTTTCACGGGTACAAATACAGTGAATGGCAAGATTTTTTATATGTTCATGTTATTTATGACCACAGTTTGTTTTATGAGTGATTTCCTGTATGATGGTGATTATGAACCCACTAGTATTTTTCAGTCGCAGCTGAATGTTGTATTAAATCATTTCTGTTCAGTACAATATCCTGATATAGGTCAATGATTTGAAATAAGCTTTGATTCATCATTAAAACATACACCGTTTGCATATATATTTTATCTAATGTAAAGCTTTTGACTGCTTTCTGTATTCATTGTGAGCAGATCATACATTAGGGAAACATTACTTTGTTCTCAGATTCTCCAACCGCTGCCATTCACAAGTGTTTAAATGAGTTTGAAAATTAGGGAAGGACGTCAGTAACATAAGGGTGAGAAGAAATAATAAGCAAAAACCTGTTAAAGCCCAGAGGATTCAAAATGAAGATGTAAATGAACATATAATAAAATTGATATACATATGCATTTATATATTTGCGCTTACAAAGCTCTCTATATTTACATATATATGTATGCTTGTAGAGACACTCTTTAAATATATATCTAAATGAATAAAGGACACATATATATTGCCAATATTAAAAAAATCAGGGATAATACTAAAGAATGTGAAGTATTTTATCTGTGTATCTAGAAGAAACCTTTCCTTGTCATTTGGAATATCTGGAACTGCCTTTATGGTTTGTTCTATACATTCAATATCCTCTAATTAGCGTGGTGCTTTGTGATTACACTGGCTTTTGTTCTCATCACGTAGGTTTTATAAATAAAGCTGAAGAGTTTTGATATATTGCAAAACATTAGCGGTATCCGGCAGCACTTGGATTGATTGTTTCTCACCCGGAATTATAGCACTCGGGTGAAGTTCCAGTAAACATATGGCACTTTGTACCGTCTCGGTTTCCGCTGACGCTAAGGTATGTGCTCACATATAAGCACGTGTTCTGTCCCTCCCAAATCAAAGCGTTGCAACATGACATTTAGTATCGGAAAAGTTGTTCCTGCTCAGGTATTTGCACTTTCCCTGTTATTTTTGGTTACATACAGGTTACACCTGTACATTCAATTTAGCAGGTAAAAAATGTTGCAGTTAGAGAACAAGTTCACAAGCAGTAAATTCCTAGTGTCTGGTGTGGTTAAACAGGAATCAGCTTGTGCTTTAGAGAAGTCACGTTGCCTTCACTGCAGCATTTGTAAACCAATCCCTGGGGAGGGACTCTTTGTCAGGGAGTGTAGTGATAGTAGTTTTAAATTAGAAGAGGGGAGATTTAGATTAGATATTAGGAAGAAATTCTTTGCTGTGAGGGTGGTGAGGCACTGGCCCAGGTTGCCCAGAGAAGCTGTGGCTGCCCCATCCCTGGAGGGGTTCAAGGCCAGACTGGATGGGGCTTGGAGCCACCTGGTGTGGTGGGAGGTGTCCCTGCCCAGGGCAGGGGGTTGGAACTGGATGATCTTTGAGGTCCCTTCCAACTCTAACCATTCTATGGTTCTATGAATCAGCTGTTTCACCTCTCTCACCACCCCTCGTCTTAGACAAGATTAAAATTGGTTTATTTCTTTTCATCCAGAAAGAGGAAGTAATCTAAAATTCTGTTCTGATTAAAAAAAAACAACCAATCCTCCACCACCCAAACCAACCTGTACTCTTTTGGTATCAGGTTTGTCCTTCATTATTTGTGAGCTAAGCCTTTGAACATTCTTTCTGCAGGAAGACCATGTTCACTCTGCAGAGGGAACATACATTTCCAGTGCATCAGGTCGTTTTGAAAAGACCAGCAGTTTTGAAGTAACATCAGGAAAGGATTTGATCTATTGAGTCAAATCAGCTGGTGATTACTTTTCTTCTGGTGGAGACTACCCTGTTGTGTCGGAATATGTCCCTGCGATGCCATTCTGATTATTGACACACCGAGGAACCGGTGGCTTGTTAAAGGGCAGGTAGCTGAAGGACTGATAACTTTTTGCTCTTTTCCTCTCTCTACCATCCTAATAATTGCCATTAAGCATCAAGAGTCTATATAAGGAAGTGCCTTTATTACAGGCACAACAATAGCTGCTTTCAGCTATTTTAACACCTGAAACGGGGGTTTGCAGTCATCTGACTTTGCTATGATTGTTAGCCAGTGTTGTGCCTTTCAGAATTATTTCCCCTGCTCCTTTCTCCCCATTTCGACACTTTTATTCTGAATCTGCAGTGAGGCTGTGTGACTTTCTGCCATTTCCTGTTGCTGTACGAAAACCATAAACATAGCTGTGGCTTTTAGCTTTCCCCATTATCCGCAAAATCACACAACAGGATTTAATGGGTCTTTTTTCTTTTTCTTTTTCTTTCTTTTTTTTTTTTATTTTTCATTATTTTTTTTTTTTCTACCATTTCATTTATGTGCTGGTTTTAAGCTTATCTGTAATCGCCGTTTATATTTTGTGGCCAAATACGTCCAGAAAGATGCTAAATGTTTAAAAGACTGCCGTCGTCATTCAGCAGAATCAAAATGCCCCTTGGCAGAAAATAATAGATTATGGGCTATTTGTATGTGATATTGTACTGGACGGATTAGAATTTCCATGAGAGCCTTTTAAGGTGACACAAAAAACCCCACTGATAGCTAAACTGCTGGAGAGCACAGTCAAATTTTATTTCTTTCTTTTAAATAAGAGAAATACTGGCTTTGTTACTTTCTCAAGGACAAAAAGTTTCCGAGTGACCTCTAAGGAAAAAAAAAAAAATCATTAGGAGAGGTTTCAGGCTCCTGGAAAAAAAATTCTCTCAATCTGGGGAGAAAATTTCATTTGGAGTCTGAAGCAGAACAGGGGTTCTTTTACAGAGCAATTACTTGATCAGGGCTTCTGAAGATTAGCCTGAAATACTGCATAACTGAACAGAGCTCCCTCTTCCTTACAAAAACACAACTCCCTTCATTCAACGTACATAAAATGCATCACTTTGGCTATAATGCAGCGCTCTGCAGCTTCTCATTTTATTCAGTAAGAATGTTGATATAATCAAAAGTTATGTATTGTAAATTAGATCTGAAAACACAGTTCATGTTTTTAGTTACATTATTAAACCCTTGGGAATATTTTTGGTATATTTCTCAGAAATGAAGAGGTTTGCTGTCCCTGGTGCCACTGCACAGAACAACAGGATAGATTTCTGGTTGAATTTAAGCAAAGGAAAAGGGATTCAAAGTTTGTCCTGTATTTGTGTTCAAATAGTCAAGAAGGCAGAGTTGATATTGTATTTGCAAGCTTAGCATTCTCTTAATGCATTTTAGGCACAGAATTAGAAGAGATTTCGCATTCAGTGAATATAAACACCTTAATATACGCACCCTAAAGAGTAATATATCTTAAGTAATGGGAACAGGTTTTCCCAGAGAAAACCTTTGTGTTTCAGGTGACTTTTGATGACTTCTTTATTACCTTTTCTTGAAAACATGTGCCTTATGATGGTAATTCAAATACCAGAACAGCTGCTTTTCAGAGGATGTGTAGAAGGATTATTATGACTGCAAACAGTTGCTTAAAGTTTGCTTCACTTTTAGGGTGTTTTTTTTTTCTCATAGAAATCATAGAAAAATACAATAAGTAGAGTCATCAAGTGGCTCTTCAGTTCACACATCTCTCATCTATCTCCAAATCAAGGTCAGTCATACCTGATCTGTTCCTGACAGATGACTGTCTTACGTGGTTTTTTATTCAAAAAAATACAGTGTGTGTAATTCTTTCTTGCTTTACAGGGAGTGTACTCTAGTACTTCCTTGAAAGAGTAAGACTAAAATAAGAATAAAAGTTAAAATCATAGCATGTTGAAGAAACACCTGAGTTTCCACTTGTTTTTCAGCTGTATAATTTATTTTTGATTTAATGTTCTGCTTTAAAAAATGTATCCTGATATAAAATGATTCCAGGAAGAGAAGCTGCTGCAGTTGAGACAGAGGTGGTTGTCTTTTAGTGGATAATTCAGTGATTATCTTTTACTTGGAGCAGATTTTTGGCTAAATTCCCTAAGATTTTGCTGAAGTCAGGATTTAACTCCTGGGACCTGAGACAAAAGTGGTTCCGAAAGTCTTCGCTTTTATTGGTTTCTCTGGGAGTTGGATGCCTCCTGAACGATAGGTTCCATGCAAGTATATATTCTATTTCTCACTTCCGTATCTCATCTACAGAAGGCTTTGAAGTTCAAAAGATTCTGCATCTTTCCTATATTCCCTACAGGGCAATGTCGCTATATTCCCAAATGGGATTGATCTAGAATATCCTGCAGCTGAACTGAGCTGGACTGAGGTTTCAAATGAAGACAGAGGGAGGAAAGGACCGAACTCAGGGGCACTGATGGTCCCTCCTGTGCAGACCAGCCTTTCTCTTTTAACTAACTTCCCTACTCATACAGCCCAACTGAGAGGGGACGCTAAACAAGAGAGGACAGGAATGACCTGAAAAGATCTGGAATTCTCTTTATAAGAACATAAGCCGTAACTTTAAAAAAAAATCCTAAGTTTCCAGCTTTGCTTATAACAGGTGTTTATAATGTCTTTCTAAGCATATGGATGTTTTTAAGGATTTCTCCTTAAGGACCTATCTATATGAATTACTCCCATCGCACAAGACATTTCCTAAACATTCTTGAATCACTGGATGCATCTCCATCTCTTTTCTTCAGGGGATCATTTTCTCGATTGCATCTGTCAAATGGAGAAAGGAAGACTCAAACATTCTAATGGACTTTTATGTACCACACACATAATTTTTTTGAAAGAGGGTGGTAACTTTTTGCCACTGCTGACTTTTCTGCCACAAATTGTAACATATCTCCTCATATTTTGTTTTCTTACATATGGTGAAGAACAGATCTCTATTAGGTGAATTGAGTGAGAGTGCTGTGATTGCTGCTCAGAAGAACACAAAACTCTGTGTCTAAAAGGGCTCTAAAAACTCCTGGATTCCTCTGCAAGGATGGATTGAGCTCAGCATAAGTGGATCGTCCAAAGGAGCACCTAAGAATCCATCATCAGCTTCTTACCGTCAAGCACAGCAGAACATGAAACGGGAGAATTTTTATCACTTCCAAATAGAGGCAGTTTCGAATAAGATGTTATTGCACCCTGAAATGCCTAAATGTAAAGCTTTTAATCTGTGTTTAGCTGTGATCAGCTCTACTGGTACTTTGGTATTTTTGTATGGAAATTTTCTTATTAGCAAATACAAAGGCCTAAAAATACTAAAGGTTACTAAAAATACTCAAAGGAGCCTGAACAAAGAGGTTTTAAAGTTTGTTACTACAAAAGAGACATTTCTCTGAAAGTGGGATCTGTAAACAGTTTCTGTAGATTTTACTATATGAATAAAAAGTGAATTCTGTGTAGGTTATGTTTTATATACTCCTTCTGAAAATAAAATGGCAACAGATAAAAAGCAATTATGCACACTGAATATTTAAGAAATTAGTGGTTTTACTATTTAATTGCCCAATTGTATATACTCTGTCTCTTTCTAAGGTAAAAGGTTGCATGGGATGTTCCTACAAATGGCAACTGCACTGTCGTACTCTTACCTCCTACAAACACCGCACAGGAAAATACAGTGTAAAGGCCACACCAAAACAATCAAAGCAGAACTTTGCAAGATACAACTTTAAAAATACGATCACTCTGTGTGATGTGGACTTTTAACCACTGTGTTGCTAAAACAAAGATATTTGCAGTAGCACAGGAGTTACGAAGAGGATGACATGTATTTATGGGGAAAAGCCTTTTTTTTTCTGGTTGCCTGTAGATAGAGTTTTTGACTACATAAATTTGGGTTTGGTAAATTAGATTTATGAGAACTTGGTTTGGGTAAAACTTCTGGTTCAAAGACAGTGGAGATTAAAGCAGTGTAATAGGCATAAATTAATGTATGTATATATGTATATATAATTTAATGTAAGCAATGTCATAGGAGTCATAGTAGTTTCAGAAAGCATAAATGTGCATTGTTCTGAATCCCCCTGGGATTTGGAATTTGAAAGCATCAAGCTTTTGGCTTTGGTCTGTAAGAAATATCACCCGTTCACTCAATTTGGAGTCTCTGGGTATGTGTGGACAGCTTGAGGTCTGTGCACTAGAGCACATGGACTGCTGTGTGGTTCTGGTAACACTGTCCTGGTTTCTCTTCTGAGGACAGAAACAAGTCACAATTCCATGATAGTGCTCATTTGCAAGAAATTGTGCTCACACCATGGAGGATCTTTCTTGATGCAAAAAGGTTCCAGAACGTAGATTGTCTCCATGTCTTCTATTCCAAACATATCTTTACCGTGGAAGAAGAACTAATTTCTGCATGTTTTAATAACAAAAGGGGAACACTGTTTTTATAGACAAATACTCAGAACCCTGTGTTGGGGGCGGTTTGTATTCCAGAAGACTAGAAATCCCATCCTTTCACTGAATCCTCTCTAACCTTGTGGCTGCTAGGTTCTTAGGAAGTCAACCAAGAAATGCACTTAGTGTGGATTTCTGTAGGGAGGTGAGATATTTGCTTAAGGAATAAGTAGGATAAAGCCCATTCCATGTAAATATCTTATATTACCTTNTTCTCTCTTTCTCTCTTTCTCTCTCTCTCTCTCTCTCTCTCTCTTTCTCTCTTTCTTTCTCTCTCTCTTTCTTCCTTTATATATTTTTTTTTTTAAATTTCAATAGTTATTTATATCAACCTCAGAATTTCTGCGACTTGAACTCTTGGTGTTCTGGTGACACAGCTGTGTGTATCTCAGTCTCATGTGGCCTAACATTCAGTCCATGAGGCAGAGGAGTTCTGAAGCTGAGCCTGGAATATCACTGTGCAAATTAATCAGCCTTGGTCAACAATTTTTTTCTGATGTGAAAGACTAAGAAGCATTTTTGCATTAGTCTTGCCCTTTTAATTTTGGAGCTGTTTTGCTGATTTAATTATAGTAGTAACATTTAACTGTATTTCTTTTTCCCCTGTGAGTCAAGTCGTAGCTCCATATTTTCTCCTTACAGGTGGGTAAGTGAGAGATGATAAAGAAGGGTGTCCAAGTCTTTCTGCAGCCAGTGACCCATAACTTAGCGCTAATCATTGTGTTCCAGGGCTGCGTTTTCTCCTCTTGACCACACTGTTTACGGATCCAGAGATATATAGGAGAGGTTTCAAGAGCTTTAGAGCCAGCTGGTACTTAGTCTTAGCAGGAGCTGGACTGTCAGCTGGAGGCAGTGGCCCTGAGGACCCAGTGAAGGATTCACTCTAGAGTTCTCAACAGCTTTAGCTAGATTTTCTGTGGCCTGTGTCAAGTGATGCTGCTCTCTCAGATCCATTGCTTTCAGTTCCCCTCCACTTAGAAAATTTACTTCACTTTCATCCTCCACCTTCATCGTTTATCCTCCTCCTTCCTCAGCTTAACTTCTCCTTTTCCTGTTCCTCCAGACAGGGACTCATGCAAAAATAAGCATATAAATATTTTAATATGGCATTAACATGATGATTTAGCCATCGTGCTGGAGTCATTTTGCGAATGCTTTTTTTGAGTTAACTCTGTATGTGTGGTTTTGCTTGTGAAGTTTTCTAGTGCAACAGGACCAGCCTCTTAGTTGATATTTGTACTGCATCCTTTGACAGGTATCCTGTATATTAAATTGCAAGTAATTTAGGGGTGTAGATAGTCTGTGCAGATCTTTTATTATTGCACCTTGGAAAGCTTGCAATACTTCCAGCTTAAGTCAGCTTATTATGCTATAATAAAAGGGGATGTATTATGAGGTCAAGGATTAAATGAAGTGGGGATATCAGGATAATTTTTGTGGCAAAATCTTTGATAGCAGAAGCCTGTGATCAACAATATGTTTGTTTATCAGCCAGGAGGAAAAAATATGCTTCTAAATAAGAAATGCTACCAGCTGTAGCTAGAATATTTGGAAAGTAACTGTTGGTATCGATAGAATTTTAATATGCTTCTTTTCTCACTCTTTGTTTCCTGGTGAAAATCTTCCTTCTGGGGGCTTCAGCTGAATTTCAAAAGCTTTTCAGATACGATGGCAGCAGAAGATATTTAATGTAATTATTTTTATGTCTGAGTTTCTGCAGATTTAAAGCTATTAAATGATATAATTAGTATGTTAAATCCTCAAACCTGATCTAACTTTAACTCCAGTTCTCCTGCCTGTTACTTCTTGTGCCTCAGACGGATGATCCTGTTGACCTGAGCAGGATGCTGGCTATCAATGAAATATTATTTCTTAAAAGTATAATACTTCTTAAATGTATGATAAAATATACTTCTTAAAAATCTTTTCCTAGACAGGTAGAAATTTGTAACTTGAATAATCTTGTATGGGTGATATCTGTCATGATTTTGAGCAAATTTACATAAAACTCTTGCATTTGATCCAGGTGGATGCATTCCTTCTGACACGTTGCTCTCGCAGTGAGGGCATGATCATTCCTTGTGTCTCCAGCTAAAATCTCTTCTCTGTAATTGACTTACATTTTAATTCAGTGATACGATCCTACATCCAGATAAACAACAGGGAATCAATCAGAAACAGAAAAAGATATCCCTGAAGTAATCTGGGAGCAAACTCCTTTTTCTTTTAAATCCAGCAAAATCGGTGTTATTAAGCTAGCAGTGAGTTTTACCCTTTTCATTTAACTTGTTTAATGCTTTGTGTATAAAAGCTGAAAAATGGTAAGTGGTTTTCCTACTTGTCATTGTTTATTTTCACACATAAAACAAGCTCAGTCTTGAAGATCTGTTTAATAAATTCAAACCTGTTGTTAAAATTGCTTGTAAAAATGAAGCAGGGGAAAGAATTTAGTGGTGTTTAATCTGCAAAAAAACCAAACACTGTAAGAAACAGATGCCATGAATACTACCCACTAGAGGTGGCACATAAATATGTTGAAGTGAAACAAGTGTCCGCAACCCCCGCACATTCTGAGTCTTCCACTTTCAGACAAACAATGCATGTGTCAGATGTTCCTCCAAGTTATAGTTTGTCTTGTACAGGTGACTTCTTTACTTATTTTGGGGATGTAAAAGCTGCTTTGGGAAACTGCCAGCACAATTGAGCTGAAAACAGATCAACGCTCAGGCAGTCGAAAATCAGGTCTGCACTGCCTCTATCATACATCCCCTGGGCTCTCCTTCTTTCTGTTTGCCTTTATTTCTCTATTTTTCTCCCCATCGGCCAGCTGGGGATGAGGAGCAGGCTGGAAGAGCATCTCCAGCAGATTTGGTGAAGCTGAGACTCAACAGGAGACTTCCTATTGCTTCAGAGGTTAAAGACAAGTCTGGAGAAGGGCTGGTCTGGAGACAGAGTGGGATCGACACAGTAAAGTGTAATTTATTGAAGGTTAAAGCATCTAGCAATTATTTTTGTGTTTTTTTGCTTCCAGTCCCTCTGTGACATCAAGGAGTATGTGCCTTATCTCCATGTCAGAGTAACTGAGACAGAGAGATGCTTAAGGAGATGTAGGGAGTTTGTGGATACCCATCCCAGCTTTTCAAACTCAATTCGGTATTTCAATCATTAAATCTCCTTCCTCTCTTCCCCACTGATACATTCCTGAAATGTATTTTATCAGTCAAGGATCACTTGCCAACTTAACAATAGCGAGCAGATCAGGTGAAACATTTTAACTACGGGTATTTAATTTCACATCAGTAAGAGGCATTACAGGAAAGAATCTGCTTCCGAAAGATAAAGCTTGCTTATATCTACTAATAATTTAGCAGATGGCTGACATCACTTTTGCTTGCTTTTTTAAATAATTATGGAGCCAGGTAATCACTGTATAAACCAAAGGAAGAACTAAACTGAAAGCAGATCTGAGGGATCCGTGTGGACTTACTGCAATGAATCATCATTATGTGCTCCCTATAAAACCCCATCTGCCATCAGGTTGCTAGTGCCAGCAAGTTTTATTACAAATATTACTTTTATAAAATACCTAATCCACTAGCTTCAGTATTAGTTCAAAGAATTATGGTATAGATGTGTATATTATGCATGTTATGCAACTCGAAATATATTTACCAGGGCAGTAATATTATATTTGAATTCATCTTAACGCAGAGCAGGCAGAACAATAACCCAAGTATCTATCTCCTGGTTCCCAGGGCAGAGCTGAGAGCACAAGTGATACATTGCAGTTTACCAAGCGTATCATTTTCACCTCAAAATTTCTAGGTGAATAAAATAATCCCTGTGAAAATTCAATCCCTGTTAAAAAAAAAATGAACTTTAATCATCCAGGAAATATCTACTCAGTTATATCTTTGGGGGTAGAGGGAGTGTAATAAAACATTATGATCTTAAACACAAAGAAGAAGAGACCTTGGTTGGGAAAATATCTTTAAATACTACTGAATACATATATAACACACTCACCTCTGTAAAAAACCTACTGTGTTAAAATAAATAGTTTCTATGAGGTCCTCTTACTTAGTTTGAATTTTTTATTTGACATGAAAAAACAGCTGATATACAGCTAATGCCAAAAAAAATCACGAGGTAGAGACACTGCTCTCTCACTAAATTCCTCTGCCAGGTTGATTTATGTATAAAACTGCACTATTAATTTAGCCAAATTTCTGAATCGTAGTCTCTATTGGGAATTTTTATTTTGCATTCACTGTTAAGACACTGCTGCTGACAATCCACCTTCTTAAAAAGTCTTGCAAGATATCTATCCCATATTTTCTTATTCATTCCTAAATCTTTTCTCTGAGGAAAACCCCACATTTCCAGCTCAGTTTTTCAAACTTTATATTGTAGCCATGTGCATTCTTCTAGGACACAGCTCTCTTTTGGGATGAAAAAGTCAGTTTTATGTTTTACTTCACAGGAACCTCAAGAGCTGTTTTGAGGTTATATACCCAATCTTACCAGTAGGAAAGAGGATAGTTCTCTACATGTGTTAAAATCCATCTAAAGCACCATGTGCTATGCTGTGGAAAACTGAAAGAACAGTTAAGTGCATGTATGTTCAATGGAAGTTTTGGAGAATAAAATAATAATAGCTCTACTGCATTTTCCCTCTCCTACACGGCTGTGAACTTTGGAGTAATGTTCTTAACTCCTGCCATTATTGTACATTTATAAGAGGTTTATAAGAGGCTTGTGTAGGGTTTACAAATAAAAAGAACATTGATAAAGAATGGCCTGTGAGAATTTGGAGAGATGACAGTGGCCTGTTGGTCCAAAGTTTAGAGCCACCGGTTTAGAAAACAGCTGATCCTTGTGGGCTTGTGTTGAAAACGTTCCATTAAAATAAGCCTTCTTCAACAGGAACCAGCTGCATTAACACACAACTGTATTAAACTCCATGACATTAGAAGCCAACATTCCTGGAAGGAATAGTATTACGCTTATCTGAAATACAGTGGCTGTCTTTCCTCCTAGGTGATACACTTAGCTCACCACTAATGTGCTAAGCATTATGCTTATATTAAACATTATGCTTATACTATTTCTGCCCTCTCTATTAAAACCTAGAGCTTTGTAGTCACCAGGGACTTTTCTATCTATATGATTTTTCCATATCTGTTGGCTAAATTAGAGATCCAAATGCAATATCTAGAGCTCATAAACATTAGGTGGATTTGTGAGTGACAATCCCTGGAGGGCTTTAGGTCCATAAACTAATGAGACATAAATATAGTGGAGTAGAGAAGGGTATTTTTATCTGTGATATACAAACCGGTTCCAAAATTGTTCAGGTCATTAATGGAAAACTATATCCATTTTCCTAACATCAGCATTACAAAATTTCGCAAGATAATTAGCATCTTTAAGAATGAATACATTACGAACTGGAGCTCTAATTGAAAAGTAATTTGGCACCCTCTTTTAAAACTCGTGTAGTCTTAACATGAGTAAAATGGGCATAGCTTTCCCCTAATTATCATGTAAAGACTTAGAACTGAGAGGGACTCGCATGCTCGAGTGTAGGAGGAGGTGTTAGCATTTTTTGACATATGGCATCCCCCTCACCGAAGTGTGAGGCCAGTCCCAAAAGCAGCGATGGTCTTGCTCCGTGTCACGCCACAAGGTAGCAGTGTTGTGGTACAATCATCTCCATCATTTTCCCAGGCAAGTCACCTGGCGCGGGATCGGGATGGGTTCAGCCTCCCACCCAAATCAAGCCAAGTTGTGCTGTTGGCTGTTTCCAACACAACCAGTCTAACCTTCAATGATTTATATGCACTGTACCTATACATAAATGAATATCACAATCCCTACTACGCAGTAATTCATGGATTCATTATTGGGCAAATACCAAGAGCTAAAATAATAGGGGAAAAAAAAAAAAGAAAAAAACTTCTAATCAATACTAAAAAAATACAATTTAATTTTGTTTTTCTTTCTTCTTGCATTATTCTAGTGTCTGTGAAAGTGAAAATTACTACAACAAAAAGCGGAAGCATGTGATAAAAGTGAGTAATACAGTAATGAAATTAACTTTTTATTCCATCAGTAGGAATTTGAGAATATTGTTCAGGCAAAGGGTTTTAAACACAGGCTTTTTTACTGGTGAATTTTTCTACTGTTGAAGGCATATGTGACCAGAAATGAAGTTTTTTAATCTGAATATCAAATATTGTGGAAGGTCAGTAGTTGCCTGGTGCAAATTAAACATTAGTTCTATTTCAGCTATTCTGTGAACACAAGTAGTTGTTTATAACTAAGCAGAACAATAGTTTTCTTTCAAGACAGAGTCCTGTTTGCTGGGCTTCTGCATGTTGAAAACTCATTTTCACTGGAGGTGAAGGACCCACCGTTTCAGCTTCTTTTATGCTTACGAATGGTATAATGTAGAGACAATTGTTCAGGATTATTAGTTTACACAGGGACAAGTGGATGAAAAAATGTATTAAAGCTTTATGACTGAAAAAAGGATTGTTATAGCGGAAATGCTTAAGCCTGCCAATCGCTATCAGTCTCTATCAATACATAGAGAATAAAGCTTTATGATGAGTTCTGCAGATTTTATTGGCAGGAAATTAATATTGTAAACTCTACATAAATGGCAAAGTGATATCACATGAGAGAAGGAGATCAGGACAGATGGTCCAAGCTGTCTTCTGCGTGGAAATTCTCCGCACATATGGGATTCCAAAGGCGACTGAGGAAGCATTTATTGATTACTTTCAAGGCTGCTTGTTAATACAGCCTAAGAATGTGCTTTCAGCTGGTTGTTCTCCTGCAACACCTCCCACATTTGGTTTGAAAAATTCCAAAGGTGAAGGTGAGTCTATGAAGGTGAAATTATGTGGAAAATCATTCATAAAGACCCTGCTCATTCACCCAAACGACTCATCTTTTTCTTCCAGGGACCATAGGGAAACATCAGTTTGACTGGATATCAGAGAGTAACGAAATCAGAGAACTGTTTTGCCATCAAACTTCGCCATATCCATTATCTACAAGTTTTGACTCACATATGGTGTCTTTTACCACCCTTGTGAAAACTTGTCCTTGCCTGAATCTCAATCGCATCAAAGCAGAGTCACAGGACTCTGACACACTAAATGCAATTAGGGTTTTTTCCATACCAAACATATGCAAAGAGTTTGCAACGAAAAGGGAAAGAGAGAAACATCCTCTCTTCTTTCTGCTGGGAGACAATTTTGACATCAACATTGGGACCAAAATGAAGTGGATGAATCCAGTTGTGTTTATAAGGCTTTCCCTGCAAGGTGGAAGGAAGGTAGTGAGAAGGGAAAGCTAAAGGTATAGGTGAATAAAGGAGAAAAACAACTGGGGAAAAATAGATGGGAAGGAAAGGAAGAGAGGGTGAAAGTGACACTTGGCACAGAAGTATGGGGAGGTTATACGTGACCTCTTCTAATGGAAAGAAAGAAATAGGAAATTATCAGCAAGGGGAAATGATGGGTAGGAAAAAAGAAAAGTCTGCCCTTTGCAATGACTGAAACAGGGAAAAAACCCCACGAATGTGGCTACGTGTAGGCGATGTCACGGTGCTGTGCTCCTAGCTGGGCTCCAGGTCCCACAATCATTATGACAGTTCAGAATGGCCGGGGTGGGAACATAAAACCCTATTCCATGGCATATGTGGAATGGGAACAAACATGGTTCAGCCATTCAAAGCTGCATCCTTGGCACTGCATAACTTTTGTGACTTAAATTTACAGAGTTTATATTTTTTTATCATTTTTGTTCTTTTCTGGAAGTACAGACATACATGTTGGCGAAAGGTAGTTGGATTCTATATGTTTATCCCAGCAAGATTTCCTTGAAGAGTAGGATGACTCGCAGGACCACCCTAACAACTTGTCAATGCACGACAATTCGGAGACAGACACATGGCTCAAAGCAAAAAAGAATCCAGGAAATGATCAGCAAAATTCCTGATTTTAGGTTTGAAATTCTTTATCATAATCTCCTTTGGAGAGCGGTGATCTGGGTTTGTTAGGTATTTTGGCTAGCTCAGGTAACAAGCTCAAATCAGTTTGTTCCCTTTTTCCTGGGCAGAAGTTTGTCGATTTGTTGAAGTGGAAGAGGGAAATTAAAAGTGACAATTGTTTTAATAATTACTAAAGTAGAATCAGCTCCTTTTTTTTTTTTCCTTAGTTGGTCACACAGTCTACTTTTGTCCAGCATGTGAATAAAAATAGGATTCTATCTTGTTTTTATTTTATGATTATTATTTTTGTATGTATGTATACATATATTTACAAAGAAATACGCCACAACCAAACACTTATACACAGTGGCAATTATTAAATAGCTAATTATACCACTCTGAGTTTAACACCAGTATAACCCAGTGCATTTAACTCACTCATGGACGACAGTTCTTCAGAAAGAGCACGTGGAGAATGTTGCTTGGTTTTGGTTAGACAAAACTAGCTTTAAAAACACAAGGCCACTTTATGATTTTTTTAAAATAAGTCACCAGGAATCCATGCCTGCCTGTAAACTCTTCTATTTACTTTTGTGCAACTCTCTTTTCTTCAGTAAATAAATAAATTCCTTCCATAAATAAAATGGGGCATGACTTGTAGCCGATGAAGAGAGCACTGCTGGTCGCAGCCGTATCTGGCTGCAGAAAGATGGGACTGCAAAGGGCTGATTAGCTAAAATTGGCCAGCTGTTCGTTAAGAGAGTAGAGCATTGGCTGATATGGATTATTTTACCTTTTCAGACACATAGAATATGCAGATCCCACTGCTGGTTGGAGATGGGATCTCCAAGGCAATCCCTGCAGCTGAAGAAAATAGTACTGGCTTTGATAGATGCAAATCATTCTTGAAAGTGCTGTAAACCAGGTCCCTTGATGGACTAACATGCAAAGACTTGCTAAAAGCTTCAGATTTTTATGAAACCCAAAACAGAATTCCCGACACAGACTCCAGACTCCCCTGAAATTTGGGTTAGTTAGGCTTTAGCGATCTGTTTGAAGAACAGGCTGGATCCTGCCACAGAAGATGTGTGTGTGAAGCTGCTAGCAGAAACCTATTCTTCTCTGTTTGCTGTGCGGTGATCACTATGAAAAGCAGAAATATAATCAGAAAAATATTCCACTGAGCATAGAAAGATTTTGCTGGGAGAAGTGTAAAGCACGAGCAGCTCTTTTTTTTTATCTTTTTCTTTTTTTTTTTGTCACAGGGAAACACTAGGATATTGTATGGTATGGAGCAGGAAGGGATGAAAACAGGAATCTGATATGTTCTTTTCAATTTCTAGTCTCCCTTTACTTAATCTTGCAGGGAAGTCAGTTCTTTGGAACCTGTCTCTGACAGAGCTTTGATCTTTCCCCTGCAAGAAAAGTCAGCTTTTGTCTCCCAGTTTTGCCTGCATTTGTGACTGGCAGGAGCCAGAAGTCTCTACTTACCAGAGACAACGTATTGCTATCAGCTGCGAGAAAGAGGGACCCTAGTTCTGGATGATCCTTGAACTCTGGGCTCACCTTTTTCTTGCCTTCTTTCACACTTCTGTATTACTTAACTATTCAACACAAAGTAGCCATTCACTTTTATTGAGAAGCTGATTTAATTCCCTTTTTCATTCAGCCCTGCCAATCTTTCTTCCAGCTCACTGCCTGGTACCTTTATGGCCTTAATTTAAGATTGATTGTGTGTAATCTCTTCCTACCTCAAGCCTACCCTTCTGAGCTGAATCAAGCCAACGTTCATTCAGTAAAACTCCATGCACCCAAGTGCCGTCCTTCTTGGCACCATTCCTCTTCCTATGGGAAACCCAGCATTAGTAGTTACAGAAAAACCCATACACAGAATCATAGAATTGTCTAGGTTGGAAAGGACCTTTAAGATCATCTAGTCCAAGCAAACCCAAACCAAAGCCATCATTAAACCATGTCTCTAAGCACTCCGTCAACCTGTCTTTTAAATACCTCCAGCGATGGTGCTTCAACTGCTTCCCTGGCAGCCCATTTCAATGCTTAATAACCCATTCAGTGTAAAAATTGTTCCTAATAATCCAATCTGAACCTCCCCTGATGCAACTTGAGGCCTTTTCCTCTTGTCCTATTGCCTGTGACTTGGGAGAAGAGACGGACCCCCGCCTCTCTACAACCTTCTTTCAAGTAGTTGTAGAGAGCAAGGTCTCCCCTCAGCCTCCTTTTCTCCAGGCTGAACACCCCCAGCTCCCTCAGCTTCTCCTCCTGAGACTTATTCTCCAGACCCCTCACTGGCTTTGTTGCCCTTTTCTGGACCCACTCCAGCACCTCAATGTGTTTTTTGAGGTGAGGGGCCCAAGTTGCCAGGCTGAGTGTGCAGGATCATAGACCACAAGGAAAGGAAAAGGAGCATGAATAGTATACTGCTATGCAAAGACAAAACGATCCAAGCCTTCCCAGGAGCTGGAAAGGACATAGAGAGAGAGATCCTTCTTTTTTTTTTNGAAGGGAGAGAAGGGAGGGAGAGCTTTTTTTTTTTTTTTTTTTTTTTTTTTTGTGTAAAGAAAACCTTAGTTGCTTAAAACCTCTTTTTCCTCACTGTGAAGAGAAGCAGTCTGTGCTGTTTGAAGTGGATGCCCCTGCAGGACCACAAATCTTCTGGCAGGAGCAAGGTGGCTTGTACAGTGCAACATATTTGGATGCCTAACTTCGCTGCTTAATGTAGCTACCGGTTGTACTGGTACTAAGTATACTTAATACAGAAAAGTCTTGGCTTCGATAATGAAATCCTATCTATCTAAAATACCGTCTTGCAATTTTTGTCAATAGTGTTACCTTTCATCTTAGTCACAAAAAAGCCAAACCAAAACAAACCAACAATTTTTGCATCCTGCATTTTAGAAACAGGCAGTTAATTTTGATGAATACAGATTTTTGCCTACAACTCTCGGGTTATTTTTATCAGAAGACTTACATTGTTAATTTTGCCAACCGCTTATGTGAAAATCTTAGTTTTCATTTTCCAAAGTACGTTTTTGTCATCATACCTTCATGGAATAACACAAATGCACAGAAAAGTTTGAAGGCAATAGAAAAGAAATGAAGGAATTCTCATTATAATAGTTAATGTTACAGTATACATTTGAAGATTTTAATTTAAACTTGTGACTTAGGGGACATCACTTGGTATTTTTTAATGGCTGGTATTGGCAAGAAAATTCATAACTGAATTATGAATTAACCAGTGAAATTCTGTGTGTGCCTGTGACTATGTGAGCCTAAAACACTGTCAGGCTTTATTAAAATACATCTTACAAAAGAACGCAAGGAGGTAGAAGTAGAGCTTTGGACTTCCTGCCTGCAAACTCAAACCCAGCAGGTATTTCAGAAGAACATTAATAGACTAATCCCAAGATACAGAATAAATGCCTTCCTATTTTAGCTAAAGGTAGTTAGATAATTCTGTTGTAGGTTCTTATACTTGCCTGAAGTGATCTGAATTTGCTGATCCTCTCTTGTACGTCAATTCTAACTCCTATAATAACAAGGTTATAGGACTCTCCTAACCTTGCTCTCTGAAACCATTTTACTTCTCAGAAAATAATTAAAGATTTACTGGGATACAGAGTAAAAGGGATGAAAAGGGTGTACTTTTCTTGCTAGTCTGTGGTTAGTGCAGTTGCATGTTAAGGGAACCTAAGTTTTATCCCTTTTTTAAGGTTTGCAGATTTTAGGTTAATCATTAGGTTGGGTTGAGAGCGATCTGTGGCTTCCCCATTAAGCAAGTGCCCCAGACATCCCAGACCAGGCAGTCACAGGCATATTTTGTGCCCAGCACATAGAGGGCCGTAAGCAATCCAGGAATGCATTGATGATAAAGCAGTATGGACCCGGGGGCAGGGGCGAGCATTCTGCCCCTCTGCTCTGCCCTGGAGAGACCTCACCTGGAGCACTGCCTCCAGGTCTGGGGGCACCAACATCAGAAGGACGTGGATCTGTTGGGGCAGGACCAGAGGAGCCCATGAAGACGCTCTGAGGGCTGGAGCCCCTCTGTTGTGAGGACAGGCTGAGAGAGTTGGGGGTGAAAAGAAGGTTCTGGGGAGACCTTAGAGCCCTTTCCAGTCCTTAAAGGGGCCCTAGAAAAGCTGGGGAGGGACTCTTGATCAGGGAGGGGAGCCATAAGATGAGGGGGATTGGTTTTAAACTGAAAGAGGGGAAATTCAGATTAGATATTGGGAAGACATTCTTTGCTGTGAGAGTGATGAGACACTGGCCCAGGTTGATCAGAGAAGCTGTGGCTGCCCCATCCCTTGAGGTGGTATACTCCTGCTCTCTTCTTAGGCCCACAAAAGTGAAGACTGGTCTCCCATTTTCAATAAACTCAGCTGCACTCCTTGAACAAAACTTATTACAGACACTTGTTCCAACCCTGGACCTTTCTGGGCACTGATCCTTCTTCTGAATTTAATACGGGACAGAGGAAAGTATGATCAACCCAATTTAAGGGATTACCAGTGAGTATATTTCTACACTAATTTTGGAAAGGGGGTCTTTGAAGGATGGTGTCGCCTCCTGCACCTCTCTCCTTGGAAAGCAGCATCCATTTCCATCAAGTTATTTTTCTTTTATGAGTTAAAAACTTTTCAAGATATGGAGAAACTGGGTAGTCCAAGTAACCAATGGTTGCTTACCTACCAACATATTGACATATTTCCTTTTGTTGAAGGTAAGAAGTGTGTCATTTTCTCTCCTGTATGCAATCTGGCTTCTCAGTTAAAGGCAGATCCCAGTTACACATTGCCTCATTATTATTTTCACAATTAACTGAAACTTGGGAGAAAAAAATCTGTACTGAGACCCTGCTCAGTACAGATTACAGATCCATACGCGATCTTTTCTCCTGTCTTTTATGATATCAATCAATTTCAAACATATTGGGTGAGAAAGCCAGAAGGTTAAGCACTTTGTAACAGTAAAGCCTAAGCAGTGCAGTAAGCAACTACTTACCAGCTGAGAACATGCTGGTAAAAAGTAAGTTTTCAGAGAAGGTGGAAGGAGAAGAATGAGGTGACCTTTACCATTTTTTTGCAAAAACTACCATGACTAACATAATTAACATGTACATTAATCCCACTTTAAATGCACTACAATTGCTAATACCTTTTATAATGGTAAATATATTTAAAAACTCAAGTTATACACCTGTGTTTATGGGTAGAATTACCATGTATGGGCTTTAATGTCATGATTATACTTTTTAATTATTATTACCAGTGTAACACTGTTAGGCAATGAAATAGTAATAGGCAACGGATCTTACAGCCTTAATTAGTTGTAGTGCAGAAAAAAGGAGTCATAAAGTTTTGAGAGATCAAGTACTGAAATAAGTTAGTGTTAGTTAAAATAGTCCTCATTCGTGTTTGGAATATAAGATCAAACTCTTAGACGGATTCACAGAGTCTGGTATTTTATCTGTGATGCAGTCTAGCATCATACTTTAAAGAAGGCAAAAGAATCCCCTTAGTGAACAATTATGAAATAATTTGCCTTTTGGGAAGTTTTCTTCCTTCTGTCAGTTGAAACTCTCTTGTTCCATAAAATATGAAGCTTATGTCTCTTCAGAAAAAGCATTTAATCTTACTCAATGCAGCTACGGTTGTTATCACTATCTATATAAATGTCGAACCCTTTGAACGACTAAGCCCTTGGCCTCAGTGTATCTAATTAAAGATATTAAAGTATACAGATGGCATGAGAAATGAAAGCCATAGGGCAGGTCAGCAAGGCCAGCTGAAAGGAGTAGTTTTGTAAATTAAGACCTGGCATTATATAGATGCACAATATATCCATGAAGATATGTCCCCTTTTTCTATCCCATCTAAAATTCCTCATCCTTGCAGCTATACCTTTGTCTTTGTCTTTTCTCTTGATTGCTTTGCTTAGGAATATTCCTTTTTCCTGCCTGCCTTATTCTCCTCTTTCTTCTTCTCATTCTCCAGGTATCGCCACAAAGAAAGCCACGTTCAGTCTCTCAAACCACTTCACAAACCTACCAAACTAAGCCTCTTTTTCTCAAACATCTTAAAAGAGGCCTCATACAACGGTTTTTAAAGAGCTTTGCAAGCTTTCAAGACCAAAGCCAATTAAAGGCTTAAAGGAAGAAGCCAGCAGAAACAAGATAGTAGATTAAGATGATCCAAGTCTTTGGCAAACACGGGATCTGGAGAAAGAAGGCAGAAGCCACAAGGCATTACTTTTAATCTCCTGACTCTGAAAATGGCAACAAGCCAAAGCCTGAACTGCTCTAAACTAGTGCGAGTTTAATAACTCTCCCAAATAGCTGAAGGCCAAAGACCTGGTCCAGTCACCATGCCTGTTCGTTTGTGTGTTTAAAGTTCCAGTAGCATGATGGAATTGAGGAGAATACATGCCACCTCAGGTAATAGTGTCCCATTTTGTTTGGAACAAGGGGTGTTGAATTTTTTAGCCTATATGTGGTGTGTAAGTCATTAAGGTTTGGAAAGGGGGAAAAAAATGACGCCGAAGTTGTACAATGGGGTGGCTCTTTAAGGCTTTTCTTACAACCAAAGTGCCAATTTTGCAATCACAGAGAGTATTGATGGTATCACACCGTAATGACATCCACAGAAGAACAGTGTATCTATTGAAAACCATCACCTACAGAATGATGTCACTGAGCAATTAGCTCAGTTACGTGGGGACATATGGCCCCTTGAGGATGCAGAGCTGTAAGCACATAATGGCTGTTACAAATCCAGTGCTTCTCCTCTGTGGAACTTACTTATTCTTGCTGCTTTCTTAGAAAGGTTTTATCTTTCCCACCTGGCATGGACAAGAGTTAATACTTGGAATTTAAATTTGGCCCGACAAGATAATTATTACAATGTGCTATGTACAAAGGCTGGTAAGTCTTTGATTTTACTCATGCTCCGTGGCATCAAACCAACAAGTTTGTCATTCTGCTTACCAAGTGCTCAGATGGACAAATACTGATTTCTCCTTGTGGATTTTATTGACTCTGTTTTAATTTATTTTTTTTTAAAGAGAGACAATCCTCTGATTCTCTTGTGGGTCCTCTGTCCTCTAACTATTTTCCAAAATGTGATAGGGACCTGCCTAGCTAGACACAAACTTCTCTAAGCCAAAGAATGAAAATTTAACGTTACATCTGGATATGAGGCACATTATAAAGGACTTGGGATGGCTGTGATCAGGAACAGCAGGGTTCTGGTTCTGCAGCTGGAACATTTTTTTATCAGGAAAATGAAATGTAGGACACCCTTGCAAATGTTGAGTTTTTTTGAGATCACCCTGAAGACTTAGAGGTTTTGACCTTGTGTTACGCCAGTACCTGATATGTATTATCTGGATGCATATATAATTCTTACTCAGTATTCACTGCTGATTGCTAGATGTGTATTATTCTGATGTAGAGGGTAATTGCTTTTATATAATTTACAAAATTAATGTATAGAACTGTCTTGCCCTGAAGACAAGCAGTAACAGAGCAGTGACAGAAGCACAGGGCAGGGCTTGTGAAGCACTTTATAGGGCACTGAACACCAGACCCCCAGTGCGAGTTTACATTTTCGAGCTGTTCCCTCTGACTGCGTGTGGAAACTTTCTCTGTGTCTCCTCTAAACTCTTGGTTTCTTAAACACGCCCTCTTTCCACTGGTTTTTGGGAGAAGAGTTTAATAAAATTGTGCTTGCACTCAGGCTTGAATAATATCTCAGTGTTCCCAAATGAAGAAATGGTGGTAACAGTGACTTTGTCTTGAGACTGGAGCCTTTGTGGTCAGTCTCAGAAGGACTCGGAGGACTGGGCTTCAGCTTTAGTCTTCAATTAAAATAAGATTTGAGAAGGAAGTGATTAGAATTTAAACTGAAATGGTGAGGATTTGGGTATTTTAGGATAGCATGGGCAAAGGAGTCATCTGGTTGGTCTGTAGGTCCCCAGGAGATGGAAGGCAACTCAAGGAACTTACACCATCTGTCAGTAAGAGAGTTGCATTTAGGGTTTGTGTTGACAAATGCAAACTGCAATCAAAAAAGATTTCTTTGGCATTAAAACACAAGTAGCTGTAAGTTTACTTCTAGTATTGAAAGTATAAATAACAGGATCCTTTTCCCACAAAACAATTCTGGACCAAGTCTATGGATTATCCCTGTCATGCTTTTAAGTTTGAAAAGTAAGAGAATAGAGATCTCTTATGCATGACTATTATAAAGCAAATATTCTATCTCCATCTCTCTCCAGTTTTAGTTGTCCCACGAGTAGTGGAAAAAATGTATAAGTAAGGTTATATATATATTTTTTTTTTTTCCAAATTACCTCCCTCATTTTGGTCTAGAGAACTGTTTTACAGAGGATGATTGTATTGTTCATAAATTTTGACTTTTTTTTTTTTTGTTTGTTGGGGGTTTCTTGGTTTGTTTTGTTTTTTTCCAGATTCCTTGCTAAAAAGTCAAAACCTTCTGCTGATAGGACTTTACAACAACAAGAGGAAGACCTTTCCTAACAAAAGAAGCTTGTTGGGAAGGTGACAGCTGCCACCTGTGAAGTGATGGAGGTATCTTGGGTGTCTTTGTCAAGCTACAGCCTAAGGCCAGTCTTGTTGGAGATAGAAGGAACTGTTAAAAGTACTGACAGGCATTTTAAGGAAGAAAGAATGGAGGAAAAAGTGAGGGGGAAAAAAAAAACAGGGGGGAATTGTATTTGTTATTATAATTTGTTCTTAACACAAAATAGAACAGGAAGACAAAACTTTTTTTTCTTTGAGCGACAGAAACATAAACAAGAGAATTACGATTCCTTTTGAGAAATTAAGGCTGTGGATTTTTTGTGACAAAAACTATAACTGCACGTAGCGTGCTATTAAAATATTTACTAGAAGGCATTCTGTTGCCTCTGACACAGAGGGGCCTTGAGGCTGAGAGACCCCTTAAAGCTATAGCCTTTTAAGTCATTCTTGTTTTCTTCTGTAGAGCGCTGGAGAAGAATATAGTCTTAAAACTTTGAATAAGTTCAAGGTGGGATAAACTGGAGCTGATGAGAATTGTGCTAATTCTCATTTCTCTGACCCACAGACTTGATGTACCTCTCCGGAGTGAATTTTTTTTAACTGACATAGATCAAGTAGCTCTCAACAGTTAAGAAACTAAAATTTCCCTAGATGCTTGTACCATACTTTAGGTAACTAACTCCATGTGAAGTGAACACTCCTTAGAAGCCTGGACACTAGTTGGATGCTCCTGACCCGGAGCTTCTCTTTTACAGATCTCTTCCTGTTTTTAAGCCATTTAACACCACTAGAAGTCAAAACTTTTTGAGGACTTTAGAAAAGTCAATCCTTTCTGTTTATTGTTATGGTTATTACTGTAATTGCCGGAGGGGTGCGTGGGTTACCAAGGAGTGGCTGCACAATTAGAGCCATAACGGCTGTGATGTCCCGCTATAGAGATTTATAACATTTGTATCAGTGCAGATTTCCCAGCCGGCAGGGAACGTGTGTCAGCACAAAAACACAGCCAGAAGGGAAAGAAATGCTGACTTTAGTTCAGAAACAGCCACCAGCTTTGAGGTCACCAGGTTTTCAACCACTAGCAAGATGACTTCAGACTTCGATTGGGCTATATTGCCTGTCACTGTTATGTCTCTAAAAATAGAAATCAGAAATTCCACAAGAGAGTACTTGGCTGGGTCTGTGGGATGAGTAGTTAGTGCAGGCATTAGGTTCTGGGCAGCTGCTGGCTCATTGCAATTCTAATTTTCCATCAGTCTTAAACACCTGAGTAACAGACAGCAGCCACAGTAATGGAAGAAAGGGCTATTTTTTGCATAAATGCATTGAGGTCTAATGGGAATAAAATATTTCATTTATTGAGCAGCTGAATTATAAGGTTGCTTGCTCTGACCCTGTGTGTCCTGACATTAAGCCTGGTAACAAACTGGCAATTCTGAAAATATGGTGCTTACCATAACATTCTCTGCAGTAACAGCCAACCTGGCACCAAAAGGAAGGGGTAATAAAAAGTGTAATTATCTATAATATATAAGCTCTGTGTTATTTGTTTCCCACTTTGGAAAAGTCGCCTTTCTGTATCATCCTGTATCTCACATTTACATTGTGCAGGATGCCAGCCTGAGTGCACTTGCTGCAGTTTAAGTGCAAACTGAAGCAGTTCTTAATTCTGAAGAATTAACAGCAAACTTCTTTTGTTAGGTAAGGCATGTTGCTACTTGGTCTTCCTCTTCTGAAGAATTAAGAATCATTAAGAATTGTTATTTAATGACAAGAAATACATGTAAACAGGTAATTTTTAGGGACTGGAAGGGGCTCTAAGGTCTCTCTAAGGCCTTCTCTTCTCCAGGCTGAACCCCCCTATCTCTCAGCCTGTCCTCACAGCAGAGAAGCTCCAGCCCTTGGAGCATCTCCATGTCTTCCTCTAGCCCTGCTCCAACATATCCATGTCCTTCTGATGTTGGTGCCCCCAGAGCTGGAGGTAACACCGTGGGGGGAGCAGAAGGGCAGAATCCTGCACCTTGCCCTGCTAGCCATGCTGCTGGGGATGTGAGCACATCCACCAACACCCCAAAGTCCTTCTCGGGACTGCTCTCAATCTATTTTCCACCCAGCTTTGGTTTCCTGTGCCCAAATAGATTTTTGTTGTCTCCTCAATTTGTCAACTTTAATTGTTAATAGAACGGACCATAAACTACAGGTTTTCATGTTAAAAGTTAATAAGAATGTAAATCTAAAAAGTAATGTGTAACTAAAATGGTAATTTCGGAGATTAAGCACAAAAAGTTTGACATTATGATCTATGAAACATGGAAAAAATTAAGAAAATGATAGTTATTGTTTAATCCTGGCCAGCTTCCACATTCTGCGGCTAATAGCCTTCACCTTAGCAAGCTCAAACATGACTTTTTACTAACCTAAAAATTTGTTTTGCAATTTATTTCACAATAGAAACTTTACATGAAATGCCAGATAGAAGGGGAAAATAAACTGACATAAAATACTGATAAATGCAGAAATTCAGGTTTCAGTCTCAGCTGAAAAGCTGCACTGCATTTCCAACTGATTGCAAATAGTTACCTCTGGAAGGAAGAAACCATCTTTGTGAATACCCAACCTCCAGGTTTTATTGAGCAGTACTGGAAAATGATGCAAAACTATATATTTTTGTTACACTTTGCCCTCTGTTCTTTAAAAAAACTTCCATTCTTTCAGAATAAATCATGGATTAACAGTAACTGTAATATAAATGCAGAGAGGTGGAAAGGGGGGGAGTGAGGAGAAGAGAGATGTTGCCATAGCACAGATTTTCGGTGAGCAGTCATTGTGAAAGAGTGGGTTATTCTATTATAAAGATCAGTGGGGACCAACAACTGATTCAAAACAGTACTAAATATCTTTAAATCACATTAATTCAGACCAATTAATTGGTTTAGTTTGTAACTTCTCAGAAAAAAAGATGTTGTACTTAGTATAAAAGCGGTGATGTTTGAAAGGATATGCTGGATATGCTTCAGTCATAACTTATTTAAGGAAGTCCTTGTATACCTTCTTGAGCATAAAATACATCTCAACCTTAAATATAGAATTACCCATGTATCGTGTTTCTGTAATATTTTAATCATGGTGCACTGAAAGGATTCTATGCCATCCCCAGAGCACTCCTACAATTTAGTATTAGGAATGGACTGAAAACTAATGAACCTCCCACCCTTTTCCATATCAAAAGATGGATTTCTAGGAGCAGTAATCAAGTCTGAAAGCAATTATGACAACTTCACTTGCATGAATAATGATTAATATACTCTTAGAATCCCGCACGTGCACCTTGCCCTCACTTGTGTTTCAAAACTCATGTATTCTTAATTATAAAGAATACTGGCTGGGGAAAAATATTTTTCAGAAAAAGCCTCCCAAAATCTATTTTTGGGAGGAAATTTCCCCTCAGATACTTTTTAAAATTTGTTTGCATTCTAATGTAAAATGGAACCTAACATCTTTCCCAAGTATTTGTACCCTCTACCCCTGCAAAAAAAAAAAAGCAACCCTAATGCATTCTGCAGTAGCCTGTTGAATAAGACCTCTTTTCTCAAATGTAAGAGAGCCTCCAGTTTACAGGGTTTAGAACAGAAACCTAAACTTGGGTTTCCTGCATTTCAGGTGCTAAAACATGATGCTGTTCTTTCTTATCTAGAAATTTCACCCAGGAGCTATAAAACTCACCTAATCAAACATGTACAACACACATTTAAACATTTGCAGAAAATTTAATTTCTCGGAAAAAGCAAACATCAATAACCACTCCGAGTTTGAAAGTACATTTTTCTGTTTACAGTTGTATGGTTATGTACACAGTGAGGTCTGGAATCTGAAATGCACTTGCTATTTATACACACTAGCTTTAGAGTAAATTCTCTGATTTTCAAATCACTTGTTCTTTATGTCACTATTGGCTGACACGACTCAATCAGAGGGCTGATCTGACTAGATGCTTTGGCTGTCAACCTTTAATGCTTTCATACCTTTCCATTTCTCAAATCTGTCCCTTATTGTTTTAGCTACAGTAAAGAATTTATGTTTAGTGATAGGTTTCTAAAACAAAAAAAAACTGACAGACATAATATTTTTCCTATAATGAATTTTTCCCATAAGATTGGCTAAATAAATATCTTGACATTTTATTCCAAAAGCATACCCTTAAATTTTGCACATCTATTTATCCCCATGCAGTGTATCATTGTGTAAAGTATTATACTGCTATTTTCATTTCCTTGTTGCTATATTCCTTCAATACTCTTTTCTTTCTCTCTATGTAGATGTTTCTATCAGTCTCAGAACTTTTAAGTGCGGGCAGAGAGTCAGTTATCTGTGGAGAATTTGTCTTTGTGGCCCTTGCTTTTGAGAAAAAATTCTGAGAGCATCTTTTGGGAATGTATTTATGTATTTGTGAACCTGAAATATTCATTGCATTTAAACACCAAATGAAACATTTAGTAATTGATGTTGATCTACTTGAAGGTAGGAAGGCTCTACCGAGTCAGACAGGTTGGGTGGATGGGTTGATGGTATGAGGTTCAACAAGGCCAAGTTCTGGATCCTGCACTTTGGTCACACCAACCCCATGAACACTACAGGCCTGGGAAAGAGTGGCTGAAGCTGCCATCAGAAAAGGACCCGGGGGTGTTGGTCACAGCCAGCTGAACATGAGCCAGCAGCATGCCCAAGTGGCCAAGAAGGCCAACAGCATCCTGGCCTGTGATAGGAACAGGACTAGGGCAGTGACTGTTCCCATGTACTGGGCACTGGTGAGGTCCCACCTTGAGTGCTGTGTCCAGTTTTAGGCCCATCACTCCAAGAAAGACATTGAGGGACTGAAGCATTTCCAGAGAAGGGTAATGGAGCTAGTGAGGGGTCTGGAGCACAAGTCCTGTGAGGAGGGGCTCCCCAGGGAGCTGGGGGTGTTCAGCCTGGAGAAAAGAAGGCTGAGGGGAGACCTTCTTGCTCTCTCCAACTCCCTGAAAGGAGGGTATAACTGGGGAGAGTTGGTCTCTTCTCCCAAGCTACAGGCAACAGAACAGGCGGAAGCAGTCTCAAGTTGCACCAGGAGAGGTTTAGGATGGGTATTATGAGAAACTTCTTCATTGAAAGAGCCATGAAGCCTTGGAAGAAGTTGCCCAGGGCAGAGGTGGAGTCACTAGACCTGGAGGTATTTAAAAGCTGGGCAGACATGGTGCTGATGGACATGGTTTAGTGGTGGTTTTGTCAGTGTTGGGTTAATGGTTGGACTTGATGATTTGAAAAGACCTTTCCAACCCAGATGACTCTGTAATTCTGTGACTCTATTTATCATGCTAATCTGGAGAAAGCAATAATTTCGAAGACACTCGCTCTTGCTTCAGTAGCACTGATGTAATGCAGTGCTTATACTTTCTTAACAAAAGAAACCACTTTCAAAATTGTATCATTAGGTGCTGAAAAAATGATATTATGATGGAAAGAAGATGTAGATGAAAGGACTCACAGACAAATTAGTGGAAGTAATTCAGCACCTCTCTGAATCATGATACTTCCAATGTCTCTTGCTGAAGTAGGCAGCGATTTACAATACAGCTGAGTCCCAGCAAGGAACAAACAAACTTGCTTCCCTAAGAAAATATGTATGTAAACAGGGTTTTCCTAGGAAAGTCAAATACTGAGCTAGAGGAAAGTGTACAGAGCACATGAAAAGAAGAAGCTTCTAACAGATATGATCTCCATAGAAAAATAATGGCAGAAAAGATGCTGACTCTAAGAAAGAATTAAGTGAAAACAAAATGCTGACATTCAGTTCTTCGTGGAAGACAATTCTGGTTCTCTATTTTTATTCGTAAGGTCAATCCCTTAAATGCCTTCTGTATTTAGTGAGATTTAGTATTACAAGAATTTATGGCTGGTACTGCAAAACTTGGATTCTTGGATGCCTTTGTACTAGTAATTCCATTGTTGTCAAAAGAACTTCTTATGTCAGAGTCCACAAACCTACAGATTTTGAGGAAGTATTACAGGACTTTTAACAGATTTATTAACTATTTCTTGTTTGCCACAACAGCGTATTAGAATTAATAATGGTTAAAGAAGGTTTGGATAAATCTTTGGAGAAATCTTTCAAATGTATGTAAGCCATCCGCTAAAATATTGTGAACACATGACTCTCTAGGATTAAAGTTTTTGAAAAAATGTTGGGGTGACTGTTTTCAAGCAATCTAATGGGAACATATTGGTTTTGTTTAAATACAAATTCTAAGGAAGAAATTGATATTCAGAAAATTCAAACCAGTTTACAGAAAGAGGCTACAGCTTTCTCGTTGGAAGGGAACAAGCTGCGGGAATCCAGCCCTGTGTGTCTTTTCCTTTGCCTGGTTTTCTTTTTGTTTTGTTTTTGGTTTTGGTGTGGGTTTTTTTCCATGTCGACTGACAGATGAATAAGTAGCTAGGATTAAACAAAATTACCAGGTACACGGAACAAGTAATTTATAACAATCGAGGTCTCGAGGTACACTGAAAATGAAGAATTCTTCTAGGAAAGAATTTACAGTGTAAAAAGGCAGCATTAGTGTCATGGAAAGATTAGATAGTTAACAGTTTTTAGCAGCAAAGTGCTACCTTTATAAAGTTCTTCTCAGTTTCATTAATCTAGTCTGTGACAGAGAGGATTTTGAGCAGCAAGGGAGCTGTACGAAGAATATGTAGACTATTACTGTTCTGCCATTACTGCTGATGCACTGTTGGGTTATCACGCCATGTCCCTTTCATCTTTTTATGATCTTTACATGCCCTATAGCTACTGCTACATTACATTTAATCATCTTTAGCAGCTTGAATGTCAAAAAGTTAAATAGTTTTAACTATCCTTTTTTTACTTTAACAATATGCAACTTAACAGCACCTGTGCTGAGCTTATTAGAGCTATTGACAGATTTTGTGCCACTCTGTGCCGATGCCCTCACCATTCCTATGATCATGTGACACATTTATGCACTTATTAAACCTATAGAAGGTGATTTTATTACAGCCATGATTTTCCTTTGATATCATTCAGCCATCCAACTTGTCTCCCACTAATAGCTCAGGTGTTAGTCACAGTTTTTCCATATGCTGTCTATAGCCAAAGAGAGAACAACTAGTAACATAATCTACCGTCTGTAAAGATGGTGCCTCAGATTTTTTTTCAGAATAATTCATCTATTCTTGTAGCTATGTTAAAAGCTTAATTCAGACTTTCTTATCCAAACATTCCAGTTTTAGGCCTGTCTATTTCTGATAATTACAGTATCAAGTACAAGTTGTGATCACTGATGTTCAAGAAAGATGAGTTCAAATTACTGCTAGGATGGTAAGAGGCACAGAAAATATATGAAAGGTCTAACGGGATGCAACTAGATTCAGAAACTCCTACCCTTGTAGGAGTGAACAAGAATATCTTTTATAAGCCATTGGGAACGAGACAACTCTTTAAGCTCAACACACCCCAACGATGTGCGCTGGCAACCTAGAAAGCGCCCCCCCCTCCCCCGCATCCTGGGCTGTATCCCCAGCAGTGTGGCCAGCAGGTGAGGGGGGGGGAATTCTGTCCCTCTGCCCCCTGCTCTGCTCTGGGGAGACCCCCCTGCAGTGCTGCCTCCAGCTCTGGGGGCACCAACATCAGAAGGATGAGTGACATGATGATCTATAACATCAGTGAAGCTGTAGATGTCCCATCCCTGCGGGTGTTCATGACCAGACTGGATGGGGCTTTGAGCAGCCTGGTTTAGGGGGAGGTGTCCCTGCCCAGGGCAGGGGGTTGGAACAGGATGGTCTTTAATGTTCCTTCCAACCTAAATTATTCTGAAAAACTCTGTAAGGCGTCTCTTTCTATGGAGCAATAGTTAAAACAAATGATAGCCTGAAAATGATAGAATACGGGGGAGAAATGATAAATCACTAACTGCACTATTATTTGACTAGAACATTTCAGTCTTCGGTCTATTCTCATTTCCCAGTTACCATTACTTTTTACTTCTCTTATTACTCAGTTAAGTATAAGTTCAAAGTAAATCCAATATATTTTCTAAGGAAAGAACCTAGAAAAAACTTAATGTTTTAAGTTTTACAGTCTATTGTCTGTTTTGTGGTAACTGGCCAGAACTTTTCATTGAGATTCANGTTTAGGGGGAGGTGTCCCTGCCCAGGGCAGGGGGTTGGAACAGGATGGTCTTTAATGTTCCTTCCAACCTAAATTATTCTGAAAAACTCTGTAAGGCGTCTCTTTCTATGGAGCAATAGTTAAAACAAATGATAGCCTGAAAATGATAGAATACGGGGGAGAAATGATAAATCACTAACTGCACTATTATTTGACTAGAACATTTCAGTCTTCGGTCTATTCTCATTTCCCAGTTACCATTACTTTTTACTTCTCTTATTACTCAGTTAAGTATAAGTTCAAAGTAAATCCAATATATTTTCTAAGGAAAGAACCTAGAAAAAACTTAATGTTTTAAGTTTTACAGTCTATTGTCTGTTTTGTGGTAACTGGCCAGAACTTTTCATTGAGATTCAAATTAAAACAGTGTTTTATGGGACAGGGTCAGTTTCAATCCCTTTTTGAAACTGTCTTTCAATTTTACTGTTCTTAATGAGACATTTCTTTGTCTTTTCAGCGTGATTTTTAGAAGATTTTTTTTTACCTCCAGAACTTCTCAGGAAGAGAAAAAGGCATTTCCCTGCCCAAAGTCTACCATCTCTGAAGGCTTCTGCCCAAGCCAAAACACTTCCATCTGTGTATTTATGTAAGACATTATAATTTCCTTAACTTCACCTACACAATGCAATCAGAACCAACCAGGTTTATAATCTCATGCTTAGACTGAGTTTCATGATAAGATTAAAAGAAATACTGTTCTCAACAGAAGCAGATAATTATATTGCCATTGAAGAAAGGGTAGTTACTAGAGATCATCTGAATACGTCAATACAGAATTGATTCTTGTACTTTCAGTCTGTCTCCAGAGCAAATAGTAATAATATTCTCCATAAATACTCACAGAGAGCTACTTCTACTTGCTTGAATTAATCCAAAAAAGAATGCATCCCTGTACCACTCGTTAGGGAGCTTCCAAAAGTTTCTCAGGCAATTTAATTTCTAAACGGATGTAACCTCTACATTTGCCTATCTAGTCCCAGAGATTATAAATATGCTCAGTGTGTCAGAATTAGACCTCAACTCATTTAGATATTTTGGTTGTTAAATTATTTGTTTGCGTGGTAATTCTCTTTGCAATAGTTTTCCATTGCTACAGCTCCGTAAAAGAGCAGACATTTCTGTCAAGGAATACACCTATGCCAGCAAAACCAGATGTTGGTTGATGGCTTCCTTAGTTTAAACATTATGTTTTTTTGGCCCAAGACTAAAAAAAAATCAAACCTAATCTACAGAGCACTGTAAGCATGTGATATAACATAATGGATTGTAGTATAACGTAATACAATGTACTATCAAAAATGTTTTAATTATGTGCCTTTAATGGTTGTCTTTAGGCTAGGGGTACTGTTTAAACATATAATGTGACCAAAAAGCATTCACAATTGTTCTGTTTTCCATTCCCTTGTCTCAAATACATATTTTTTCCTGGCAAAATCACAAGTGTTTTTTCTGTAAATGTATACCTGAGGTTCTAAGTGTCTACCACTGTTACTGACAACTTCTTGTTGAATAGAAACATGTTCAGTACAAGAAACCAGCAATTTCTGAAATAAACTGTTGGCAAAAGAACTGTTGCTCAAAATCAAAGGAATTGTTTTCATTATTAAGCGCGAACGCTTTACACAGAGTGCCTATCTGTGTCAGCTTAATGAATTTTGAAGTGAAATGATACTTTAGAAGTAATTATGACTAGTCTATGGTTATCGATTGATTTTATTATGACTACTGCAATTCAGGTATGTTTATAATTAATTTATCTGGAAATACACAATGAATTGTTGAGAGTAGCATTAGAGATGGTTGGTGAAAACCCTTTCTGGTATCAGAACAAGTACTGTAAGACCCCACAGTTAGTGCAGATGGATGTCTTGAATGCACCTTTCCCCTTTTATCAATATAAATGGGAGTGATGGTCCTGAGATGCTTCATTACTATTACCCACCCACATTCTCCTCGTTACTCAGCGCACCTTGTGCCACTTGAAGCATGTTCCATCCTCTGGAGCGTACGATCTAGCACTGATTAACGGTGATATATTGATGTCAGAGAACTGGGTGTAGCAGCGTTGCTCTGTACACTGAACTTTCAATTAATTTTAAACAGAATGATTTCCAAAGTAATTCAAAGGTAGTTTATTTATGCATCCATGAGAACCACAGATTCATTTATTTTTATTTTTGAGCTCTGAAAGGGGGGATCTGGAGTGATGTGGAATTGGTCTTGACTTGATACAAGTGCTCACCCAACGGTACTTCTTTAGGTCATATTTCTATGAATTGAGATTATCAGCCAACAGTTGCATTTTAAACTAAACTAAAACACCTGGCTTGCGCCACAGGTGGAGGACACGGAGACATCGAAGAGGAAGCAGGGAGTGAATAGCACTAAAGAAATTACACAGAATAGATTTCTAATAGGAAAAGAACACAATTCTCTGAGAAGTATTGAGAAACTTTTTTTTTTTTTAATTGTTTTGCTGACTTGTGCTCAAAAGGGAAATATAGGCTCCTACAATTACATATACAAACATTCCTCATGCAGCCACCCGTCGCGTAACTGCTTGATAAGGGTTCGTTTTATAAAGTGCTAAAACCAATTCTGGTATAGCAGGTCAAAATGCACAAAGAGGAGGCTGAATCCACTGAAATGCCCCACAAACCCAATCTGCCCATAAAAGTTTCAAATTAGAGTACTTTGAAAATAATTTCTAAAACATAAGGAATTTCAAGTATGACATTACTGAAATATATAGCTAAAGAGGAATTGGTCTTCCTGAGTCTTACACTCCTGCCATGCCAATAATATTAAAAAGACAAATATCACATAATTTATCATTTTGTTGATATGTAAGTATCTTGCCATAATATTAAATCTACATAAGTATGGAAATAGATCTGCATAAAATGCATCCTGTGATTCCTTCTGCTGCAGCCCCTGGGCTGCCATCATATTCACTGCTCATGTTCCCTTGCTACATTCAGGGTGATGATTCAGCAAATTTCAAACCCACGATTCTGCAGAAGTCCTATCTTCTTCCCATATTCTTAGGCCATTAACCACACTAAGAGCTATTCCAGCCTCCCTTGTCCAACGCAAAGGAAGAGCGAGGGCCGTGATTCATCCCCAGATGCAGAAAGCCATAATGAGAACATTTGTTTGAAGACTGAACTGAGTCATGTGCTTATCCATATTTATGGTGACAGAAAATAAAGCCTTTATATGTGTAAGAGAAGTTGGACATGCATGTTTGGAAGAGCAAAAAGATGTGGAGATTATCCTAAGTACTGAAGAAATTATTGAACGTACTGTAAACCTGAGGCCTATGAACCTTAAACATTTTCTGCAGCCCTTTATAGAGATTTTTAAATTCCTAACCTTTTAAATGTAATAAACATGACCAGAATTATACTTCACAGGCTTCGGCTGACAGAAACACGAGCTACAACTTTGTACACTCATGATCCTACCCATGGAAGTTACTGACTGGAGACAAACATTTCAGAGAAAGACAGAAAAGCCTCAAAAAAGATGAAGCAAGCAAACAAATTAACTTTTTCACACCACTTCACACTGTAAACACTGACTATAAACAGCTTGTTTTGTTTCATATGAGTTGCTTCCTTCCCCATCACTTACTAATTTTGATTGATAAGGCAGCTTCTTATGTCTTTGGACTCTAGAACATCTTGCCAGTCCTCCATGGGCAACAAATTTTTCGTCAGATTTTCTGGCAAACCTGTTTACTCTGTCATACTTTGGCCTTTACCTTTTTCTCTGAAGTTAATTATGTTTGATGACAGTCTTGAATAACATGTATCTTACTAGTAATAGAATATCTTGCAAGTTTTGTAAGAGCCTCATAATAACAGATTTATCTAGATGCGTTCAACACACTCCTGTGTATGTCATTTCAACAGCCGTTCAGATGGATCTTTGAGCTTCATTGGAATTTATCTCTGAGGGTGTTTGAGAACATGAATAATGAATCGCAAGCACGTTTTACTAAATATAACAGCTGTCAGCTAAAATGCATGGTTAGTAGCAAACAGTGGATTCCTGGTGTGGGAGTAAAAGACGAGTTTAAAAAAATATCCGGTAAATGACTAGCGGTTTCTGTAGTAACTTCTTTGCTTATTTATTCCATGAGGTTTTTAAAAAATGTATTTCCTGAAGGAAAATGTCCATGAATGTTGTATCCATTACTGGTTTTTGCCTGTATGAACTTGGATGCAAAGTGCTGAAGGTACTGAATTCCTAAATTGACACATAACTTGATCCCTGAGAATTCAGTGTCCCCAGTATCTCTAGGATTTTTGGTATAACAATAACATTAAAAGTCCTAAAATGTTTTCTTTTTAGGAAGAATAACTTGCAGGTGGAAGCCTGTTCAGATAGAATGTGGTATTGGTAGCAGAAAATCATCAGAATTACTGTTACTTAACCTCTGCTTGCACCCATTGTTGCTCTCTGTTCATTTGAAATAATTTTTTATTTCAGGAGTCCCTGAAGGACTCATGGACAAGGATTATGTCCTCTCGTTCATAATGTATCATTCCCATTCAGTATTGAGAGATATTCTGAATTTCTGATATTCTGAAATTGTTGCCTGGTCTTTACTCATTCTGCTTGAGCTAATTCCAATGGAAACCCCTAAGAGAGGTGATGAGTACAGTCTGAGGAAGAACCTCCAAGCACTAATGGTTTGAGAAGACCATAGCCCATCTATTCTAAGCTTCAGTGCTGCTGAAATTAGCATCAAGAGACTGTCTGTGTAGTGGCAGGTGTTGACCAGTGAGTTGGAAAGACTTTGCCAGGAGACTCATGGCTATGATTACACTGACAACTGAGATTAATGCATTCTGGATGACTTTGAGCTTTCAAACTTCTTTTGAACTCCTTATAGAGTTTTAATAAAGTTTGTTTATTATATCTACAGTTCTGGAATATTAGAGCTCATTTAGTTATTAACCTTTCATACATATGCATATATAATATCTATATAAATACCATCACTCTTGACTTTTATATGTAGGTAAAAGCAACACAAAGTAGTAGAATTTATTATCTATATCGCATTGCATATTTTTTACCTTGTTATTTCCAGGCTGCGTTTGATATAATCTTTTTACCACACACAAAATGAGCTTATCTTCAGGCAGCAGTTTGCAAAAATTAAGCTTCCACATCAGGCACTGTTGGGAATGTACACACATCTCCGAAATCAGCAGGGCCCATTGAAGAACTGGCCATACGTTACAGACTTAAATTGGCATCTAATAGATCCTTAGAAGGCAAAGCTGCTGCTGTTCTGGCTCACGTTTACCTATCTCTGCTTAGGTGTGCTTTCAGGTTTTGATATTTTTCCAAAATCAAGAGCAGCTCTTTTTTGTAAGGGGAGGAAAAACAACCTTTCCCACATTCATGAGTTTAGCAGGTGCATAAAGGAGATAAAATCTTGGCCCAGGCTCTTAATGTGAGTCTGTAGTGCCACAGAAGGCCCCTACTGGCCTTAAGATATGTTGACCAAGTAATTCATTTAGTCGTGGGTTATTTCATATGTTTCCACGTGTACCGTAACTATGTAATCAACATGATGTGTTCTGTGTCCTCATATGGGATTAAGATGTTTGTTTTTATTGATTATTTTTTAATTTCCAGTTGGAAAGGAGAGGAGAAGAGAGGAGAGGAGAGGAGAGGAGAGGAAAGCTGGTAAAAGCATCCAGCAGCTGGAGATGGAGCAGAATTGGCACCCACATTCCTTAGGCTACCCACTATCAAACAAGAACAAAATACAGCGCAGCATACAGTAGTTACGTGTTATACAAATCTCATTATCTATATTTATTTAGGAGGTAATAAACATCTTTTAGCACTGTGTGAAGTGAGGATGCCCATGGCCATGATCTCTTCCAGTTCTAAACTCTAATTTGAGGTATTGCAATAGCTGCTGAAAACTGTGAAATAATCTGCATGTTTTCTTTCAAAGGGAATATCATGATTTAGTTGTGTTATATTTTGCTACTGCCAACAGAATGCTGAAAAATCTCTTTTCAGCTCTTTTCTTAACCCAAGCTGGATCCCAGATGTGAGCTGCAAGTGATTTTTGATGGTAATATTTGTTGGAGGCCATTAGAGGTACAGATGCTCTCTATTTGGCAATATGCATCAGGAAGGCTCAGGTTGGGAATCAGAGGTCCTGGTAATACAAACCACAATATAAAATCTCAGCTTTCTAAAGAATTATTGACAGTAGCTTATTGTCAGCTTTAACTATTTAATCTAATAAAATCAGGAGCCAAAGCAGGTCACGTGCTTGAGTATTACTTTGGGGAAATGGTTTCAGTGTTTATTGTATGTGGATGAAGGAACAGGGGCACCGTAAACTGCTTTACAGGATTTTTAAAATTAAACTTGGGAGTCCAAGTACTTTCCTACCTCCAGATTTTTGTGCAGTTAGTTCTTTGCAAACCTGTCAGCTCACTACGAGAAATGGCAGCAAGTCTGATGGCATCATGAAGAGAGCAAGAAAGTGCTTATTATGCTTTATAAATATCACATACGTGTCTAATCATCTACTTGATATATCTGCCTGACAATGCAGAGTTAAAGACTGTTAAAGTAAGTAAAGAGGGTTAGTTAAGTTACATTAAGAAAACACTGCAAAGGGCTATCAATTAAAGAATGGCCCTGCTTGGTTCTATTCTGTGATTCTATGATTCAAGCTAGTAAAATGAGAATTTTGCAGACTCCACAGGAGAAAATACTGTAGGATAATCTAAAGCACAACCAAACTGCTCAATAACTGTTCAGGCTCTTACAGCTTTGAACAAAACATTCTATTCCTCAGGCTTGAACCTGGGGGTGTTGAACCACTAACGGACTGCAAGCTGACCCGGGTGAGAGGTGGACTAGTTTGCCGATAATTACAGTAGCCTCATCCACTCCCACGGAGTGTTTGACTTGGCTCCTTGGCCTGTCTGACACGCAGCAGCTGGGGCTCTGGTAAGGCTTGTGTTCCAGCTGGGAAGGAGCAAACAGCGGGCTCACCGGGATGCAGCAGCTCACGGCCCCAGCTATCTCTCAGCAGAGATTACTCCCCGCAGCCAGAGGCTTTAGCTCAACAAAGACTGCAGTTGGGCAGCGGCTGCAGGTTGCAGGCAGTGGTTGTGGCCTTCTGCAGGCATTGGGGTTGCTTGGGTGAGCTTTCCTTTGAGGACATTTTGTTTTCTTGTTGGTTTTGTGCTAAGTATTCAGCGGTGTTAGAGTTAGAAATGGGGAAAGTCCTTAATTCTGCTTGCTTTTCTTTTCCTGTGCTTGATCCTGCCAGGGAATAGGCTACAGGTAGAAAACAGTGTTTTAGGTTGCTACGTTGCAGCTGAAATATGTGTGTGCTCTGCAAATCACAGGGGTTGGAAGGTACCTCTGGAGATCGTCTAGTCCAATGCCCCTGCCAAAGCAGGGTCACCCAGGGCAGGCTGGACAGGAACGTGTCTATGTGGGTTTTGACTGAGACTCTACCACCTCTCTAGGCAGCCTGTTCCAGGGTTCTGCCACTCTCAAAGTGACAGAGTTCTTCCTCATGTTTAGATGGAACTTCTTATGCTTATGTTACCTCTTGTGCTGTCACCAGCACCACCACCATCCTCCTGACACCTATCCTTAAGTAATTATAGGCATCCCCTCAGTCTTCTCTTCTCCAGACTAAAAAGACCCAAGTCCCTCAGCCTTTCCTTATCAGAGAGATGTTCTAGTCCTCTCATCATCTTTGTAGCCCTCTGTTGTACCCTCTCTAGCAGTTCCCTGTCCTTGAACTGGGGAGCCTAGAACTGGACACAGTTCTCCAGATAGGCCTCACCAGGGCAGAGTATAGGGCGAGGATGACCTCCCTCAACCTGCTGGTCACGTTCTTCTTGATGCAACCCAGGATGCCACTGGCTTTCTTGGCCCCAAGGGCACATTATTCTCCTTGCACCGTCTCTGACACCTGGCTGAGAATGCCTCATAGTGGTCCTGTGGCTGTTCCTCTCCTTGCTTCTAAGAATGGCCCTTTGCTTGGCTTCAAGAGGACAGTGGCCAAGCAGTGTCACTACCTTACAAAGATATGGGAAGTTATAGTAAAAGACAACACAGAGAAGCATTCCTATAGTAATGATGGAGTATAAACAAATGAGGGTTAATGAGTAACTAAGAACAGACATTTGCAGTTTAACATCTATTTCCAACCTCGTTTTATCCTTGGGATTAATGTCATGTAATGCCTTGTTTAAAGAGGATGTTTCCCAAGATTCTTTAATAAATTAAACCCTTCTTTCACAAGGGTTAGTGAATGGTTGAAGGACAGGAGGACTGCGGAAACTGCGGATCTGTAATTCTGTTACTGTGAAACACAAGGCATGAAAAGTTACTTTCAATCACAGCGTGATTAAAAATTCAAAAGGATACCAACATACAATTTTCTAACCAAAAACCCTGTATGTGTATTAGAAAGCTTTAGGAGAACTGTATTTCCTCCCTCTCCCTTTGATGTAGGATCCAGACATATCCACAACACGACAACTACGCATCTTCTGGAGTGTAAAACCTGTCTCTGACTATTAGGGCAATGATATTAGGGAAATGGGAAAGAAGCTTCATCACTGAGGAAAGAAGGAAACTGAAAAAAGGCCCATTTCCCCCCTACCTTAAAGAGTTCTGCTTTGCAGAACTTGTAGGTAGTACGTTTCATGGATAACTTGTGCTAATATATTGTTAAGTAAAGCAGGGATAAACTGTATCTGAGAAACTTCTAATGTAACTCATTTGAATTCAATGCATTTCACAACGTTGACCACCAAGTCTGCCATGGTGACTGAGTCACCCAGAAGTCTCTGAAAAGAAGGGCATCAAAACACCTGAGATTCTCATCTGGTGATGAGACAAGGTGAGTTTTCTTGCAAATTCTGAGATGACAAGGAAGGAGACAATTTCTTTCTTTTGTGTCTGCACAAATGCTTCCCTTAAGGGAAAAAAGTCACTCCTCCTTTGTCCTGTGTGTCCTATATAACTTCAAGCGCGTACAAGAATTTGCTCAATCCAGGGGGAAAACATGCCTTTATTTTAGTTCTTTTTTTTT